>CM034539.1:12954794-13088444 GCA_020002185.1 Paraescarpia echinospica | reverse complement strand
GTGAAGACATTTACATTTCCTAAAATTGAACAACATTTGCCACTTTTCAGACCATTTGATCAACCTGTCAAGATCATCTTGTAAATGCTGTCTATCTCCATCACTTTTAATCCTTCTAAACACTTTTGTATCATCTGCAAATTTAAACACCTTGCTAGCTATATCATCGTCCAAATCGTTTATATATATTAAGAATAATATAGGTCCCAGTACTGATCCTTGTGGAACCCCACTCAAAACTGATTTCCAGTTTGAAGCCTCCCCATCAACAACTACCCGCTGTCTTCTGTCAATCAGCCATTTTTCTATCCAGTTAATTATACCATTTCCTATGCCATGGGCCTTTAGTTTAAGCAGTAATCTCTGATGTGGCACTTTGCCGAAAGCTTTTTGAAAATCTAAGTAGATATCTACTGGTGATCCATCATCTACCCACTTAGTGATATCTTCCAAAAAACATAACATATTTGTTAAGCATGACCTCGCTTTTAGAAACCCATGTTGAGATGGGTTTATCAAGTTATGTTTAACAAGAAAATCCACCATGTGATCTTTAATTAGTCTTTCTAATAATTTACAAATCACCAATGTTAAACTAACTGGTCTATAGTTATTTGACTTGTTTCTCGAACCTTTTTTGAATAACGGTATAATGTTTGCTTCTTTCCATTCTAAAGGAACCACTCCCTCTTCTAATGACAAGTTGAAAACTGTTGCAAGCGGTATGCTAATTTGTTCTACAATTTCCAATAGTAGTTTGGGTGGAATACCATCCACTCCAGGTGATTTATTATCCTTCATAGCCCTGATTTTCTTAGCTACCATTTCTGGGGTTACAATTAACTGTCTTAAATAGTCTGATTCTGCCCCCTTGAACTTAGCCTCTGGTACTGGCAGTGAACTAGTGTCTTCTCTGGTAAACACTGAACTAAAATACTCATTCAGGTCTTCTGCCATTAAGAATCCTTCTGATATTATATTTCCAGCACTATCTTCAAGAGGACCGACCTTATCCTGAACTTTCAGTTTGCTTCGAACATATGCATAAAAACTCTTGCTGTCATGTTTTATATTACAAGCTAATTTATGTTAATAGCTTCTCTTTGAATTTCTAATTTCAGCTGTAGCTTGGTTTAGTGCTTCTTTATAAATGTTGTAGTCTTCGTCATTTCCAGTACGTCTATATGACTTCTACATCATTTGTTTATACTTAATTTTTCTAATGGCTTCTTTCGATAAGTGTTTCTTTTTGGACCGTTTCCCGTGTTTTTTTTAAGGGAAATAATTTGACGATGATGCATTAAATTTCACTCTTTAAGATATTCCAGCATTCTGTTGCTGTCTTATTCTTCAGTGTGTTATTCCAGTATATCTTTGCTAAATATTTCCTGATGTCCTTATATTTTCCTTTGTGGAAATTTCTCACTTACTGCTTTTTTATTATTCCTTTCTGATTTTACTTTGATGGTAAAATGTATCTGGTTGTGATCACTATTCCCCAGTGGCTCACATACCCTGACATTGTCAACTAATTCATTATGTGAGGACAAAACTATGTCTAACACATTCTCTTCCCTGGTTGGTTCTAGCACATGTTGAGAAAGGAAACTATCTTGTACTAAAACTAAAAACTTGTGGTCCTAACTACCCATACTCTGTAGAGATTTCCATTTTATATGCCCATGATTGAAATCCCCCATAATAACACAGTCCCGTTTGCTCACTTCCCTTAAAGCGTTTTGTATTTTTTCATTCTCTTCTATGCTTATGTTTGGACTTCGATAAACTAATCCAACCGTTAACGTTGACTTTCCTGTAACTATGTTACACCAAACAGCTTCTTCGCAATCTGCTTCTCTGTCTAATTTTATTTCATAAGCCTGGATAGATTCTTTAATATATAAAATAACTCCACCTCCCCTTCTTCCTATTCTATCTTTCCTAAACATTACATATCCTGTCAGTCCCAATTCGGCATCTGATACATCGGTGGTTGCCCATGATTCGGTTATACCTATTATGTGAGGGTCAATATCTTCTACCATAATGTTTAGTTCATTTCTTTTGTTTACTATACTCCTTGCATTTAAACAAACACATTTATGTCCAGCTTCAGAACAGTTTTCCAGCCTGTTCTTTGCTGAATTATTTTTGCTGTCTTTATCTATGCCTCCAGTTTCAGGCTTCTCTGCGAGTCCCCCCTGCGAATTTAGTTTAAATAGATGCAACCTGTCCCACTGTCAACATATCTCAGCAGATTCTTTGAGAATACTACTGCCCCTTTCCACTTAGACGGAGGCCATCTCTCATGTACATATCTTCTCTCCCAACAAAGTACCCCCATAAATCTATGAATCCCACGCTCTCTTCTTCACATACCTGCTCAACTAGTGCGTTGATCGCCATCCTCTTACAGTTTCTGTATGATGCTCCCCTTCCTCCCATTACTGGCAACATTCCTGAGAGAACAACCTGTTCCATTCTTGTCTTCTTTAGCTTCCTTACTAGATGTCTGTACTTCTGAACTATCCCAGTTGTTCCCTCCTTGTCTGCATTGTTTGTCCCAACGTGTACTGTATAGACCTTCCCTTGCCATGCCCCAATACCTTCTCTACCCTTTCGGTCACATGCTCTATTCTAGCCCCCGGTAGACATACAACAACGTCCTTCCCCTCGCATATAGTCTTGTCTGTTTTTCTCAGAACTGAATCGCCCATAAACACTCTCTCTTTTCTCCTAGCCCCATCAATCACTGCCTCGGAGTAGCTCCTCCTGTTTGCATATGTCTGGTTGTTGTCTTTTCCTCTTGCTATCTTCTCTCCTGTCACATTCTCTTCCATTCCCTTCTTTTCTGTCGCGTTTTCTCTTGTCCCCTTTCCTCCTGTCATCTTCTCTTCTAGCACATTTACTCTCACTTCCTTTCCTCCCATCACATTTTCTTCTCTCCTCTCCCGCCCCTTTTCCCCGGCTACCTCCTTCACTACGGTCACTTTTTCCCCGTCACCTTCACGCCTGTCATGTTTTCTGTTTTTTGCTGAACACTCTGTCTTCTTCCATCAGTCTTCTGTCTCACAGTCTTACTAACTGCCTCTGTGGTATCTACCTATTCATCACCTGTATCGCTGTCGCGTCTCCCCTCGTTCTCTACAGTCTGACTACCTGTTGATCTATCCCCACTGACCCGTTTTCTTTTCCACTGCCGAACACTTTTCCTCCGTCCCCCTGTCTTCTCAATTTCTTGTTCCTTCACACCGGTCACCTTCCCTCCTCTCAGTCTCCTTTCTTCAGTCTCTGTGTCACAACTCAGCTCCTTCTGTGTTGTAGAATTCTCAACTCTCTCTGCGTCATCCCTCTCTGCTCCATCTATTTCTATGTTGAGTCTCACCTCCATCTCCTTCACTATATCCGTCAACTTACATACCTCCTTCATCAGACATTCCACCCTCAAACACCCCATACACCGAAAGGTGAATCCATCATCTTTGGTCTCTGCCCTTGATTTTGGACAGCCAGACAACGCAAAATCCACCCAGCTCTGGCAGTCGTTGCAAACTAAGTGTCGTTTTGCCCTGAGCTGCCGCTTGCAAGGTGCCATATCAGAATTTATTTACGTTCAAAATAGTTTTATATAGTCTTTGAAAAGACTTTTCTGTGTACAATTTACACCAGATTGTTTAGGTTATAGTTAGTTATATTTGTTAACACACAGTGACACACCGTGCCTTACCTAGTTACGATGTCGATGACAATGTATTCAAGTTAGGCTTAGATACAAGGTAGTCTTTACAAAGACTGTTTCCTGTGTACCAATATACACTTTAAAAGGTTGTTATTTCAGGTTTTAATTACTCATCTAACTACATCGATTATCTCAAATAACGCTATTCTATTGTCGTTCACGTTACGTTAACTTCGCCAGTGACCTACTTTGTAAACAACGTTTCGATTACATTAACGTCCCCAATTATCGCTCGCAAATCGCCTACTTTTAATCTACCCTAGATTACTCCCTCTAGCTAACTTTTAACAAAAAATATTGCTTAATATATATCTATAATTACGTTATATATGCTATACACTCAATAATATAACTTATCTTAATCAAATATCCTTATATTTTCGCAAGTTTGCTGCACCAAATTCAAATCAATTCACCACCGGAAGTTCCCCTAGCGAGATGTAATATTCTAGTGATATTATGAGATTATACACGTTACATTATGTAGCTGGATACAATATATGTTTGCTATGTATGTTTATTGGTGTAGATTATCTCCCGTTGGTTGCATTCGATATAATTATTCGGAAAACGAGCCCAAGCTCGGCGAAACCTAGTCGACTTGTAAGCCAATTCGCATTCGTTGTTTTGAATAAAATTCGATTCATGTGGAACCGTAAGATAACTGCTTGTTCCTCTATGATCACTACTGTTTGTATTACGTCGGAATATCGCACAATAACTCGTTCTGACGCTCGTTTCGACTCAAAAGCTATACTTGTAAACATGCTCTGAATGCATGGAAAGGGTCGGCCTGATGCGAGTTTGAGTCATAAGTGACGTCACATCTCGGCATCCCGAAAAGCGGGCCAAAATATGCATATTTGAAAATGTCCGGATGCACAGCATAAAATGTGGAATTTCTAATTCATTGAATTTTTTTAATTTTTTTTGGCTTGGTGGACGTGGAAATAGATAGCAGGATGTAATATAACATGAATTCAAACATTATATGTTTTTATTCACTTTAAATCACCCTAAATAATTCCAATCTGTGCACAACAGTTACAGTTTTCCATCAGCATAGCCGTCTGAACCGGGGGAATTTGGGGGGGGGGGGCTGGGGGCTCAACCCCCAGTATTTTAAGTGATGGTGTGGAGATAGAATTATCCTCTAATATTTAGGGAAGGTGGGTGGATTTTGGGTTGTAATTTGACGTTTTTAGTCATATTCGGGAGGGGGCTGCAAATCGAGGTTTTTTTAGAGCGTCAAGGTGTTTTTATTTTGGCGAACTTACTAACTACGCTACCGTGCCAGACAGCCAACGCACAGTACACGTACTAAATGAAATATTAGTTGCAATCTTTACTAACCCTAAGTATAATCCTTAGGTACTTTAGCCATTCATTCTAAACATGTGATAACTTTCAGTGCGCTGTCGCAGTTGCATATGCACAAAATAGCAGAAAATACAGACACCTCTGTGAAGTCATCCGTGAAGTGAACGCCACATAACGACTGCCGGCACCGTGTAGCGTGAAAGGGTGATTTAGCATTTTCCTTGCATCTCATGGGCGGTTGCAATATTTTATTTGCGACACAGACACAATAAACTTCTCGCCTCCGACGTGGCAGGAGTGTCATGCTTTACAAACATCCTGCATTCTTTCAACGCCAGTCATTTATACATGTTGCGTTCTGTGGTGGCTATGAATCATTGTAATGTAGTCGTTAGAAAACCGGACTCTCAATCAAGCAAATCATCCCTTTGTTTGTTCTACGGGTGGGTGTATGCTACGTTGTATTCATACATTTTAAAGTACTGTAATGGTGGCAACTGCTGCCCTTTGTTTGTTCTACGGGTGGGTGTATGCTACGTTATATTAATATATTTTAAAGTACTGTAATGGTGGCAACTGCAGCCCGTTGTTTGTTCTACGGGTGGGTGTATATTGCGTTATATTAATACATTTTAAAGAACTGTAATAGTGGCAACTGCTGCCTGTTGTTTGTTCTACGGGTGGGTGTATGCTACGTTATATTAATACATTTTAAAGTACTGTAATGGTGGCAACTGCAGCCCGTTGTTTGTTCTACGGGTGGGTGTATGCTACGTTATATTAATACATTTTAAAGTACTGTAATGGTGGCAACTGCTGCCCGTTGTTTGTTCTACGGGTGGGTGTATGCTGCGTTATATAAATACATTTTAAAGTACTGTAATGGTGGCAACTGCTGCCCGTTGTTTGTTCTATGGGTGGGTGTATGCTACGTTGTATTCATACATTTTAAAGTACTGTAATGGTGGCAACTGCTGCCCTTTGTTTGTTCTACGGGTGGGTGTATGCTACGTTATATTAATATATTTTAAAGTACTGTAATGGTGGCAACTGCAGCCCGTTGTTTGTTCTACGGGTGGGTGTATATTGCGTTATATTAATACATTTTAAAGAACTGTAATAGTGGCAACTGCTGCCTGTTGTTTGTTCTACGGGTGGGTGTATGCTACGTTATATTAATACATTTTAAAGTACTGTAATGGTGGCAACTGCAGCCCGTTGTTTGTTCTACGGGTGGGTGTATGCTACGTTATATTAATACATTTTAAAGTACTGTAATGGTGGCAACTGCTGCCCGTTGTTTGTTCTACGGGTGGGTGTATGCTGCGTTATATAAATACATTTTAAAGTACTGTAATGGTGGTAACTGCTGCCCGTTGTTTGTTCTATGGGTGGGTGTATGCTACGTTATATTAATACATTTTAAAGTACTGTAATGGTGGCAACTGCAGCCCGTTGTTTGTTCTACGGGTGGGTGTATGCTGCGTTATATTAATACATTTTAAAGTACTGTAATGGTGGCAACTGCAGCCCGTTGTTTGTTCTTCGGGTGGGTGTATGTTACGTTATATTAATACATTTTAAAGTACTGTAATGGTGGCAACTGCTGCCCGTTGTTTGTTCTACGGGTGGGTGTATGCTACGTTATATTAATACATTTTAAAGTACTGTAATGGTGGCAACTGCAGCCCGTTGTTTGTTCTACGGGTGGGTGTATGCTGCGTTATATTAATACATTTTAAAGTACTGTAATGGTGGCAACTGCAGCCCGTTGTTTGTTCTACGGGTGGGTGTATGCTACGTTATATTAATACATTTTAAAGTACTGTAATGGAGAAAACTGCTGCTCGTTGTTTGTTCTACGGGTGGGTGTGTGCTGCGTTGTATTAATACATGTTAAAGTACTGTAATGGTGGCAACTGCTGCCCGTTGTTTGTTCCACGTGTGGGTGTATGCTACGTTGTATTAATACATTTTAAAGAACTGTAATGTAGTCAACTGCTGCCCGTTGTTTGTTCTACTGGTGGGTGTATGCTACGTTATATTAATACATTTTAAAGTACTGTAATGGTGGCAACTGCTGCCCGTTGTTTCTTCTACTGGTGGGTGTATGCTGCGTTGCATTAATACATTTTAAAGTACTGTAATGGTGGCAACTGCTGCCCGTTGTTTGTTCTTCGGGTGGGTGTATGCTACGTTATTTTAATACATTTTAAAGTACTGTAATGGTGACAACTGCTGCCCGTTGTTTGTTCTACGGGTGGGTGTACGCTACGTTATATAAATACATTTTAAAGAACTGTAATGGTGGCAACTGCTGCCCGTTGTTTGTTCCACGTGTGGGTGTATGCTACGTTGTATTAATACATTTTAAAGTACTGTAATGGTGGCAACTGCTGCCCGTTGTTTGTTCTACGGGTGGGTGTATGCTTCGTTATATTAATACATTTTAAAGTACTGTAATGGTGGCAACTGCTGCCCGTTGTTTGTTCCACGGGTGGGTGTATGCTACGTTATATTAATACATTTTAAAGAACTGTAATGGTGACAACTGCTGCCCGTTGTCTGTTCTACGGGTGGGTGTATGCTGAGTTGTATTAATACATTTTAAAGTACAGTAATGGTGGCAACTGCTGCCCGTTGTTTGTTCTACGGGTGGATGTATGCTACGTTATATTAATACATTTTAAAGAACTGTAATGGTGACAACTGCTGCCCGTTGTGTGTTCTACGGGTGGGTGTATGCTACGTTATATTAATACATTTTAAAGTACTGTAATGGTGACAAGTGCTGCCCGTTGTTTGTTCTACGGGTGGGTGTACGCTACGTTATATAAATACATTTTAAAGAACTGTAATGGAGAAAACTGCTGCCCGTTGTTTGTTCTACGGGTGGGTGTATGCTACGTTATATTAATACATTTTAAAGTACTGTAATGGAGAAAACTGCTGCTCGTTGTTTGTTCTACGGGTGGGTGTATGCTACGTTATATTAATACATTTTAAAGTACTGTAATGGAGAAAACTGCTCCTCGTTGTTTGTTCTACGGGTGAGTGTGTGCTGCGTTGTATTAATACATGTTAAAGTACTGTAATGGTGGCAACTGCTGCCCGTTGTTTGTTCCACGTGTGGGTGTATGCTACGTTGTATTAATACATTTTAAAGTACTGTAATGGTGGCAACTGCTGCCCGTTGTTTGTTCTACCGGTGGGTGTATGCTACGTTATATTAATACATTTTAAAGTACTGTAATGGAGAAAACTGCTGGCCGTTGTTTGTTCGACGGGTGGGTGTATGCTACGTTATATTAATACATTTTAAAGTACTGTAATAGAGAAAACTGCTCCTCGTTGTTTGTTCTACGGGTGAGTGTGTGCTGCGTTGTATTAATACATGTTAAAGTACTGTAATGGTGGCAACTGCTGCCCGTTGTTTGTTCCACGTGTGGGTGTATGCTACGTTGTATTAATACATTTTAAAGTACTGTAATGGTGGCAACTGCTGCCCGTTGTTTGTTCTACCGGTGGGTGTATGCTACGTTATATTAATACATTTTAAAGTACTGTAATGGAGAAAACTGCTGGCCGTTGTTCTTGTTCTACGGTGGGTGTATGCTACGTTATATTAATACATTTTAAAGAACTGTAATGGCAGGACAACTGCCGCTGCTGTTTGTTCTACGGGTGGGTGTAAAGCATGCTATATTAATACATTTTAAAGAACTGTAAATGGTGATAAACTGCTGCCTGCTGTTTGTTCTACGGGTGGGTGTATGTTGAGTTGTATTAATACATTTTAAAGTACAGTAATGGTGGTAAACTGCTGCCCGTTGTTTGTTCCTACGGGTGGGGTGTATGCTACGTTATATTAATATACATTTTAAAGTGCATTGTAAATGGTGGCAACTTCGGGCTGCTGCCCAAGCTGTTTGTCTCTAAGGGTGGGGTGAAGCATGCTATAGCTAATACATTTTAAAGTACTGTAATGGAGAAAACTGCTGCCCGTTGTTTGTTCTACGGGTGGGTGTATGCTACGTTATATTAATACATTTTAAAGAACTGTAATGGTGGCAACTGCTGCCCGTTGTGTGTTCTACGGGTGGGTGTATGCTACGTTATATTAATACATTTTAAAGTACTGTAATGGTGACAACTGCTGCCCGTTGTTTGTTCTACGGGTGGGTGTACGCTACGTTATATAAATACATTTTAAAGAACTGTAATGGAGAAAACTGCTGCCCGTTGTTTGTTCTACGGGTGGGTGTATGCTACGTTATATTAATACATTTTAAAGTACTGTAATGGAGAAAACTGCTGCTCGTTGTTTGTTCTACGGATGGGTGTGTGCTGCGTTGTATTAATACATGTTAAAGTACTGTAATGGTGGCAACTGCTGCCCGTTGTTTGTTCCACGTGTGGGTGTATGCTACGTTGTATTAATACATTATAAAGTAATGTAATGGTGGCAACTGCTGCCCGTTGTTTGTTCTACGGGTGGGTGTATGCTACGTTATATTAATACATTTTAAAGTACTGTTATTGTGGCAACTGCTGCCCGTTGTTTGTTCCACGGGTGGGTGTATGCTACGTTATATTAATACATTTTAAAGAACTGTAATGGTGACAACTGCTGCCCGTTGTCTGTTCTACGGGTGGGTGTATGCTGAGTTGTATTAATACATTTTAAAGTACAGTAATGGTGGCAACTGCTGCCCGTTGTTTGTTCTACGGGTGGGTGTATGCTACGTTATATTAATACATTTTAAAGAACTGTAATGGTGATAACTGCTGCCCGTTGTGTGTTCTACGGGTGGGTGTATGCTACGTTATATTAATACATTTTAAAGTACTGTAATGGTGACAACTGCTGCCCGTTGTTTGTTCTACGGGTGGGTGTACGCTACGTTATATAAATACATTTTAAAGAACTGTAAAGGAGAAAACTGCTGCCCGTTGTTTGTTCTACGGGTGGGTGTATGCTACGTTATATTAATACATTTTAAAGTACTGTAATGGAGAAAACTGCTGCTCGTTGTTTGTTCTACGGGTGGGTGTGTGCTGCGTTGTATTAATACAAGTTAAAGTACTGTAATGGTGGCAACTGCTGCACGTTGTTTGTTCCACGTGTGGGTGTATGTTACGTTGTATTAATACATTTTAAAGTACTGTAATGGTGGCAACTGCTGCACGTTGTTTGTTCTACGGGTGGGTGTATGCTACTTTATATGAATACATTTTAAAGTACTGTAATGGTGGCAACTGCTGCCCGTTGTTTGTTCCACGGGTGGGTGTATGCTACGTTATATTAATACATTTTAAAGTACTGTAATGGAGAAAACTGCTGCCCGTTGTTTGTTCTACGGGTGGGTGTATGCTACGTTATATTAATACATTTTAAAGTACTGTAATGGAGAAAACTGCTGCTCGTTGTTTGTTCTACGGGTGGGTGTATGCTACGTTATATTAATACATTTTAAAGTACTGTAATGGAGAAAACTGCTGCTCGTTGTTTGTTCTACGGGTGGGTGTGTGCTGCGTTGTATTAATACATGTTAAAGTACTGTAATGGTGGCAACTGCTGCCCGTTGTTTGTTCCACGTGTGGGTGTATGCTACGTTGTATTAATACATTTTAAAGTACTGTAATGGTGGCAACTGCTGCCCGTTGTTTGTTCCACGGGTGGGTGTATGCTACGTTATATTAATACATTTTAAAGTACTGTAATGGAGAAAACTGCTACCCGTTGTTTGTTCTACCGGTGGGTGTATGCTACGTTATATTAATACATTTTAAAGTACTGTAATGGTGACAACTGTTGCCCGTTGTTTTTTTCTACGGGTGGGTGTATGCTACGTTATATTAATACATTTTAAAGTACTGTAATGGAGAAAACTGCTGGCCGTTGTTTGTTCTACGGGTGGGTGTATGCTACGTTATATTAATACATTTTAAAGTACTGTAATGGTGACAACTGCTGCCCGTTGTTTGTTCTACGGGTGGGTGTATGCTACGTTATATTAATACATTTTAAAGTACTGTAATGGTGAAAACTGCTGCCCGTTGTTTGTTCTACGGGTGGGTGTATGCTACGTTATATTAATACATTTTAAAGAACTGTAATGGTGACAACTGCTGCCCGTTGTTTGTTCTACGGGTGGGTGTATGTTGAGTTGTATTAATACATTTTAAAGTACAGTAATGGTGGCAACTGCTGCCCGTTGTTTGTTCTACGGGTGGGTGTATGCTACGTTATATTAATACATTTTAAAGTACTGTAATGGTGACAACTGCTGCCCGTTGTTTGTTCTACGGGTGGGTGTATGCTACGTTATATTAATACATTTTAAAGAACTGTAATGGAGAAAACTGCTGCCCGTTGTTTGTTCTACGGGTGGGTGTATGCTACGTTATATTAATACATTTTAAAGTACTGTAATGGAGAAAACTGCTGCCCGTTGTTTGTTCTACGGGTGGGTGTATGCAACGTTATATTAAAACATTTTAAAGAACTGTAATGGTGGCAACTGATGCCCGTTGTTTGTTCTACGGGTAGGTGTATGGTACGTTATATTAATACATTTTAAAGAACTGTAATGGTGACAAATGCTGGCCGTTGTTTGTTCTACAGGTGGTTGTATGCTGAGTTGTATTAATACATTTTAAAGTACAGTAATGGTGGCAACTGCTGCCCGTTGTTTGTTCTACGGGTGGGTGTATGCTACGTTATATTAATACATTTTAAAGTACTGTAATGGTGGCAACTGCTGCCCGTTGTTTGTTCTACGGGTGGGTGTATGCTACGTTATATTAATACATTTTAAAGTACTGTAATGGTGACAACTGCTGCCCGTTGTTTGTTCTACGGGTGGGTGTACGCTACGTTATATAAATACATTTTAAAGAACTGTAATGGAGAAAACTGCTGCCCGTTGTTTGTTCTACGGGTGGGTGTATGCTACGTTATATTAATACATTTTAAAGTACTGTAATGGAGAAAACTGCTGCTCGTTGTTTGTTCTACGGGTGGGTGTGTGCTGCGTTGTATTAATACATGTTAAAGTACTGTAATCGTGGCAACTGCTGCACGTTGTTTGTTCCACGTGTGGGTGTATGTTACGTTGTATTAATACATTTTAAAGTACTGTAATGGTGGCAACTGCTGCACGTTGTTTGTTCTACGGGTGGGTGTATGCTACGTTATATGAATACATTTTAAAGTACTGTAATGGTGGCAACTGCTGCCCGTTGTTTGTTCCACGGGTGGGTGTATGCTACGTTATATTAATACATTTTAAAGTACTGTAATGGAGAAAACTGCTGCCCGTTGTTTGTTCTACCGGTGGGTGTATGCTACGTTATATTAATACATTTTAAAGTACTGTAATGGTGACAACTGCTGCCCGTTGTTTGTTCTACGGGTGGGTGTATGCTACGTTATATTAATACATTTTTATATGTAAAGACAACTGTAATGGTGACAACTGCTGGCCGTTGTTTGTTCTACGAGTGGGTGTATGCTGAGTTGTATTAATACATTTTAAAGTACAGTAATGGTGGCAACTGCTGCCCGTTGTTTGTTCTACGGGTGGGTGTATGCTACGTTATATTAATACATTTTAAAGTACTGTAATGGTGGCAACTGCTGCCCGTTGTTTGTTCTACGGGTGGGTGTATGCTACGTTATATTAATACATTTTAAAGAACTGTAATGGAGGCAACTGCTGCCCGTTGTTTGTTCTACGGGTGGGTGTATACTACGTTATATTAATACATTTTAAAGAACTGTAATGGTGGCAACTGCTGCCCGTTGTTTGTTCTACGGGTGGGTGTATGCTACGTTATATTGATACATTTTAAAGAACTGTAATGGTGGCAACTGCTGCCCGTTGTTTGTTCTACAGGTGGGTGTATGCTACGTTATATTAATACATTTTAAAGTATGGTAATGTTGGCAACTGCTGCCCGTTGTTTGTTCTACGGGTGGGTGTATGCTACGTTATATTAATACATTTTAAAGTACTGTAATGGTGACAACTGCTGCCCGTTGTTTGTTCTATGGGTGGGTGTATGCTACGTTATATTAATACATTTTAAAGTACTGTAATGGTGGCAACTGCTGCCCGTTGTTTGTTCCACGGGTGAGTGTATGCTACGTTATATTAATACATTTTAAAGAACTGTAATGATGGCAACTGCTGCCCGTTGTTTGTTCTACGGGTGGGTGTATGCTACGTTATATTAATACATTTTAGAGAAATGTAATGGTGACAACTGCTGCCCGTTGTTTGTTCTACGGTTGGGTGTATGCTGCGTTGTATTAATACATTTTAAAGTACAGTAATGGTGGCAACTGCTGCCCGTTGTTTGTTCTACGGGTGGGTGTATGCTACGTTATATTAATACATATTAAAGAACTGTAATGGTGACAACTGCTGCCCGTTGTTTATTCTACGGGTGGGTTTATGCTGCGTTGTATTAATACATTTTAAAGTACAGTAATGGTGGCAACTGCTGCCCGTTGTTTGTTCTACGGGTGTGTGTATGCTACGTTATATTAATACATTTTAAAGTACTGTAATGGTGGCAACTGCAGCCCGTTGTTTGTTCTACGGGTGGGTGTATGCTACGTTATATTAATACATATTAAAGAACTGTAATGGTGACAACTGCTGCCCGTTGTTTATTCTACGGGTGGGTTTATGCTGCGTTGTATTAATACATTTTAAAGTACAGTAATGGTGGCAACTGTTGCCCGTTGTTTGTTGTACGGGTGGGTGTATGCTACGTTATATTAATACATTTTAAAGAGCTGTAATGGAGGCAACTGCTGCCCGTTGTTTGTTCTACGGGTGGGTGTATACTACGTTATATTAATACATTTTAAAGAACTGTAATGGTGGCAACTGCTGCCCGTTGTTTGTTCTACGGGTGGGTGTATGCTACGTTATATTGATACATTTTAAAGAACTGTAATGGTGGCAACTGCTGCCCGTTGTTTGTTCTACAGGTGGGTGTATGCTACGTTATATTAATACATTTTAAAGTATGGTAATGTTGGCAACTGCTGCCCGTTGTTTGTTCTACGGGTGGGTGTATGCTACGTTATATTAATACATTTTAAAGAACTGTAATGGTGGCAACTGCTGCCCGTTGTTTGTTCTACGGGTGGGTGTATACTACGTGATATCAATACGGTAACTCTGGGGCCGTCTGGCTTAATCCCTCCTAGATGTTGGGGTTCACTCAACTCTTTACACATTCATTCGCTTCCTTTGACAAGTAGCCTCTGATCTACCAAATGGCGATATATATAAATGCAAAGGTAGTTAACTAGAATGACACACTACGTGTAGTCGATTGTTTTTTTACCTACCTGAGAAAGATAGAAACTGGGCGAACTGAATGTGAGCAATTCTCCAGATGGCGCCACTGTGACCAAGCTAAATCAAAATACTGTAACGGGCCCTTGCTTTGTTGCTCTGTTGGTGGGGGGGGGAGGGGGGGCCTATGGTATTCGGAAATAATCAAGGCAACAAAAAACAACACCAACATCGACTCAAGTGTGCACGTGTTTGTTATTACAACAGTCTAGGAGCTTACGTAATCACATATGTTCAATGTTATGATCTACTTTATTTAATACCATACATTTATAATATGCAGTGTATTGGAGTTAACAATATAATCGAAGGCGCTAACGGAATCAAATTTAGTTAATTTAAAATAAATATAATTTTGTTTCATAAAAAGTATGTGTTTATAAGAGAAGTAAGTAGATATATTAAATAAATAAGTGTAATACAACAGTTATACAAACAACTAAATTAAGCTGATACATTAAATAAGCAGAACAGTTAAATATAAACAAGTTCAGATTAATAAATATGTTAAATATGTAAAAAGTCCTAGTCAATAACATTTTACTACTACAAAATATCCAGGTATGACGTCACCGAGTCTGACCAACGCCCTAAAGGAGCTACTGGGGTCAGTCTACAGTTAGTTTTCCCATTGGTTGCCGTGTTAGCATTTTGTATGATTATATGAAAACGTGACCTAAAAAAAATCTTAAACTTCGTACCTGCTGTTATCATCATCTCTTTGACATGCTGGTGGAGTTTAGTCAAAATTTAATATGTCTAGCTCTCGTAAAATGCTTGTAGGCCCCTATGTATGTAACCCGTCAATATTTACGAATGGATGCAGGCAGTACTTCGCCTAGAGGGTCAAATATAGTACAGCGGCTACGAGCCACACATTTTACGAATTGTGCACTTTTTGACAAAATCATGAAAATCGGCACACAAGTAGTTTATGATATATATATATTCATATAAAGCTAGATACCCTTCGTCATCGACATGGTATCTAGCCGCCATTTTGATTTTTAAAATGGCCGCCATGGAAATCCATTACCCATGTTTCTCGAACAACATAGAAACACGTTCTTGGTGTCTAAACCGTCATTTTTTAGGGTCAAGGAATTCATTTCTGCCACATTCCGTATCCTCAGATGACCGCCATATTGCAAATCAAGATGGCCGCCATGGAAATATATTAACCACGTTGCTCAGCTTCTAAGTAACATAGAAACATGTTCTTGGTATCTAAACCATAATTTATTTTCAGGGTCAAGAAATTAATTTCTGCACCAACAGTGCACTAGTTCATAGCACGACATTGATGCCTCTGGTAGGTCAGTCCAGAATGGTTTCCATCCTGTGTCACTTGGACTCCAACCCCCGTGTCCAGGACTTGGCAGTTGGGGAGCTGGCACAATAGCTTTGTGACCACATATATCCGGCCTGGTACACAGCCCGTCTGACATGCTGAAATAGATTAATTCCTTGACCCTGACAACGTTGGTTTAGACGCAAAAAAATCATGTTTCTATGTTGCTTAGAAGTTGGGCGACTTGGTTAATAGATTTCCATGGCGGCCATTTTTAATTTCAATATGGCCGTCATCTGAGAATATGGCATGTGGTAGAAATGGATCCCTTGACCCTGAAAATGATGGTTTAGACACCAAGAATATGTTTCTATGTTGCGTAGATGTTGAGCGACTTGGTTAATAAATTTCCATGGCGGCCATCTTCAATTCCAATATGGCGTTCATCTGAGGGTACGGCCTGTGGTAGAAATGAATTCCCTGACTCTAAAAATGACGGTTTACACACCAAGAACGGGTTTCTATGTTGTTTAGATGCCGAGAAACTTGGGTAATGGATATCCATGGCGGCCATTTTTTAAATCAAGTTGGCGGCTAGATACCATGTCGATGGCGATGGGTATCTAGCTTTATATGAATGTATACATCATAAACTACTTGTGTGCCAATTTTCATATTTTTGTCAAAAAGTGCACAATCATATCCCTTAGCCGCTATACTAATATCCCAATTGCTGCCAAATATCCTTCCGCTTAGTAAAATCAGTTAAAATACATCATTTTATTGTCAACAGATTCTACAATCACACCTGGAAATCTGATTACTCAAATGCACTTATGTCAGAACATGTGAAATCATTTCTAAAAAATACACTGCCCTTTTTTTGTCTAACTGGGGCATGATCCTACTCGCGTGTACACAAATGACAAGCTTAGTCCCGTTATAGTGGGGCGGCACAGCAAACCAATTGTGCATTTTGTGATAAAAGCACAACATTTTGCACACATCTAGACTCTTACATTATGAACAGATTTGGTTATTGAGCCATCACAGATTTGGCCTCTGGCGGCTGTAGCAGCCATTTTCAAAAATGGCCGCCACCAGTCACTGTTATTTTACATACCTTCTCTACTGGGGAGGACAGCTGGTTGGCAGTGGAGGTTAATTCACTTATAAAAGACCAGGGTGGTTATGGAAGAGCTAATTATTTTTACTAAAACAAATAAGTCAACTTCGACTAATGCGTCCAATTAGGCACATGATATAATTGTATTCCAAATGGAAGTCAATGATGAAAGATCAATGACTGGCTTGGCGCATACTAATACTACTAATGGTAGTATTAGTAGTAATAATACTAGTGGTGGTGGTGGTGGTAATAGTAATATTAATAGTAGTAACACCTGTAGCAGTAGCAGTAGTCGTAGTAGAAGTGAAATATGCACAATGGCGGACATTTTACAAAACGGCGTTTAGACAATTGAATCGGAATTAATTGGTGTTCAGAACTGCCATCTCCAGAGGAACTAGATGACTTCTAGTGGGGTCAATTGGCATTATAAGTTTCTACAACATTGTGTAAACTTAATAACAAGGATTGTGGTACTCTTTTAGTAGTTAATGACATAAAAAGCAGCACGTATTTGCAGAATGAGTCTCATTTTTATTTATACATTTCATGCTTTGTGTACGAGTTCTGGTAGCACGGTCCAGATTGCCCAAACAGTCTTCTTGATCCCTGCGTAACTGTACACAATATCACACCCAGTCAAAGCGTGGAACATTGGCAACGCCCATGCCTTTTCCGGTCCCAGGCCAGCTGTTAGTTTGTGGGCTGTTAGGAACCTGAAACACTTGTCAGTTCCGAAATGTTAACCATGGGTCATCATCTGATTGAAACGTCTGAGTCACTGACACGGACAATACCACGGTGTCAACACTTCGGATCATTATCTCGTGGTGGCCAAGCTAAGCTGCATGGGTTGGATGCAGCATCATGCGACAGTTAGCTTCTTTGTGGCTGCATGGGGCGGTCGATGCCAGATCTGGCAGTGGTGGCTTGCTGCCGATTAGACCTCCATCAGTGATAACAAGCTGTTTCTCCCCCACCGCTCTGTATTGTTGCTTCCTCTACTCTGAGGAAATTCTGTCCGTTTCCCGGAATGGCTGCTGAAGCCAACACACATCTTCGCACTCATTTCCCTGCTTTTCTCTTGCACTGTCTTTCAGTGAATCTACATTGCAGCTGTCCCACACCAAGTCCTGGCGTGGCGCAGTTTGAAGCTTTGTGAACAGGTATGGAATCAAGATCTTTCTGGCATACTCAGTTCTTGAATGCAGCTGGCTTCAGCAACTGGATGATGACATGTCCATGAAGGGTTACACTGGTGGTGGCAGGAGCCTCAGACTGGACATCGGATACGTATTTCAAGCATGTTAGAAGGTTACTCTTCGAGCCTACATGGAGACTTCCTCCACCAGAGAGTGACCACACCCGGGTGCTTTGTTATGAGTTCAGCCATGTCCCTCGGGTGAACAGGGATCCACTTGGCATAGTTAGTGTGATCTGATGCATGGAAGCAGGGGCCACTTCTGTCAGGGCAGCCAAGGTACATCGGGAATGAATGATGCCTGCCGCAGAGAACAACACCTGGTTCCAGTTCCACTGCTATCAGCCTAGGATTCAGCTGTGCCTCGGCATTCTTCATGACATCCATTGAGTGCCGGATCAAGGTCACTCTGTGAGCACTGTCCAGGGACAGCGGAAGTAGGGCGGTGGGGCCGATGATTCAGGCTTCTGGTGGTTGGCGGCTGGCATGAAATGTAGCCCAAGATGTGTTTCAGGACTGGTTCGCCTGGTCTGTCCACAAAAAATCTTCATCAGTCAGCTGAATGAAGTCATGCTAGCTGCTGGGACAGGTGACTATTTAATGTTGTTGGTGACAGGATGCACATCAGTGCAGTAGTGTGGCAAGTGGCCGATGGTCTTGGAGCTTGTATCCACAGATCCTCCAAAGATGACAATGCTTCCATCCACTCCTTCAACAGCGACTACTTCATTACTATTACTATTGCCACCAATACCAGTAGTAGTAGTAGTAGTAATAGTAGTGGTAGTAGTCGCTGCAGTAATAATCGTAGTATGTGCCAAGCGGAGTTAGTTTTCATTCATTATTGACTTCCCAACCGCATTTAATTAGACAAATTAGTCTAAGTTGACTTATTTGTTTTGATAAAAATCAAATAATTAGCTCTTCCGTAACCATTCTTGGACTTTTATAAGTGAATTAACCTCCACTGTCAAGCCGTTGTCTTCCCAAGGAGAGTATGTATGTAAAATAACAGTGACCACTGGCGGCTGCTACAGCCGCCACAGGCCAAATCTGCGTTGGCTCAATGTCCAGATCTGTTCAGAATATAAGATACTATATGTGTGCCAAAGTTGGTGTTTTTGTCACAAAATGCACAATTTTTCTGGATGTGTTGGTTATGCCACCCCACTATTAGTCGCGAGACCGGCGCAGCGCGGCACACGGCGGGCGTCTAGTGTGGTTGATACGGTGTCGCGGTGACGCCTGATTACACTCCGTCGCACAGGCACAGGTATAAGGTATCCAGGTGAGTACATACTCCGCACTGTCCTCCGCTCATTCGGGACCGGGGACATCTTGGGACAAGCTGCGTACGCCAGCGGACATCATGCCGGACACGGTGGGCACTACGAGTTTGACAGGGGCGGACATCGGTGTCCTCATTGGATACTTTGTCGTTGTCCTCGCCTTTGGTCTCATCGTAAGTACCGCATTTCTTGTTGTCACCCACTATACTTCAGATACTTAAGTTGCACGGTTAAAAGGCAACTGACGCGTTGCATAAACAGTTTCACTGCGCTCGCTGAAAGGGGCGGTCATTCAAAAGTTGATCAATGCGTTTTCAGCAGCACACTAGTTGGCGTATACTCGTAGCGTTTTGAAGTACCAGGAGAAAGAGTCTATTACGTGAATGAATGTAGCAGTGTCGTGCACCTAAGGAAAGGCGCATGTATCAACCACTTTGAAAGACGGTTTTTTGTCCATAGGGTCGCCGCCCCGAATAGTGATGCAAATGAAATGTAAAAAGTTTGTTTTTTATTTGTGTGTGTGTTTGTTTGTTCGTGTGTGTGTGTGTGTGTGTGTGTGTGTGTGTGTGTGTGTGTGTGTGTGTGTGTGTGTGTGTGTGTGTGTGTGTGTGTGTGTGTGTGTGTGTGTGTGTGTGTGTGTGTGTGTGTGTGTGTGTGTGTGTGTGTGTGTGTGTGTGTGTGTGTGTGTGTGTGTGTGTGTGTGTGTGTGTGTGTGCACGCGGGATTGTGGTGTGTACGGCTGTACTGTCTCAACGGCGTCGTATCCTTCATACTGGAAAGTGGGACAAAAATGGGAAAATGTGTGTAAGTGCATATATGTGTTTGTAGGTGTGTGTGTGTGTGTGTGTGTGTGTGTGTGTGTGTGTGTGCGTGCGTGCGTGCGGGCGTGTGCTGTGTACGGCTGTACTCTCTCAGCGGTGTCATATCCTTGATATTAGAAAGTAAAACAAAAACGGGAAAATGTCATGGCGTCTCACCTTTTAATATCATAGGTTCAGCACCAAATTAATATATTTATTTAAAATTAAATGTGTATTTTACAGTATATTTTGAATTGTTTGAGTATCACGTCTTAAAAACTAATCTTGTTATTACACAATGTGATTGTTACTCTAGTAAGCAACCTAACGTTATTTCACAGTGTGTTCTGGAATGCCGAATAAAATAGTGTTTCATTGTGCAGTTACTGACGTACAATAGTTGCGCGTCACAATGAGTAATATAGACTATCCTTTATGTAATCTGACCCTGTTTGGCTCGTTAATTGTGGCCAATTTGCTATATATGTTAGTAATATATTAACACGATCAATCGTTTTGCGTAAACTGTTATTGAAACGCTATGCATAACCCTAACAGTTAGTTTGTGTGCGTAGGCGTGCGCGCGCGCGTGTGTAGTTGAGTACATGTTATAAAGTGTTGTGATGTTGACTTCTCAATGAGAGAATAGGGCCTGTAAGTGTGTCGAGATTCCGCGCGAGTGGAGCCGACTGGCGACATGAAGTAACTCGGCGCCTGCTTAGGGAACAGGCTATTTTTGGTTTTGGGGTGTAATCACATGAATGACATATAAAGAATGATAATAGTTCTGTTTTCTGACTGATAAAATTAAACTATGGGGGAAGTTTTGTAAGTTAAACCTTTACGGTAGTCAGTTTAACGGTGATTATAGCTGGATTCCTGTAATACAGCCCGGGTGACAACTTTACATAAGGCTGATAAAACGCACGTTTAGCGTGAATATAGTTACCTACAACAGTTTCCCCACCTCATTAACTGCCTAGAAAGATAGAAGTGTTAACGAGATCAGTTATATATATCTCATGTGGCTGTTGTATCCCCGAATGAAGCACAAACTGCCTTACGTCAAGTTATGACGTAAATACATCGCCCGAGCAATATTTTACAGGTATTCAGTTATAACCAACGCTAAACTCGATTAGTATAACATTTGCTACTTACAAAACTTCTACCACCTTTTTGATTTCTTTACACAGTCGGAAACAGGAACATTAATCCGTCTTCTGTGTCATTCCTGTGATGATACCACAAATGAAAATATATATCCTATTACTTATGCAGGCGACAACACAACGGATGTCGCCAGCTGACTCTAAAGTGAAAATGAGGCACGAGACTTACAGGCCCTATTGGTCTCGTTAGTATTCAAAACTTTCGAATTTACATCTAGCTTCAATTGCCTTAGTTAAATCAGGTATGTAAATGATTAGATTATAGGAATGTAGATTATAGGAATGTAGATTATAGGAATGTAGATTATAGGAATGTAGATTATAGGAATGTAGATTATTGCATAACAAAATACACATGTAGAATTATACGAATATCAATTAGCAACATGATCAAGCGAGCCAAGCGTGCTCACTGTGAGTCAGTATTGTCATCACTTGACCAGCGAACATGTTTTCGTGTAGTTAACACCCTGCTGAAGTCACCTGGACTGACTCTTCCACAATCCGCTAACACTGAAACAATGTGCAATGACTTCGCTACCTACTTTGCTGAGAAAACACAAGGAATTAGAATGCAGATCCACGAAAAGCTGATCAATGACGAAGAATATTCTGGTTACGTTATCGATGCTGGCAGCCAACGTGTGTCAAATGAACTCAATCGATTGCTACCTACCAGTGAAAATGAAATAAAGAACATCATCAGACTATGCCCCTCAAAGACATGCAGTCTGGATTCTTATCTTCTGAAGAAAACACTACGTATCCACATTCCCTATATCGTGGCAATAGTGAACAACAGCTTTAAGTAATGACTATTTACAACAATTGTAAAACCACTTCTAAAAACCGACACTCTCGACAGAGACCTGCTGAAGAACTACGACCGGTCTCCAACATAGCATTCATCGGCAATGTCCTGTAGAAAGTTGCAGTTCGTCGTCTGGTTGATCATCTCACTGTGAACGGGCTGCATGGAGAATATCAATCAGCATTTAATACGTTTCACACTACAGAGACTGCCCTATTGCGCTTGACAAGAATAGTGCAATGCTGTTTGTCGGCTGGATTTATCAGACGCATTTGCCACGACTGACCATAAACACTTGCTGACACTACTGCATGACGAGTACGGTGTGCGCGAAACGGCATTATCATGGTTCCGGACGTACTTGGGGGACCGCATCTATCGTGTCCAGATTGACTCAATAACATCCGAGTCTATTCCGTTACAGAGTGGTGTGCCACAGGGCTCGATCCTTGGGCCAGTTATTTTCACCCGATAACCACACCAATGCAGCGCATATTAAAAAAATATGAAATCAATATGCTGATGACATTAAACTATATGCGCCTTACAATCCAGCTATACCAGGTAACCAAGCGGAAACAATGAGGCGATTCACATACTGCATTGGGGAAGTCAGGCGGTGGATGGCACTGCGCATGCTGAGGGTTGCTTTATGACCATTGGAGACGATATAATTTTACTAGTAGGCTGCATACGGAATTTGGGAATTCTCATGGACCAACATCTGACGATGACACATCACGTGACTGCTGTGTGTGCTGCATCTAACTACCATCTGTACAGACTGTCATCAATACGGCACTGTCTTACAGCTAAAGCCGCGAAAAGTGCGGTTAACGCACTCGTCACCTCTCGCTTTGACTATTGCAAGGCACCCTTGCACAACTTACCGTTATCCCAGACAGTTCGTTGCAGCGAGTCCAAAACAATGCACCCAGACTAGTAACACGCACCAGCAGACATGACCACATGACACCAGTGTTAAAGGAACTGCATTGGCTGCCGGTCGCGAGTCGAATTGTGTTCAATGTGTTGGTGATGACTTACAAATGTATTCATGGTTTAGTGCCGTCTTATCTGGCAGAACTTGTGCAGCCACGAGACCGTGATGGACGCATACGCCAGGACCATGCGCCAACACTGCACCAAGGCATCACGAAGAAATACATCGGCGACTCGGCATCTGGCGCAGCAGCACCGCGACTATAGAATGAACTACCGGTGGACATTCGTGCATCATGGACACTGAATAGGTTTAGGAAGTCGTTAAAGACTCATCTTTTTATTATACATTTTAATTAATATAAATTGTTTCGTCGAGCGGACATTATTTTATAATTTTAGCTTTATTTGTCTTAAAATTTGTGCTTCTATTTTAATGTTCAGTTTTATATGTCTTAAAACCAATGTTTAGTTTTGAATATATTAATATGCGTTTGTTGTATTGCTTGTACAGCGCAGAATTAGCGCTAAAGAAATACCGTATTATTATTATTAGTAGAAAAATTACAATTTGCAAATTTATGTTTCATAAATAATTGAGTTGGTTTCAGAATGATATGAACTACCAAAAAAGAAGTGGAAAGCGCTAAGAGCTGTCACACATGAAAATATAGCATATCTATAACATGTCCCCGTTCAATACTCACGCTGCCTGTGAATGCGTAATTTGTTTCAATCAAGATGCAATCAGATCCATAGCAAAAGATTATTAATTTATACAATCGTTCATCTTCCTCTGGGGTAATACACTTTCAATATAATTGATTTCATCTGCACTGTCCGTTTTATCAACATTTGTTCATGCCATCTAACTAATATGAGGATGGCATTGTTGTCAATCAGGGGCGTAGCTAGGCATAAATACACGTGAAGCACAATTCTATATAATTATGGAGTATAGGCGTCGGAACCGAGGGCACCAGCGGCCTCGACTTACCCCAGACTCTGAACGTGGGAGCTGAGCCCCCTTAATATTGGTGGGTGGCTGGAGATAGGTTTACCCCCAAATTGTGTGGCAAGATGCAAGGCGAATAGAGTTGGACTTGTTGGTAAAATCAAGAATTGGGGGTGCAGATGAATGGCTTTGATGAACTTCCGGCCCCCTGTATCCACCACGTTCCATTATCTTGTGGTCCGAAACTGTGCACCCAACGGTGTGCATACTGAAGCCGAAATAAAACATAAAAGGCAACTGGGATAATGGAGAGAACACCTGACTCAAACATTGACGAGTGAACTTGGTTTTTAAAGACTTAGGGCCAGAAGACGTTACCTTATTTTTATTGTTGCATGACGTACATATTGTTGTCAATACCATCATAATGATTTAATATTTTTAAACATCTCAATATATGTTTAATCTCTGGTAAATCCTGTGGCGGCGTCTTTCTTTGAAACCGCGATGATTGTATTTGTACTATAAAAGGACATAATTTTAGTGTACTTGACAATTAAAATGAGCATCTTTTAGCAAATTCCGGTTGTCTGTCTTACCTATTCAAATGGAAACAAAAGACAAATGTTTGGGCCTATGCATTTAAAGGAGTTAATAAAACGAATCATTTGCAACTACAACGAAGCATATTATGCCTGTTGTTTACTGGAATAACCTTATTGAAGACACAGAACATAGGTTGTATGGGCAGCACCACTTTGATAGAACGCCGGACGTCACGAGTATCTGCTCTTTCCAGGTCGCCGGTCACCGAACTAAGAATACTAGTCTAGTTTACGACGTTCAGTAGCCCATGTATTTCGATCAACCGTTTGTTAGCGTTTGTAATAACTTGTGTTGCAGCTGAGTGAGCCACTTTCCATTATGTATGTTGTTTTATACATATTATTGTGATATGTTTATACCCGCAGCAGATATAGCAGACGTAAATAATCATCGCCAAATTTGCTTTGTTACTGTAATTTGTAAAATGTTACAGGCGCAATGTGCACCGTTTGGTATTACAGTAGTTGTTCATAATTATAACAGTGTAATTCAGCTTCTCAATCGAAGGGAATACGAGAAACCAACAACTGAACAGGCGTACGCGTTCGTATATGGAGCAAACCTAGGAACATGGCGCGTCATAACCGACGTCACAACTCGGGCTTATTGGTCAAATCTCCGCGTCATGAACAAAATATTAACCTCCAGTTTACCGTACATTTTACTGGAATTTTCCACTTTGAGTCCATATTCTGAGTAAACCAATGACGTGAAAGTCTGACTGTTGTTGCAAATGGTTAGTTTCTCTTAACTTCTTAGGTACACAAAAAGAAAGTTGCCTTTTGTTTCCCTTCACATATACGGAATATACCTCTTTGATCAGAAATTTGCAATGCATATTTACTGTGGTATGCTAAGTAATATGCAGACTCGGCAGCAGAAGAATTTATCAAGTTCAACTAGAAACCAAAACTTGTCGACTAACATAAACACGTTTACTTATAGGAATGTGAAGAATTATACAAATGTTTTTCCTCCAAGCCTATACCTTGAAGTTCTCACCTCTGGTGAAATGTGGCAATCTTATATACTTTTACCTTCGTTTTATAAGTTTCAAATAAGCATCTGTTTTGGTGACTTTGATGAAACCATCATATTTATGTAAATCGATTTCGATTAAGCAAAGGATGATCTATGGTGTTCGCTATGCTATGTTACGTTTGATTCACTACCCTGAATCTACTATCATAAAACGAACCTTAGCAACGGTTGATTCCGTAGTCACCTTCTTTCAGCAATGTTGTTCCCAAACATATTATTTTAGCAAGTTTCAGAAACATCTAGTAGTGAACTGAATCGCGTTTTGTGATTATGTGAATATCTTATTATTATGATATATTATATGCCCTCTGCAAGTTGTGTCGAGTGGTACACCGACTGCTCTTGTTCCAGGCGTCCCTCAAGAACCGAGGATCCGTGGGCGGCTACTTCCTCGCCGGCCGCAGCATGAACTGGGTCCTGGTGAGTAGTGACGTCATGAAGTCTTCTTCCCATGACCCATTTCGGCATGGGGGTCATATCACGTGATCTTTTCCGCCTTCTCGACGGGTCGTCTACGATTATAATAATCTTCTGCTATTCTCCGGTTGTTCACCTCCGCTCTTTTAAGATCTCTCTTGGTAACTGAAGAATAATATGATATCTTGGTTAGTTAATGCTAAAATGGTTAGTTACTTTCTCTTTTCGAAATGTTCTCTAATCTGCTTTTTGTAATATTAATTTGCAAATGTAAATTGTTTGGTCTGTTTGAATATATGCTTTTGATTTGATTTGACCCATCGCCCCATCTTAATCTGACATATAAAATGGCACAAATTAGTCAGCATACCCTAATGGATTCTGTGTAGGCTTGCTTTTTCGCAAAAGCAATTTGAAATGAGGCGAGCGAAAAATCGACCTGAGGAAGCACCTTTAAATGAGCTAAGTGTAGATGAGGCTGCGTGACAGACGAATAAAAATGTCTCTAAGTTAATAAATTGTCAACACCCTTCCGTAGTTGCCCACGACGTTGCGACGCGCTTTTGTTACGCGTGACACTATAACGGGTCAGACAGCGGTCATGCATTGCCACGCTTCTGTTCAACCATGCGTAACGCGATCACACGTCGACCCCGTCCATCTGAGGCGACCTATTTAGATGTCGAAACATCACCCGATGTAGCGGCAATATTTCTTACTGACGGATGATATTATATGCAAGCATCCAATGCTAAAAACATCTGGTCAATTTATACCCACCAACTACATGGCCCGGATTTCACAACTTTGTCCCGTATTTAACATTGGTTATGTTATCATCAACATGATAATAATCATATGTGGTAGGATGTAGCGCCGGTATCCGCTAAAACAAGCCGGGTTTGTGGGTTTTTGTATAGATTGAGACCATATGCAGGTAGAAGGGACGACTTTTGGTCTCTTCATACATACGCAGGCAAAGACGAACGGAATTGGTGGATCTATGCGAACACAGGTCAAATATGTGCACTGCATTGCTAACTAAAATACTTTTGGCTCGTATACGAACACAAGTCACCCTTTATGCATTCCATCGATACTTAAAATAGTGTTGGCTCGTTTTGGCGGAAACCGAACGCTACGTGTAGAAACGTGACATAAAGATTTCGTTGCCTGATAGCGCTCCAGCGAGCTGACACAAAGATGCGGCGGTGGCTGGTACGTCTTTGTGCCCGACTTCGGTGTGCTAGACTGAACAGACATAAACTTTGGCTGCGAACGGTAGCAGGTACAAACGGTGCTGGGTACCTTTTGTGTTGGTTCGTCCCTGTTGTGCTGAAAGCTGAGACAAATTGAAGAATAGCTAATGCACCTGTGCACGAGATGCCTTTTCAAAGGTATCGCGCTGTTTACCCCGGCAAGCTGTGCTATGCATATAGACTTTAAAAACATTGAACTCTGAATGTATGAATGTTTTTATTTCAGGTACTAATACACCACAATATAAAATCACCCCCAATTTCTTAATATCGAGGTGGTCGTGTTAGCAGGAATAATTCCCTACACTTTGCTGTTATGGGAATAATTTGGGATTGTTTTGGTGACCTTACATGCGATGTGGCGAGGTGACCATAATGCAAGTTCACATAAATTAACGTTGTTATACGTCATGTGTCAACTTTTATTTTTGTATTACGTTTATTATAAAAATTGTATACTAGTTCCGCTTGGGGAAGTACTGTTCCAGGCATACAAAATGCACCTCCTAAAATCAACTACACTGCGGGTCTGCTTGTTCCATTCATGTAAAACTATAAATTTAACAGACCGGACGCACACACAACAGTCACAAAGAAAGACAGACTTTCAACAGTGTCAATTTATGACTTCGCTTTACAATCTTTTTGTGCAACGACTTTTCGATATTCTCCTAATTGTTGTTGTTCTCACAGAGAACCGACTATGGCTGTCTGGAGCAGGTACTTACTATGAACAGCGGCTCCTAAAATATACTTTGGTGTTATAATTAATGTGAGATGGACTTACGCCTTATCAAGTTGTGTGGCGGATAGTTGTTTCTGTGATATAATTTCTATGAAATAATTAGTTTTCGAAGCAGGTCATAATATGATTATTATTAACATCAGTCTTAAACTACGAGTCTGTCTTTATATTAAAGATATTGTGCCCGGGTGAAATAACCATTGATTTAGAATACTGTTAGTATATTAATTATTATAGACAAACGACAGAGACGGATACAAATACATACATACATACATACATACATACATACATACATACATACATACATACATACGTATGTACAGTGAGTATGTACGCACGCGCGTGTGTGCGTGTGCGTGTGCGTGCATGTGTGCATGTATGCATGTATGCATGTATGCATGTATGCATTTATGTATGTATGTATGTATGTAAGTATTTATGTATGTATGTATGTATGTATGTATGTATGTGTACGTACGTACATACATGCATAAATACTTACATACATACATACATACATAAATGCATACATGCATACATGCATACATGCACACATGCACGCACACGCACACGCACACGCACACGCACACGCACACACACACACACACACACACACACGTACACACCGTGACAACTCTTAAAGTACCCTGGGATGACAGTGTCACCAACATCGCCGCAACAACAATAACCTTGATTTATCGCCCCTTTCTTTTATTATATGGAAAACAGAACTGCGACTATTTGTAACCATTCGCGTCAAACCTTCGCTGTATGTTTGCTAAGTATGCCATGGCCATATACGATGATTCATTGTCCTGTCAATAATAGGTAATTCGGAAGACAACACAGTCTTTTAAGTGACAGAACCAAACCAGCCTAAACCATCATTACATCAATGCTGTGAAACTATTATCCTATATATAAAAATGACAGGGTTGATGCGATGAATCCATCATCTTAAACAGTGACCGGGACGATGAGATGAATACATCGTCCTATAAAGTGACAGGATCGATGTGATTAATCCATCCGATTTCATCGTTCTATATAGAGACAGGGTCGATGTGACAGATCCAGCGTCCAAAAATGTGACAGGGTCGTTGCGATGAATCTATCGTCCTATAAAGTGACGGGAACGATGCGATGAATCTATCGTCCTATAAAGTGACGGGGACGATGCGATGAATCTATCGTCCTATAAAGTGACGGGGACGATGCGATGAATCTATCGTCCTATAAAGTTACGGGGACGATGCGATGAATCTATCGTCCTATAAAGTGACGGGGCGATGCGTTTAGACCATCATTAATATTGTTAGTGTGACAGAACTACTGCTAAACATAACCGTGTAGTTTGTGATGAGGCCGATTCGATAAAACCAACGCTCTTTAACAAAGAAACAGAGCCAGTGCTATGAAACCACGTGTACCCTCTTGTAAGTGACAGGCTGACACGATGAAATCACTATCTTGCAAACGTGACATCCACAAAGACGTGTTTGCAATGGATGAGAGGGTCATTTTCGTCAACCCAACTCCTGTAAGTCCCGCTCACAACATCATAACTGATGATAACTTCTCAATCGGTCCATCCAAGCAGGAGTGGTTTATAGAAAGCACATTGACATACGGCGTATTCAAGCATACCTTTAGTCTGTGCTATCATTTTACGGGTCTATATGGTAAACATTATATTTTCTCAAGTGGGCCGGCCGTGTTTGAGTAGGTCAACACAGGTACGCCGACGCTAGAGCTAACTAGGTGAGAGTTCGGTGTCCGAGATAATTGTCTGTTGCATGCTCATGGTATGCGTGTATACCACCCCGTCATTACATGAGTCACGTCTGACACGTCCCATCTTTATCCGTTTCCAGTTATCACATCTACATCCACTGGCATAAAATGTGTAATAAATTCCCTTTATAATATACCTATAATTGACAACACAATAGCTTGACGATGGTAATCACATTTAAAACAATATACTGTGACCTCTCTAAATGAATCCCGATGCAATGAACAACAGCTTTGGAATACACGGTCTCCCAAACAGTGTTGGTTACCTTCCCTGTTTCTGATAAAAAGAACTAAGGAACAATTACGGAATTACGGATAAAAAGAACTACGGAATAAGTTATGGATTCATCATGTGACTAATTGTCCAGCATCCAGGTCCGTGAAGCTTATAAAATGCTGTCCTGAAACTATCGGGCATTCCGTCGTATAGTATAATGTAATGCACTTATGTAAACATTGTTGGCAAGGCAAAACTTGACGTATAGTATAATGTAAATGTAATGCACATATGTAAACGTAGTTGGCGAGGCAAAGCGCATATTTATGAGTGTGAAGTTAGTTCCAGAATTCGTCAATTTTTGGAATAATTTGTTCACGTTCCAACATGTTTTGCGAAAGCACGGTGTGTATCGTTGTGTGAATAGCAGTCAAACAAACGCACACTAGAAACATTATTAAAACCTTAAAACCTTACATTATTAATATGACGTTGTAAAAATTAAATACAATTTACGACCATCAACAAACGTTGTAAAATGTAATACAGTACACCATTGTCAACAATAGGATGTCAACATCCTATCATTCAGTATGTGACGATGAAAACCAAAAAGATGATGGTAAACATTTCAAACCCATTAGGAAACAAACTGAACTTCTGGCCTTAAACAACTGAAATTGGAAATGCACGTTCCATAATGTTATACTTCTAAATCGTGCTATATAACATGTATAAATAGATTTTCAATTATAATGTTGCCCAGTCCTGTAGTTGACCCCGACTTCAAGTCTGAGTGGATATAAAGTCATGGTGATTTCCACGCCCTCCTGCACATTTATGTCAGCTACTATCACACTGCTGTAGGGCTAAACTATGCAGACATTTTTTTTTTTTACAAAAACACGCACGCTCTTGGTCATGCAGTTGTGCATTACAAACACACACACACGCACCGCGCACGCACACACACACACACACACACACACACACACACACACACACACACACACACACACACACACACACACACACACACACACACACACACACACACACATTACACACACACGCACGCACACACACACACACACACACACACACACACACACACACACACACACACACACACACACACACACACACACACACACACACACACACACACACACGCACACACACTCTGGATATGTTAGTTTCCGTGTTATTGGTATATCGACGTAAACAGGTATTTCGGTGCGCGGCTGAATTATATCAAAAAAATTTGGATTTCCTTGAGTACCTCGTACGTTTCACGTTCTTTGGTGTCCGTATCAACTCTCAGTGTTTTTCTTACAAAACTATAATCGACGTCAAATTTAACAACTGTACACGTGTCATGGTAATTCATTGACCGCGTTTATATGTCGACAGTGGCAGAATGTGTAAACTACGTTTTAACCAACGATTACGATTTTTGCCACTTAAACATATCTAGAAAAAACGTTTTGGTGCTGATGTATTCACATCACAGGATTACTTATATAAATTTATTCACGGCTCGCCTGATAATGTGATACGTTCATATTAATGCGATAGTTTGGCTGCTTGACCGTAGAAGTCAGCCATATTGAATAACGCATTAATTACGTATTTTTGCCTAGACGCGATGACCTAGCAGATAACACGAGTAGCAAATCAACTCGTTAGGTCCATAAAGGTCACTAATACGCTGTTTCGATGTTTCGTTCCTCAAGACCAATATGTAGTGTGTGTTGGCGGAATTCTTCGTGTAGCTAACACTATTTTAAACGTTTTTAATTGAGTAGGAGCAAGAAAGAACCGCGACAAGCGCGGGGGATAGGTACGTAAACTCTCACGGACAAGACCCTCCACGGACATAACCCTTCAAGACATAACTCCTCTGGATATAACTAATTACGGACACATCCGCAACAACTATTATTGCTGGTGCTGCTGCTACTACTACCACAACTACTACTACTACTATTAGATTTAACAAGATTTAACAAGATTGCCACCCAGAGAATTAACTCTAGGTGGCAAGTGGACAAGGAAGCCCTTTGGCTTATCGAGAGTCCGACCCTTTTATCTATGTGTATCCCGCCCGTCTGAGGTATGTGTCGATTTTATTTTTAAACATATTCACGCTACTAGCACCCACACAATCAGCAGGTAATCTGTTCCATTCATTCACAGTCCTTTGTGAAAATGAAAACTTTCTTATATCCAATCTACTCTGCTCCTTTGCCAATGTAAGTTCATGTCCTCTAGTCCTTCTATCTTTCTTAACTGAGAAAACAATATTTCTATCAATATTTTCATAACCCTTCAATATTTTAAACACTTCTATCTGATCTCCTCTCAATCTCCTGGTCTCTAGTGTTGTTAAACCGCATTTTTTAGGCGTATTTCGTAACTAAGATCCCTCAGTTTTGGTATCATTTTAGTTGCTCTCCTCTGCACTCTTTCTAGCATATCTATGTCCTTCCTGCGATATGGCCTCCACGCTTGAATACAATATTCTAAATGAGGCCTAACTATTGTTTTGTACAGCGGTATTATTAGCTCTTTTCCTTATACGTTATGTTTCGCCTAATTAATCCAAGGATTTGATTTCCCTTTGAAGCTGCAATTCCGCACTGCTCTGAAACCTTCATATCAGCACTAATGGTTAACCCTAAGTCCTTTTCTTTTACAGTAGTACTTAGTACAGTACCCCCCATTGTATATTCTACCTCTTCGTTCCCATGTCCTGTGTGGAGGCATTTACATTTCCCAAAATTGAACAGCATTTGCCACTTTTCAGACCATTTGATCAACCTGTCAAGATCATCTTGTAAATGCTGTCTATCTCCATCACTTTTAATCCTTCTAAACACTTTTGTATCATCCGCAAATTTCAACACCTTGCTTGTTATTTCATCATCCAAATCGTTGATATATATTAAGAATAATATAGGTCCTAATACTGATCCCTGTGGTACCCCACTCAATACCGATTTCCAGTTTGAAGCCTCCCCATTAACTACTACACGTTGTCTTCTGTCAATCAGCCATTGTTCTATCCAGTTTATTATACCATTTCCTATGCCATGGGCCTTTAGTTTAAGCAGTAATCTTTGATGTGGTACTTTGTCGAAAGCTTTTTGAAAATCTAAGTAGACGATATCTACTGGTGATCCCTCATCTACCCACTTAGTGATGTCTTCCAAAAAACATAACATATTTGTTAAGCATGACCTCGCTTTAAAAAAAAACCATGTTGAGATGGGTTTATCAAGTTTTGTTTAACAAGAAAATCCACCATGTGATCTTTAATTAGTCTTTCTAACAATTTACAAATCACTGATGTTAAACTCACTGGTCTATAGTTCTCTGACTTGTTTCTCGAACCTTTTTTGAATAACGGTATAATGTTTGCTTCTTTCCATTCTAAAGGAACCACTCCCTCTTCTAATGACAAATTGAAAACTGTTGCAAGCGGTATGCTAATTTGTTCTACAATTTCCAATAGTAGTTTGGGTGGAATCCCATCCACTCCAGGTGATTTATTATCCTTCATAGCCCTTATTTTCTTACTACTACTACTACTAATAATAATAATAATAAAACATTTACAACATATGAAAAGTCGGTATGACTAAACAATGGTACTTCAGAAAACAAATGAACACAAGTTAAATTATTGATCTACGTTTCGCCCCCGATGAAGTAGAGACGTTGCCGCACACACCAACCGCGAAGCCGCATTGACCCAGGCTGATTTGCATCCTTTGAATGCGTAACATTCCCTCCATTGTCTGTCTGATGCATCCGGCGAAATACGACCTCGTGTCATTTGACCCCGCGTTGTTGTGCAGTGCCGATTGTTGGTAATCAGGACACAAACATGCACATATTACAGGCGGATTTAGACGGATTACGATGTCGACTGGGCGTGGGAACGTGATACGCTGAGAGGTGTGGGAGGTCACGCGACAGTCGACATCGACAAAGAATGTTCATATGAACTTGTGTTATGCGTTTTAAAGGAGATCTTAACTTTGCGAAATATATGCAACACTTTCTTAACGGAAATTCGTATTTTTGACTTGACTTATTCCTACTCCGACCGAGTGTTGCAATTTACCAGTACATATACTATCTATGTATAATCTAGCAAGCGTATGCATGTGTGTTTGTATATATAATATATGTTAACGTTTTCCCCTAGAGGGCTTGCACCTCGTGCGTCAAACTTTCAGGAATTAATCTACGACCTCACGAATGTAAAGTAACAACTCTATAGTTTCTTTCAAAATACCCCCTATATGTAAAGTTTGCACCTTTATAGTGTAAAGCAATTTTTCGGAACGTAAAACGTAACTTTGCAATCGCAGGAACTATGCGCTCGCGGCAAATACTTAGTGAAACCGGCCTCTGCGTCATGAACTATGTTGCTTAGCAACATGAAGAATACCCTGACACAAAAGGCTTTACGTCTACCTTCATGCAAATACCATAACAATAAAAAAATTATTTAGTAACTCTGCACTATCACGTAGTGCATTTCTTTTATGGAATTTTCGCTGGGGGGGGGAAATATCCCAAAAGGACCCTTACACACACACACACACACACACACACACACACACACACACACACACACACACACACACACACACACACACACCACACACGCGCGCGCGCGCGCGCACACACACACACACACACACACACTTACGATGGGATAAAATAATTGCGGCGGCACACCTGGCTATAGACAGTGGTGGATATTTCTGAACGAATAATCTTCGCGCATTAATTGCAGCGTGGCTGAATCTTAAGCATTATCTTTCATGCAGTATTGGTGTATATCGCGGGGTATCAATTATTTCTCAAATAAGGTATTCCAGCTTTGTGTTGTCAACAAAGCCATTTTTCGCCAACAATGAGAACTGACGTGCAATAGTGTGGAGAACCCATCAAGAACGTGAAGATCGTTGAGATGATCTGAACGAACCTTGGTGAAGACTCAAGAAAGGCCGTGCGACGGTGAGGGCAGTGCCATAAAGAGTTAGAGGAAATTGCAATGAAGAAAGGAGCCATATTGTCGGACGAAAATCTTCTACAACCACTTCGTTACAAAAGATACCAAGATGTAGATTATCCGTGCACCCCACATTTCAGTCAAAGCCAGCAGTGGCATCGTCAATTCATGGCATATCACCTCCTTCACCGGTCTCATGACCGTACACGCTATGGTTCCAAGTTGAAGGAAAGGGAATATGCGCACCAGATCTTGCTTGCTTGAATGCTGCTACACCAACGACGTTCCAGCACACCTGCCTAGGCAGGGCAGCAACACACATGATAATGTTCAAGGTTCATACCACCACAGGTGGATCCGGGGTGCCTGGGGGGCATGTGACCTTTGTAATTTTGCGTGCCCACAGACCGTTTGAAATGTGCTCCCGCGTAGGTTGCGAATTTGTTTTGACAGCACCCCCTCCCATTGTCTTCAGATGTCACCAGTCGCAACAGAGAAGCTGAACTTACGGAGGCGTGACAGCGACAAATTTTATATACCATTTGGTTCGGCCGTCAGTGGAGGTTTTTGTGCCCCCCTAGACTCACTTTCTGGATCTGCCCCTGACCACTACTGCTGGCAAAGCTTCACACTGACACAGCTACAACTGACAACAAAGCCACCATTAATGACATAGCCGCCATTAATGTCACATAAAGCGATACCACTTATGATCCTGCCACTAATCATCAAATTCCAAGAAAAAGTGATGTATTGAGACGACGAGTTCATTGCTGTCAAGTATGCTAACAAGTGGTACGTAGGGAAGGCAAAGGACACATTTCGAGTGTGGTCCAGGGGACCCATTGGGGTAGTTTGATGATTTAGATTTTATTTCCAAAATTCGTCTGGGGGTAGGGGTCACAATTTTGAAATGACACTTATCTTCGCCAGTTTTGCATATATGGGGTAGACATTTTTGTGCGATCTAGCAGACCCATTGGGATGGTTCGTAGATTAATGTTTTTTTTAAATTCGGGGGTAACAATTTTAAGATAGCACTTATCTCCGTCAGTTTTGCATATATGGGGCTGACATTTTGTATGCAGTCTAGGAGGCACATCGAGGTGGTTACAAATTCGTACGGAGGATGGGGATCTTGGGGTCACCATTTCCAAAACAAATTCCCCAACGCAACTCCGGGTAATTCGACTATTTTTTAATAATACATTTATGGAAATGAGTCATGCAATCACGAATTACAAAAGTAAACATGTATTATCATGTCACCGTGTATAATTATGTGTGACATAACAGTTCAAATAATATTATTAAATAAAATATAAAATGAAAAAAATGTCATTCATTTACACAGATCAAAACCGCTACGCCCTTTGTATAATGCAGCAATGTTTACAACAAAACATTTCTACACATTTCTACTATGGTCCATTATAACATTTAATCAGACAGGTGATCAAATCCAATTATTCAGCTCTGGTCACGCGAAGATAGATGTACTCTCGGTGTTCAGCACCGTAGGGAGCATATAGGTCAATGGAGTAACGGTCTCTACAACAAACAAAAATGATTAATTATGTAACTCGGTCACCGCGTGCGTCGAGCAAGAGGTCAAAGTTGATCGGTCACCTGAGGTCACGTTGCTCACCACGGTGTAACTCAAATGCGTGTTGCATTTGGTTTACTGCGCTTACTTCCAGACCGGTACACCGCCATTCAAACAAGGGGTGTTCTTGAAAATTCTCTTATAAATATTCTATTAGTCACATTTTACTCCAAAATACGAAGTGGAATGGTGACCATCCACATTTAAAAAAACAACACTCAACATTGCAAGCCCCCAAACCCCCGTCCGGTTCTGACGCCTATGGTTTGTTTAACAAACTATTCCATGTATGCTGGTAGGACTGTTAAGAACATAAGTTATGTTAGTTCTTTTAATTGTGTTATAGTTAAGTCAGAAACAAAATTGTAAATAAAATATGTTGTTAATTATGTTTGACCAAGTGTTTCCTCTCAAACTAGATATGAAGTATTCAGAGGAACGCGATGGAGTTCGCAACTAAAAGTGTCCTTTTATGAAGAATGTTACCATTCCTGCAACAGAAAGGATATTCTCGCGTATTTTCTCTCAGGTAGAACTAGTCCTTTTTAACTAAACTGATATTTGCCATTTTAGACATTCCGCAGAAATATTTTAAAGACACATGACATTCACTCACTTGCAGATTGCCCCTTTATAGCGCAATTGTCCCATTTCTGCACGGATTTTGATCCCAACTAGTGGCCTTTTAAAAAAGAAACAAAATCAATATTTCCATCTATATAAATGGTAAATTTAAAGAATGTTTTCCTTTTATCATTGAAAGTGGTCCTTTGTGGACAATATTGTAAATTATATTAAGTACCTTCATAAAGGGCAAGCTTGGGAGGCAAGTTGGCTTGACTGGGGACACGTGAGAGGGCTGGGGAGCATTGCCCCCACTTTGTATGATAAAAAAGCCCTGCAGTATTACGACTTTGGCCTATTGATGGCCATGAACTTCACTATCACTCGACCTTCTTAGTAATTTTGAATAGACAGCGAATATTGCAACACGTGCGTGACGCGGTTGTCTACGTTTGACATGCGCTGAAACCATCGCATACATAGGCAAGCGCGTTGTGTGCGATGCTCTGTGTTGTCTAATATTTGGTAAAAATTACTTTCACGACTGTCACGTATGAACTACCAAGTGACATAATCAAAATCCCCAACGTTTCCCTATCATAAAATATATTTTCAATAATAAAAAAGCTGTCGTTATCACTGTATTAAAATAGTCCACCAAATGGTGTGAATCATCAACTGTGGTTTCCTTTGGTCTTCTTAGTGTTTGCTGGTACAACCTTCGTTCGTGTCATACGGACACTGTTTAGTCATCACCATTTTGACATGATATATAATTGTATATATAAATAACATATCTGCTCACACCTCACATGACATAAATGTGGCAAAAACAGGTCAATCAATTAACATAAATATTTCCGAACATGTTGTCATGACTCACATGAGAGTAATTTTTTTTACACAGTTTGAGAGGCATTGCGTTTGTCAATGAAGTTGCTGAAGTGTGTAATGTTACACTTAGACAATGGAAACATGGATGAAGAATATAAATTGACGGGCACTACAAATAAGACTTTCTAAATATATATATATATGACAATAGCAAACTATATATGTACAGAACATGCTAGACCTCCCCCCGATATGTCAAAGGCTTCTTTGTTCAATTGCCATCTAGGTGCTTTAGTCTAGATGACAATCTTGTTAAAACCACCTTGGCTGTTCTGTTATCCGGAATCATCATCTTAAGCCAAGTGTGGTAATTATTAGCAAGAACTTCGCTGAATCAGTTGTCTTGAATGTGGGAATCACGCGAACGCACTGAACATTAATGGATCTTACCGTTAGCCCCATATCTACCTCCGCAACACAGCGAATGGACGATTTTTTTTAAATATGACTGTTTTGTTTGCAATTTGAACGTTTCGTTGGTGGAACGTTCCAGTTGCGAACAACGTTTTGAACTTATTAAACACAGTTTGGCGGGAGGTGTACATTCAGCATATTTATTCTGACTTTAACGGTCGTCGTTGTCAACTGTTGCAGATCGGAGCGTCGTTGTTCGCCAGTAACATCGGCAGTGGTCACTTCATCGGCCTGGCCGGCGCGGGGGCCGCCAACGGCATCGGTATGAGTGTCTTCGAACTAAACGTGAGTATAGTGTATCGGCATGAGTGTCTTGAAACTAAACGTAAGAACAGTGTATCAGGATGAGTGTCTTCGAACTAAATGTAAGAACAGTGTATCGGGATGAGTGTCTTTGAACTAAACGTAAGAACAGTGTATCGGGATGAGTGTCTTCGAACTACATGTGCGTACAGTGTATCGGGATGAGTGTCTTTGAACTAAATGTAAGAACAGTGTATCGGGATGAGTGTCTTTGAACTAAACGTAAGAACAGTGTATCGGGATGAGTGTCTTCGAACTACATGTGCGTACAGTGTATCGGGATGAGTGTCTTTGAACTAAATGTAAGAACAGTGTATCGGGATGAGTGTCTTTGAACTAAACGTAAGAACAGTGTATCGGGATGAGTGTCTTCGAACTACATGTGCGTACAGTGTATCGGGATGAGTGTCTTCGAACTAAACGTAAGAACAGTGTATCGGGATGAGTGTCTTCGAACTACATGTGCGTACAGTGTATCGGGATGAGTGTCTCTGAACTAAGCGTAAGTACAGTGTATAGGTATGAGTGTCTTCGAACTAAACGTGAGTACATTGTATCGGGATGAGTGTCTTCGGATTAAACATGAGTACAGTATTTCAGTCTAAATGGTTGTTGAACCTGTTGTTGTATTGCACGACCTAATGAGTTCGGTTTAGTATTTGTAATACGAAGAAAAGAGTGAGAACCGAAGTCCCGCGATCTGCTGGTGACAGTGTCCTGCACTAGAAACAAATTGAACAAATACACGTCACTTCTACTGTACCTACTCCTACAGGAATCACGTTTCTGTCCGTATAAGTTTGATTGGAAATTCGGACATCTCAAATTACGGATAGCCTTACGTTGGAGGATCGATGTTGCTGAATCCTTATGACAAGTTCCAAAATTCTGAGAAGTTTTTATCGTAAATCATATTATGCACTATAAACTGTATACAATTTAAACATTTGACCTGTAATTAATTACATTTTAAAATGTAGGTTGTCAACATAATTTGAATGTTGGCACTAAATAGTATGTTTCCATTGCATGCTGAACTCATGGACAGAAAAATGTCAAATTATATTTGTATTAAGTTATATTTCATTTAAACATTTGAGCGGTCACGGTATTGGACTATAATTCGTACCGTATTAATTAGATGTACTGAACGATCACTTCATAAGTGCCTTTATAACCTTCATATCAGACTGCACCTACACAACAATAATAGGCCTAGAAGGATGCCTTCGGTTATTATAACACAACTTGCAGTTTATAATAATTATGATGGATCACGTTGTGACGTTGTAATGTTGTAACGTAAGACAACACTACGGGCGTCACTTGGTTATATGACCTGCCTTTGTAGTAATACTGTCAGAGTTTTGTAGTTTATATGTCATCGTAACCTTACTGTCCGTGTTAAACTTCGCTCTCTGTTACCGCAACTTTACAGCTCGTGTCTTTTGTTGTTCGTGCTAACTCTGTTCTCTGTCGTCTTGTTTTCCGTTGTTAGCATATTGTTTACTTTCCAGGCGATATTTATCTTGATAATCCTTGGTTGGGTCTTCGTTCCCGTCTACACAGCTTCTGGGGTGAGTTTGAACTTCCCTCACAAACCATAAACCAGCTCAACCGCTTGTCGTAAGATATTTTACTATAAAGATACAGGATCAACAATAATTGTTCGCGACAGAATTACAACATATTTGTGCATACTCTCGTTTTTCTATGTAGGGTTTCTTCAAGGAAGATGTTTGCTAACACCAGGCGTATGTATGTTCGAGCATATCTCCGTAAGTTTCGCATGTATGGAACTAACATTTTGTATGCGTGTTAGCGGGCACGTTAGTATGGTTTGTATATTTAGATATTTAAAAATTTCACCCGTTGGGATGGAGATGTTCGCGGCAAATAGAACTGCCTGTCACTGCCTGTTGCTGATCACGTACGGCTGCCGAGTGTGCGCATGCTATTTCTGGCATAAGCAACAAACACCATCGTGGCATTATATAGAAACATCGTAGCAATCCACAAGCATCGTATAAACTCTTTGATCCAGGGGTTGCTTTAACTAGACAATATCAACCGTTTCACAGCTAACGCGCCGATCACTAAAACTTAAAATACAAGTTATGAGCAACGTGCAAGTCTTGGCATGGTATTTCTTGTAAGTTAGCGCAATTTTGACTGTCACTGAAACGGTTGAATGGGTATCTTTTCTCGCCTAATAACGCCGGGGGTAACTCAGCTAGTATAATTATAGTATAGTTGACGGTCTAAGTACGTGTGTATTTTTGCAGGTGTTCACGATGCCGGAGTATCTACAGAAGAGGTTCGGCGGTCAGCGAATCCGAGTCTACTTGGCGGTGCTTGCTCTGCTGCTGTCTATTTTCACCAAGGTGTCGGTGGGTGAAGATCATCTATCGGAGCATCTGGTGATGTAGTAATGACACGGGGGGAATGTTGGGTACCGGACATGTGAAGATGGTATACTGGGGCATCTAGTGATGTATCGTTGCTATGGACCAGATATGCGAAGATGGTATGCGCAGGCTTGTTGCATGTATTGGAATGCAGTAACAGATTGGTGAAAATGATATATTAGGACATGAGACTATGGATATGTGAATGTGATATTTTGTTGACTTTCTTTGCAGGTGGACGTAGGTCCTAGAGCCATTTTATTAAAGTTAGCCAGATGTTGTTTTACTTTGTTTGCAAGCCAATCTATTTGTTGAAGCCATTTTTCTGAAGTTTGCCGGATTTTTTATCATTATTCACTTTGCCTGCAGGCCGATCTAGATGCTTTAACCGCCTTCCTGGAGTTGGACGGGTTGTGTACATGTTTCACTTTGTTTGTAGGCCGACCTGTTTGCTGGCGCCATCTTCCTGAAGCTGGCCCTCGGTTGGAGTCTCTACGCTGCTATCATCCTCCTTCTTGCCATCGCTGCTCTCTTCGCCATCCTTGGTAAGTGACGCCGTGCTTGCTGTCTTCATTGTCGGAACAATGTTTGCATTAATATTATGACTTTCAATAACCTTTATAACTTATAATTTTAACTGATAAAGTGGTAGCGATGCGGTACATCACGCTTTCGTTAATATTGAGTACAATAACTTTTGTACAACTGCCAATTGTGCTAAAATATGAATACAAACACATTCGGACGTAGTAACTGTAATTAGTGTTTCGAATACACATGGTCAGCGTCAGTCAATGCCGGTTGTATGACTGTGGAGGGCCTTGGGCAATGGAAGACCGGTCATCCTAGCTTAACAGTTCTCCACCCTCCCTACGTACCACAACATGGACTTCACAAGTTCACCACACAACACTTTTATAATTTAGACTCAATTTTAGAACATAACTCTGCATCATATAACATTTTTGTTTCAGAATATACACCTTGCATAATCACCCACTAATTTGTTAGTTGTCATGCTACCACGTAGTAATTGACCCCAAAGCCACGGGAGCCATGACCCAAAACAGTTTTGTGGATGCCCTCGTGACAAATATTTGGTGGAGGCCCCTGGGCAACTGCCCCGCCTGTCATGCCCTATGTTGGGCGGGGGCGTCAGTTTTGCAGCCGCTACCATGAAGGCTGGGTGAGCACAGCGCATAGGTGAATGCCTAGTGTGTGCGAGTGCATGCGTGTGTTTTACATCAACGAAACTTGGCAGCAAGTGCAGCTAGAATCACATAAGTGGCACGTTGATTCATATTGTGAAACGTTCGCGGAAATGTGAGCTTCATCATTGTTATCACTGTGCAGCCGTAGTGGCCCGTGGTCGGGCGAAGGCCACAGTATGTCGTTTCCATATCTGCCTGTCTTGCGTTATCTTCTGCCAGATGGTGCCCTTCCAGTACTTGTCTAGTTCGTCTCTCCACCGTCTTGCCGGTCTTCCCCTCGATCGTTTCCCTTCGTAAAGTCTCCAGGTGGGGATACGAGATGTCCATCGATTATCTCGTAGTCTACTGATGTGCCCTGCCCAGGTCCACTTCGGTCTTGTGATTTGTTCTATCACGTCTACGACCTTTGAGGTTAAGCAATCAAAATCTAAGCGACATCGCCATGATTCCCTGACCGGGTTAGATAACTCTATATTGTGTATACCAAATGAACAGTGGAGCCACCCAGTGGACAAAACCACACTAATGCAAAGGAGATTGAACCCACCCTAGTGAGCAGTACGTAGTGGTGGACCTCCTCTTAGTGCGTGCGTGAGTGCGTGCGTGAGTGCGTGCGTGTACGTGGAAGGGGGGTGGTGGACGGCTCATCGTGTGTGCATGCGTGCGTGTGTATGAAAAAACGAACAAAACTGGACCTCCTCTTAGTGGGTGCGTGCGTGCGTGTACGTGAAAGGGAGGACGAAGTGGTGGTGGACGGCTAGTGACCGCCTCTTATCGGTTAACAAAATAGGTACCATGCATGACTTGCATGAAAGGGTGGGGTAATGTATGTGTTGGTCGACAAAAATCATATCTGCACCCACAGAGAGATGTCATGTGGCCCACAATGTCTAGGGGTAATAACATAAAATATAATAATATAAATGGGTCTATTGTCTGAATACATATTTGTTGAAAAAAAGGTACTGCATCTTTAAATGATGGGGGTGGACAAAACTAAAATCAAGGTATATGTAAAAGACTACAACAGCGATTTTGTGTAAGCTACATTGCCGAAGATAATCCGATCAGTTGCCACAAATGAGCATTCCACGTGTACAGGAACTGCATTATTTAGCAATATATGCTGTAATTATAACTGGCTAAATCTTCCCCATCCCATGGTATTAATTAAATTGGTATCTCGAACATTATTAGATTGTGTTTTACTTTTTTATATAGGCAAACAGCTCAAGTTATTATTCCAATAAACATCAATGCATCACTCTAATGTTTATTTACCCAGAAAGTGACGTGTATGGATTGTTCACTAAAACCTTGTATTAACGAATGTATGTGAAGAATGTATGAAAACTGTGCTAATTTTCAGTAGTGACCATATATATATATATATATATATATATGTATATATATATACACATATATATACACACACAAACACACACACATATACATATATACATATATATATATATATATATATATCAATATGTTATCTTGGCACAGTACCTTCTAATCTTAGCAATGTATTATGAACTTAACTAGTCAATGCCACAACCGTTTTTCATAAAACTATACATTTTGTTTTAATGAATGTATGTAATGTATCAATCAATGAAAATATTCTTGTCTTTAGTATTGACCAGGTATCTATTGATATATATATATATATATATAATCTAACATTGTATTACTGATATCATTATGTATGAACCTATTCAGTCAACTATGCAAACATTGTAGAGTTGACTGGGAATCGTGCAGAGTTGACATTTGATCTTATTAATGGTTATAACTCCACTGTAAATTAACCTATTATCACTGACGCCATCACTACTAACTAGTAAATACCATGTCTAAATTAGCAAAATAATAAAATATAATAGTTATATAGCACCATAATCACATGGTTCTCTATTACATTTCTGCCATGTACCGAAAACACTACATGACACTGGCCTACTATATATCTTCATATCTTCTAATATGATGGTTACCCCTTTGTATCATACCAGTGTACTTTGTCATACCCGCTCGAAGTTGAAATCAACCGTTTATGAAATATGATACCCATGCAATCTCCTTTTTGTAATCGACTATTGTACTGCCACTGAACTGATTAGAAACACATGTGGAATGCCTTAACAATGTTTTAACCAACTAATGTACTCAACACCCGCTGACCAATAATTCACATTTTGAGCGCTGATTTAGACTACCCTCGTTGCTTTGTTGCATGGCTTCATAAACTTGTGTACGGCGGTAACAATCCGCTACGGTTATCTTGTTTAAAGGAAATAAAAACAAGGCGTTAGCTAAAATCCGTTTTTTATGTGTACACAAAGTTTAACATTTTAAAACATTAAAAATACGTCTGTGTAGCGATTCCCGCGAAAAATTTAAAATGAGCTAGGCGATCACGTGGTATCGTGATGTCACATATGACATATACTCACACCAGGCCGACCCTTTCCATACATTCAGAGCATGTTTATAAGGATAGCTATTGAGTCGAAACGAGCGTCAGAATGAGTTATTGTGCGATATTCCGATATTGTATCCAGCTACATGTAACATGTATAATCTTATAATATCACTAGAATATCGATATATGAAGGAGGAGTTGTACAATGTATCATAACAACTTAAATCAGTGAGATAAGATAAATAGATGGTCTAGATAAAAAAAAATTATCTAGACAATATAATGTAATGGACATATAACTTATTAATTATACGGTAATATATTGTAATTATATATATGAAAACAAATTGTGATCTGTCTGGATAAATAACATTGAGAAACATCGTTATATATAATCTCCATATTTTCATTTTTGTGGCGAATAAATAATTACTACAACATTTAAAAAAATATTTACAAACAGTGCATCATAGTATAAAAATGATTTGGTTTTTATTACTTCGGGAAAACGTAAACAAAAAAGTGCCAAGAAAATCAATGGTTTGGTGTCAGGCTTGAACCAGCGTTGCCCGATTGTACAATAAATGACACAAAACCAATGCGTCTACCAACTGAGCTACCGACATCGACGGAAATTCACTGACTGATTTAAATTGTTATGATAAATTGTACAACTCCTCCTTCATACCATTGGTATATCGATATTCTAGTGATATAACGAGATGATACAACGTTACTTTCTGTAGCTGGATACAATATATGTTTGCTATGTATGTTTATTGGTGTAGATTATCTCCGGTGGATTGCAATCGATATAATTATTCTGAAAACGAGCCGAAGCTCAGCGAAACCTGGTTGACTTGTAGGCCCATTCGCATTCATTGTTTTGAATAAAATTGGATTCAAGTCGAACCGTAAGATAAATGCATGAAAAGGGTCGACCTGATGCGAGTATATATTATATGTGACGTCACGTCTCGGCATCCAGAAAAGCACGGCAAAAATATGCATATTCGAAAATGTCCGGATGCACAGCATAAAATGTGGAATTTCTAATTCATAATTTTTTTTTTTTGGCTTGGTAAACATGGAAATAGATAGCAGGATGTAATATAATATGAATTCAAGCAAATATATGTTTTTATTCCCTTTAAAGGAGCGAGTCATTATTTTTGAAGGTTTCATCCGTCTACTATTCGCATGTGGGGACAAACTTTTGCTTGCGTCGAAAGTGCTTAACAGTTTAAGAAGGCCATATTTCACGGTGATTGTACTGCAGCTAGAAAGATTCACCGATAGCAGAGGCACCTCATCTCCCGCACAGGCAAACACTTGTTGTCTGACATAGTCATATTGGTTTTGTGCTCGGTGTAGGAGATGCGCCTTGTATGTCTGTTGAAAATATAATCTTTTTTCTAGATGTTTGTCTCTTGAACGTGTCGATTTTGCTTCTTTGAGTGGTATTTCGTCTCGCATGTCTGTTATTTCGTGTTTCATATCTGTTGAACGTTAGATTTTTTAGATGTTTGTCTTTTGAACGTGCTGATTTTGGACCCGTGCACATAAATGTTATAGTCTTACCCATCATTCATATCATAGTTTGACTTATTGACATACCAAGAAGAAGCACCTGTCAGTTGGGGGTGAGCAGTTCGTATAAGTAACATGTTTGTCCATTGAACGTATTGACTTTGCTGGTTTGTGTGTGTTTAGCCTTGAATGTCTGTTCAAAAATATGATCTTTTTTATATGTTTTTCTCTTAAACGTGTCGATTTTGCTTCTTTGAGTGGTATTTTGTCTTGTATGAAATAACTAAGTAATATTGAAATAAAAACAGCGGTGGAATTCTTATACGATGGAGAAAACGCTAAGAGTTTTTTTAATTTATCATCACACTTCCAAGCTAAAACCGTTAATAAATCCTGTGAAAACTAATAATGGTTAGTTGCGCAAGAACATCAAAGAATGGATCGTGACTGTTGGTGATTTATTGAACTGATCTAAGAATTGTTCGATTTTTTAAGTGTGGTAATGCTTATCAACATCAAGCTATGATCGTAGTGGCACTACCGCCGCGATAATTGACATATGTTACTGATAATAAACCGTCGTTCGCCATCTGGTTTTAATTAGGTCACCAAGCACACGAACCGGTTATGAAAAAAGCCACTGGTGTGAGACAAAGAATTATAAAATTTGTACTAAAAGTTTGATGTTTGAGAAGTGAAGATGACTAGATGTTGTGTGTGTCGATGGCCTGAAATAAGGAAAGCAAGTCCCTGTTCTTGGTGTAGGACCCGAAAGTAAGTACATTTTAATATGACTGTTAGTATATAGTTTTCACATGATTTATTAACGGTTTTAGCTTAGAAGTGTAATGATAAATAAAAAAAACTCTAGTGTTTTCTCCATCGTATACGAACATCCACCGCTGTTATTTATTTCAATATTGCTTAGTTATGTCATACAAGACGAAATACCACTCAAACTTCAAAGAAGGAAAATCGACACGTTCAAGAGACAAACATCTAGAACAAAGATCATATTTTCAACAGACATACATGGCAAAACACCCACCAAACTTGAAATTGGTATGTGCATTATATTTAGAAGATGTTATAGATCTAAGAGATTTCTTCTGACGTTTTTGTAAACGATTTGTTTGGCATCCCCATGGTCTTATTGCGTAGTTGAGATGAGATTAAAGCATTAGGCATTTTGAGTAAAATGTTGCCAGGTAGAATGTGTTTTAATTTAATAAAAATCCCAATAATCTGTGAAATTTTGTTAGCTATTCTATTTACATGATTTTTCCAACACATGTGTTTGTTAATAGTAAGGCCTAGAAAATTGAAATTATAAACCGGAAATAATTCAATACCATTTATTTTAATTTTAGGTATAGTTATCTTTTTAAAGGGGTATGAAATATCATCAGTTTTTTTAAACATTAAATGCTGACTTATTAACTTGCAACTATGTTGTTACTTTGTTTATTTCATTGTTTATATTTTTACTGATGTTGTTATCATTTATATCATTAAAATCATTTAGATTGCTAGTTAAGGTAGTGTCATCAGCATATATGATTGTATTGAACAATGTAGTAGCATTGGCTATGTCGTTTATATAAATGATAAATAAAAGGGGTCCAAGAATTGATCCCTGGGGGATCGCAGTTTTGATATCTATTGTTTCTGACTTAGTAAGTGAAAAATCAACATATGTTTGTGATTTGTTAAATAACTTCTAAGGCTTAAGGCAGTGCCTTTAATACCATAATAGTCTAGTTTGTATAATATAATTTCATGATAAAATGTATCAAAAGCTTTTGATAGATCAATATAAATATTGAAAGGTATTTTGCCATTATCTATTTGCCGTATTATTCTCTCAGGGCAGCTAATTCCGTATAATTTTTTTTTCTAAATCCGTATTGGTTATTGTAATATAGTTTATTTTGTTGGGAATGGTTATGAATCTGTTCAAATATAACGTTTTTTTTCAAATACTTTGGAGACTGCAGGAAGTAAAGAAATAGGTCGATAGTTTTTTCGGGAAATAGGCTAGTAGATAAAACAATGTATTTATAATTAGAGTAATCGATTCACACACTTCTTCTTTGATTTGCTTCAATGACTTTACAGATAGGCCATCACTGCTGGATTTTGACTTGAGACCATCACTTATTCTGCTGGTAGTTTCTACATCTAGAGGAACGAATTTAAGGATGTTAATACGTGGGAATTTTAAATAATCTCTATGGTTTTTATTATTTGGAGTGGAAATAACAGATGCAAGATTAATTCCAATATTTGCAAGATATGAGTTAAATTGGTTAGCTATTGTGGATTTATAATTACTAAGGTGTCCATTAATTTGAAAATGATCAGGAAAAAGTTTTTTGTTTTGATTACTGATGATGTTTTTAATTACAGACTAGGTACCTTTTATGTTATTTGTTTAATTTTCAAAACAGGATGCATAGTACATTTGTTTTGTTATACGAATATTATATGTGCAGAGATTAATTTGTAAATGAATAAATTCACGTGAATCAGGAGTTTCTTTAAGTTGCCTGAGCATTCTATCTCTAAATGAGATTAAACGAATGATTCCTTCAGTTATTCAATTTGATTTTTTGTATTTGTGTTTGTTATACCTAACCTATTTAGTTGAAAAGTTCTTGTCTATGTTAATAGTAATTAATTTATCTAGGATATTGTAGTTATTATAATATAGTTATTATTAGGATTGGTAACAGTTTTATACTTTGAAATTTAACAGTGAAGATAGATTACAAATGAATTTTGAAGATTAATAATTGGAATTTAGTTTATCTAAGCTAATAAAGGAAGGTCGATGATCTGAAATGTAGTTAGTTAAAATCCAAGCTCTATCGTTTGTACTTGCAGAATCAAATGTTTGCAAATTAAATTACCAATTAGTGTGCAATTTTGATTGGAGAACTGGGTTGGTAGAGTAACTTTGGGAAAGAATGAGTGAAATGTGATTTTATCAAAAAAATTACTCACATTGTTATTTTCATTTATTTTAATAGATCAATATTAAAATTACCAGCTAAAACTACTTCACTATTTGATATGCGTAAGGTATTAAGTATAGGTATTAGATCATTGGTAAATGCATGGTGATTTTCTGTGACATTTCTTGGAGGCTGATATATGTTTCCAATAAAAAAAATTTTTAGGGTCCTTCCTGATACATAAATAAATTGTCCTTCCCAAATATCAAATGTTTTATATATATATTTAAGATTTTATGTATATATTCATTATTGAAATATATCAGAAGAAGTATAAGTTAGCCAAGTTTCCTGTAAACATATAGCACTGATTTTACATGTTTGTTAAAGAATTCTATTAATATGTTTAGTCTATCGATTTTAGCATTTATACTTTGATAATATAAGCTTAATATTGTAAAGTTGTTAGTTTTAGGTTTTAAAGTACTAATTAAACTATCGTCATCAAAATATGGAGAAAGTCTTATTATTTCAGATGTTTCATAGACAGAGACATCACCATGGTTAGTGTTATTATTAAGGAGACATGTAAAATAATTGTTATTTAATCTTCCAAAATATCTTTGAAAATCATCATCATTAATCATGGCTGCTAAAAAATAATACTGATTAGACAATTGACATATATTTTTGATTATGCAAAGCTTTTGTGAATAGTTCTTTTTAATTTGGTTGTTAAGTAAAGTGATGACATTATTAATGAATGGCATATTATATTTAAATATAAATGTATAAATGTTTGTAAATGTAACAAATTGTGGAACGTTAAAAAGTACATCGGTGCTATTACTATCATCCAGTTGTATGATACGACATGCAAAATTCCTTATACATGTAGTTATACTGTTTATATATAGTGTAACTATCAACCGCGATTGAGAAACAATTATTAATGGTATACAGAGAAGATTGTTAATAATATTGTAATATAATAAATATGGAATATTAACATGCAAAATGGGTAGTGCGTGTATTATGACATTTCACGTAGCTGAGCTTGTATATTTTTACAAGCGAAAAACATTTGAATAATACTTGTTAATATGGCGAAAATAGAGGAGTATTTACATGAAACCCAAACACATGTATGGAAGTTAATATACATATTGTTCAAATAAAAAAGAATTAGCAAAGTTGAAGTTCATTGTACCTGTTCACGCCTGACGTTGTGAAAGTTCACGCAGTTCATTATCTGGATGGTTACTTTGAGAAGGCAAACAATTCTGCCGTCGCTGGTCCATGCTGATTTTACGAAGTCGCGTTCGAGTGCCTTGCGCAGAAGGTTTCATTTACGTTTGGTGAGTTGTTCGGTGATGACTAGTTTCGTGCCTTTCGGCTTCTTTTTTTGATGAATATCAACCGACGAGTGGTGTAGTTGACGAGTTTGACAATTATCGGCCTTGGTTTTGACTCAGTGGTGGTATGCCGAGGCGATGGGAGCAGTCGATGTCATCTGGTTTAATGTGTAGGCCAAGTTGGTTTTTGAATTCATCAATTGCAGCCTCGGTTGCGTCTTGTTTTGTATCTGGCACCCCGTGCAGAATCAAACATTTTCGGCGACTGTACTGATTTTGGCTGTCTATATCTCCCATGATTGCCTATACTGATGTGAGAGGAGACATTCAAGTGATGGCTGCACGTTACGAGTGTGTTTTTGCAAATGGCCGAAGATACATAGTAGGTCAGTGTCATGTTCGTGTTTTCGGTACATGGCAGAAATGTAATAGACAACCATTTGATTATGGTGCTATATAAATACTGTATTTTATCATTTTGCTAACTTAGACATGCTATTTACTAGTTAGTAGTGATGGCTTCAGTGATAAAATAAAATGTCAACTCCGCAACGTTTCCCAGTCAAATCCACAATGGTTGCATAGTTGATTGAATAGATTCATACATAATTATATCGACAATACAATGTTAAATTATAAATATATATATATATATATATATAATATGTCCAGTTAGCACATCAATAGATACCTGGTCAATACTAAAGACAAGAATATTTTCATAGATTGATACATTCATTAAAACAAAATGAAGAGTTAAAAAAAAAAAAATGGTTGTGGCATTGACTAGTTACATTGCTAGGAATAGAAGGTACTATGCTAAGATAACATATCGATATATATATATATATATATATATATATATGTGTGTGTATGAGAGAGTGTGTGTGTGTGTGTGTGTGTGTGTGTGTGTGTGTGTGTGTGTGTGTGTGTGTGTGTGTGTGTGTGTGTGTGTGTGTGTGTGTGTGTTTGTGTATATATATATGGTCACTACTGAAAATGAGCACTTTATTGGAATAATAACTTGAGCTGTTTGCTCAAGTCAATAACATTTTTAAAGATTAAAATCTTGAAAGCATACCACAATATAATAATGTCCCAGATACCAATTTAATTAATACCATGGGATGGGGAAGATTTAGCCAGTTATAATTACAGCATATATTGCTAAATAATGCAGTTCATGTACACGTGGAATGCTCATTTGTGGCAACTGATCGGATTATCTTCGGCAATGTAGCTTACACAAAATCGCTATTGTAGTATTTTACATTTACCTTGATTTTAGTTTTGTGCACCCCCATCATTTAAAGATGCAGTACCTTTTTGTCAACAAATATTTATTCAAATAATACACAAATTTATATTATTATATTTTATGTTATTACCCCTAGACATTGTGGGCCACGTGACATCTCTCTGTGGGTACAGATATGATTTTTGTCGACCAACACATATATTACCCCACCCTGTCATGCAAGTCATGCATGGTGCCTATTTTGTTAACCGATAAGAGGCGGTCACTAGCCCTCCACCACCACTCCGTCCTCCCTTACACGTACACACACGCACGCACCCACTAAGAGGAGGTCCAGTTTTGTTCGTTTTTTCATACACACGCACGCATTCACACACGATGATATACCCGGTAAGAGGCGGTCGTTGGCCGTCCACCACCTCCCTTACACCACGCTCACGCACGTACGTACTAAGAAGAGTTCCACCACCCCGTAACACTCATTATGGTGGGCGATAACTAAGAAGAGTTCCACCACCCCGTACCACTCATTATGGTGGGCGATAACTAAGAAGAGTTCCACCCCCCGTACCACTCATTATGGTGGGCGATAACTAAGAAGAGTTCCACCCCCCGTACCACTCATTATGGTGGGCGATAACTAAGAAGAGTTCCACCACCCCGTACCACTCATTATGGTGGGCGATAACTAAGAAGAGTTCCACCCCCCGTACCACTCATTATGGTGGGCGATAACTAAGAAGAGTTCCACCACCCCGTACCACTCATTATGGTGGGCGATAACTAAGAAGAGTTCCACCCCCCGTACCACTCATTATGGTGGGCGATAACTAAGAAGAGTTCCAGCCCCGTACCACTCATTATGGTGGGCGATAACTAAGAAGAGTTCCACCACCCCGTACCACTCATTATGGTGGGCGATAACTAAGAAGAGTTCCACCACCCCGTACCACTCATTATGGTGGGCGATAACTAAGAAGAGTTCCACCACCCCGTACCACTCATTATGGTGGGCGATAACTAAGAAGAGTTCCACCACCCCGTACCACTCATTATGGTGGGCGATAACTAAGAAGAGTTCCACCACCCCGTACCACTCATTATGATGGGCGATAACTAAGAAGAGTTCCACCATCCCGTACCACTCATTATGGTGGGCGATAACTAAGAAGAGTTCCACCACCCCGTACCACTCATTATGGTGGGCGATAACTAAGAAGAGTTCCACCCCCCGTACCATTCATTATGGTGGGCGATAACTAAGAAGAGTTCCACCACCCCGTACCACTTATTATGGTGGGCGATAACTAAGAAGAGTTCCACCACCCGTACCACTCATTATGGTGGGCGATAACTAAGAAGAGTTCCACCACCCCCGTACCACTCATTATGGTGGGCGATAACTAAGAAGAGTTCCACCACCCCGTACCACTCATTATGGTGGGCGATAACTAAGAAGAGTTCCATCCCCCGTACCACTCATTATGGTGGGCGATAACTAAGAAGAGTTCCACCACCCCGTACCACTCATTATGGTGGGCGATAACTAAGAAGAGTTCCACCACCCCGTACCACTCATTATGGTGGGCGATAACTAAGAAGAGTTCCACCCCCCGTACCACTCATTATGGTGGACGATAACTAAGAAGAGTTCCACCACCCCGTACCACTCATTATGGTGGGCGATAACTAAGAAGAGTTCCACCCCCCGTACCACTCATTATGGTGGGCGATAACTAAGAAGAGTTCCACCACCCCGTACCACTCATTATGGTGGGCGATAACTAAGAAGAGTTCCACCACCCCGTACCACTCATTATGGTGGGCGATAACTAAGAAGAGTTCCAACACCCCGTACCACTCATTATGGTGGGCGATAACTAAGAAGAGTTCCACCACCCCGTACCACTCATTATGGTGGGCGATAACTAAGAAGAGTTCCACCACCCCGTACCACTCATTATGGTGGGCGATAACTAAGGATGAGACGACGTCTTCGGAAGTATGGCAACAGTCGCTAGGGGGCGCTTACTAGCCGGAACTGAGTCAGCATTTACAGTCCATGATTTCATGACTTCTGATTTACGTATCGTGATGGACCAGCCAACTACTATGGTTCTTTGTATTTGCAAAACGATTTTTTATCACTACATGATTTACTTAAACGTACACTAAAATTAATGTCACCTTTAAATTTAGAACGTTAAACCTGTGTTTGTAGGAGGCTTGACCGCTGTAATATGGACCGATTTCATACAAACCATCATCATGTTGATTGGCGCATTCTACCTCATGATCAAAAGTAAGTAAAGACATGTAGTCCGTCCAGATCACCATTACAAAGAGGGGCCAAATTATCTGCCTTGGGAAGGACATAACCTTCTTTTTTATTAAGTATTTCATATACTCTACTTCTTCTACTTCAAATAATCTCCTCGTTTTTCACTTAATAAAAATAAATAGTGTCTGCTGATTATTTGTATAAGCTATTTGAATATCAATAATATATTTGTACCTGTTGATCGCAGGTTTCCTGTGGGTCGGCGGTTATCAGGGTGTGCTCGACAAGTACCCGACTGCGTACCCGAACACGACCGTCTACCATATGGCAAACCCCGAGCTCAACTACAGCTATACGGCGTGCGGTAAGCCTCCAGACAACGCCTTCCACCTCGTGCGCTCGCCCCAGGACCCCGACTTGCCGTGGCCCGGCGTCTTCTTCGGACTCACCATCTCGGCCGTGTGGTACTGGTGTTCCGACCAGGTAAGGCTCGCAATCTGGAAACTGTTCGAACAGAGCGCGTTGCTCGATCGGGATAGGGATAGGGAGTCGAGATCGGACGCTTGCAGACAGTCTCTAATGTTTCACTCCTACGTTATCAAATTGGTCATGTGTGTGTGTGTGTGTGTGTGTGTGCGTGCGTGTGCGTGCGTGTGTGTGTGCGTGTGTGTGTGTGCCTGTGTGTATGTGCGCGCATGTGTGTTTGTGTGCGTTTGTGTGTGTGGGGGGGTGTTTATATTTGTTTTTTATAGTAAATGTAATTGAGGGAGGCTCGAAAGGATGATGCGGGGTAATGGAACAAACAAGGACGTTTTAAAGGAACGTGGTCTGTTCGTCTACCTGGAATTGTCGGGACTAATAATTTCTAACTGGATGTCTGCGGTATTTTCCGTGGGTAAGTGAGCATCTTTGAACTCCAAAGAGTATAGCAGTTAACTCAGCCCGACTCGACCGTATTGTCAGTAAAGCTTGTTTTAAAACTGTATGTTTTTTACTATTTGACCATGCACTCGTGGTCGTGCCTTCAAATTGCGACCATTATTACGGGCATACTAAACACAATTTGGCGGGCAGTATACCTTCAACAAAATTGTTTAGTCTTAAGAATATTATAGTAATTAACACATGAAAAACTGACAGACTACGTCCTTTTAAGTGCCACAATTTGTGTTCGTTTAATGACGTCATCGGTGCCCCTTTCAGGTGATCGTACAGCGGGCGCTGGCAGCCAAGAATCTGTCCCACGCTAAGGCAGGCTGCATTCTGGCCGGCTACCTCAAGTTTCTGCCCATGTGGCTCATGGTCGTGCCCGGAATGATCGCAAGAATCAAGTTCAAGAGTGAGTCATTCAATCTCAGCGTCATATCTGCTACTCCTTTAATGCAACATCGTTCTGTCCATCGACTTACCTTCCGCGCATCTGGTAAACAGTTTATTAATTGCAGTGCGCGCGCGTGTGCGTGCATGTATGCTGCGCGCGTGTGTGTACACGTATTACTTTCACGACTGTCAACCACTAAGACATCCCGTCAGGTGACGGGCATTTTTGTTAGTTATTTTAATTCACATATTACCATAACTTATCATATTGTTATATTTGCGCCTTACACAGGTTACAAATTAATTAATTAATTAATTACAATACTAAGTTAATTACGTCAAGTTATTGAAGTCTGTCGTGGACCCGATTGATCTCTGTCTCTCTTGTCGCCGCTGTAGACCAGGTAGGTTGCGCTGACCCGGACGTCTGCCTCGAGGTGTGCGGATCGGCGGCGGGCTGCAGTAACTACGCCTTCCCCATGCTGGTCCTCGACCTGATGCCGAGCGGGGCCCGGGGCCTCATGATTGCCGTCATGATGTCTGCTCTCATGTCCTCCCTGACGTCCATTTTCAACAGCAGTAGTACGCTCTTCACCATGGACATCTGGAGGCGGATCCGCCATAACTGCTCCGAGGCTGAGCTGATGGTCGTTGGAAGGTATCGTTGACGTTGTTTTAGTATCTAGTGGTGCGTGGCAGCAAGCTGTGACGGGATCATGGGGTGCGGTAGCATGGTAGAGGTTACAGCACCGAACTGTCAAATGAGAGATTCTGGGTTCGAATCCTCTTGCAGCCGTATCGAACTTCAGGCAAGTTCATTCATTCCGCGTTGCTCCAGTTCATCTGCCCTATGAACGAGTACCTGACTATAGACAGTGGTGGATATTTTGTACAAATAGTCTTCGCGCAGTAATTCAATGTTTCCAGTAGCAGGCAAGATGATGTTCGACTGTACACACTTGACACGGGGCGGAGTGTAAAGCGCTTTGAGCAGTCCCAAGGACTCGATGCCCTATACAGCCCTTTACCGTATAGAAGTATCAATGTTATAAATATGTACCTGTGTTTAATTAGGCGAACATAAAATCTGTTTTATTGTGAGATAGAAACGGCTGAATCTCTGTTTTGTGAAGCTGATATTTGGTGATGCTATGTGCCAGGGTGTTCGTGTTGTTCATGGTGGGTGTTGGCATTGCATGGATCCCCATTGTGCAGTCGTTCTCCGAGCTATTCCACTACATCCAGAGTGTGACGAGCTTCCTCGCCCCGCCCATCTGTGCCGTCTACGTGCTCGCCGTACTGTGGGGGCGCATCAACGAGAAGGCAAGGCGCAAACACGCACGCACATACACACGCACACACACACGCACGCACACACACACACATACATACACATACACGCAAGCACGCACGTGCGCGCGAACCAACTGACATACTTTACACATCCATCCACGCATGTCAGCGTACATGCCTACAAGTATACGCAGTACACGTGTAGGCATGTATGCTGACATACGGAGATACATACACATGCTTACCTGCATACAATGCCATACATGGGCATATACAATTTACTAAATAACTGTTCTTTACTTTCTATACAAACTCATTCACTTTCAGTTTGTTTCAACAGCCGGTTTTACATTTCGTTTATACACATGTTTTGATCAAACACCTAAAGTCCATTATCGTTATCCTTGCTGTTTCGAACGAATGAACTGAATATTGTGTCGTTTTTCAGGGAGCTTTCTGGGGTCTCATGGTTGGTTTGGCCATCGGTCTTTCGCGATTCATTACCGAAAGCTGCTATTCCAAAGTGCCTTGCGGCGATGACGATTCGACGCCCCCTGTTATCAAAAACGTGCACTATCTGCATTTTGGCATCTTGCTGTTCGGCATCGTGTGTATTGTTACGATAGTTATCAGCGTGTTGACAGAACCAATCGACGAGAAACACGTGAGTTTTGTTCAACATGGACGGTCTGATTCATACATGAGTTTTTCCAAATGTTCACGTTAACGTTCAGCAGTGCTGCGGCATTAGTCTCCTTAGTGTAAAATTTCGGCTCTTTTTGTGAACATAATGACAGGGACTGGGAGACCACATTTAAGTATTTGCTGACCGAATTAATGTGTGTATATATTTGTTTATTTGTTTAAATGAGTTTGTCATAAAGGAAAAGCAGATGTGCAGCGTTCTTATTATTGAACAAACAAGGTAACTGGTTATTTTTGTGACAAATGATGTCACCTCATTTAAAGACTTGCGCTGCCGTGAATAAAGAATATGTTGCTAGCTGTATTTAATACTATCTAGCTATCGTGTTGGCCTCTAGCGAGCGATAGTTCAATTACATGTTTCCTAGGATCAAACAATGTTTGTTCAAATGTTCATGTATAGTGTAGTTACACATATGCGACAGCTCACGCACGCACACGCAAACGCACACACACGCACGCACGCACGCACACACACACACACACACACAAACATGCATCTCTCCCCTCCCCCCTCTCTCTCTCTCTCTCGGTCTCTGACTCTCTATCAGTCTCAATCCCATCAAAAGTCCCACTCTCACTCTCAACTAATAATACATATCTGAGGACGATAAGTTCGATGTTACCTCGGTGTCGTCTCTTCCAACAGTTGGTGCGTCTTCTCTTCTGGAACCGGAACAGTTCCGAGGAGCGAATCGACATGTTTGACATGCAGAGTTCTAAGGTGCGTCGGCGCACGGGCGGGGGTGGTATCGACAACCCCGCCATGCGATACGACGGCTCGACGTGCCAGATTGAGGCGACAAACGGCACTTCGATCGAGACAGGTACGACAATTACCACAACAGAAACACCAAAATATAGGGACAATTGTGTGTTTAACACTAAGGGGTTATTACATTCAAGTAGACACACAAACAGCTAGCTACAGGAGGGAGAGAGGGAGTGAGAGGGAGCGAAGAAAGAGGGAGGGTAGATGTAGATAGGAAGGGAGAGAGTTGCATATCTATAATTTGACACTAAAGGAGGATCAAGCTTAGTTTTCCATATTAAGATGTACATTTTATAGGAAAATATTTAGAACAAATGCCAAAGTAGGCCATGGCCCAAAGTTCTACGTAAATACACACCCGGCGAGAAAGAGAATGTCTTATGTCAGAAAAGACTTGTGAAACTATACAATGGTTTTTAGTCTAACACAGTGTGTGCGTGTGCGTGTGCGTGTGCGTGTGCGTGTGTGTTTATGTGTGTGTGTTTGTGTGTTTTTTTTGTGTTCATGTGTGCGTGCGTAGTTACAACGTGACTGAAAATACAGCATTTCTTCCAGAACGGGACCTGAGTGACGCGCCATGTTGGAAGCGCGCTGCCTACTGGGTATGTGGCATCGAGAAGACGCCGGAAATGGAACTAACCGAGGACGAACAAAGGGCACTCGATATGAAGAACACATCTCTCGTCGAGGTGTCAACGTGGAAGAGAGCCAACAACATCAATGCTGTCATACTTATAACCTTTGCCGTCTTCGTATGGGGATTTTTCGCCTAGTGAGGTTTTCTTATAGCCGATAGTGACGCCATTCAGCGTCAATAGAAGTCCACGCTTATTTGCTTCGATTCACAAAACCGTCCGTCAGATGACCCGTGAATGCACGCGTTGTTAGCCAATTAGAAAGTGTCTGTGTATTGCTTTTGAGCAGCACGTTGAGTTAATGGGTTTGTGTTTTATTTTGTTATATCTAATTAATCGACGTTAACGTCAGAGATGTGTCCAATAACATTTGGATTAGTGATAATCTGTCATAATACTCCACGACGGGAACTGTATTCGGTGTAGGTGTATGTTCTTTCAGGAAAGGAACTTGTTAGAGCACCACCGAAAGAAAGAAAAAACAAATCGAACGACAGGTTTCATGATAGAACATATCTCATTGATGACTTTGAGCGTTATCTATTTTTTGTAAACAAGGCTCACTAACAAATATAATCAGTGTGCGTGCTAGTAATAAGAATTTACAGAATATTGCGCTCTGCAAATGCCAATATATTAATTGGAAACTTACTGCAAACATTTGGTCTGAACATTAATCGATTTTATGCGAGCTTCGTAGAATACACAGTGTTTAAATTCCTATTTCGTTTCGTAAGTCATATCTGATAATGTTGTGTTCCATAAGCATAAGCAGATATCTATATATATATATGTGTATATATATATATATATACATATAATATATATATATATATTATGTATATATATATATATATGTATATATATATATATATATATATATATATACGGTTATGAATGTGTGTATATGTGTAGATACATAAGATTGTGTGTGTATAGTTTGCTATAAACATGCTAAATATAAATTATCCATCATTGTGTTTTATAACTCGGTTGGTATTACAAATGTTTAAAGGATTTGTTCAACAAAAAGATTGCTTAGTCTGATATGACCTTTAACATGAAACGATTATAAAATGCCGTTTTATAGCGTTTCAATTAGTTAATTTTCTACACAAAGTTGTATATATATGTATTAGTAATATATCGAACAAATAGAATGTGAGTTTCACTACACAACTAAAAATGGTGCCACTTACACATAGACATAGTAGCTAGGTGGCGCGTCAGTTTATTCTTAGCGGGTCAGCGATGTGAATAAAATGAAACACTGCATAATAATAACTGATCTCATTTCATCGACATTGCAGCAGTAATTAAAGAAACATTCGAATGAATGTCCGCAGCGCTGCCTTGTGGACCAATCAACACCACGTCGGAGTGCACATTGCAGTCTCAATGATTACTGTATCAAATAATGATAATCATATGTAAAGTGGTATGCATATTTGTGTATAGGCTACTCTGCATACTTGGTAGATGTTATGTATACATCACTCAGATGTCAAGTAGACCAGGAAGCTTTGGCTCCGGCTTATCGAGAATCAAACGTCTTTGTGTATATGCGTATCCCGCCCTTCTTGGATATTTGTCAGTTCTGTGTTAAACGTATTTTTGTTTCATTCGTTTATTATTCTGATAATGATTACTTTTCAATATCCACTCTACGCTGCTCCTTTACCAAAGTTTCTTCGTGATATCCATCTATATTTCTTAATTGATAATTTTTATCAGTATGTTCATAACAATCTATTATTTAAAAAACGTATCTTTGTTCTCCTCTTAATCCCCTTGTGTCTAGGGTTGTTGAACCAAATGGCGGGACATGTGTTATATTCAATCAAAACTTAATTGCAAACGATAACGTTTCGTCGCACGCTGGTTCATATCCCATTACTTACTAATGTAATCCACTTAACGTGGGGACATGATGAGTTGTTTCCACAGTTTTCTGTCTATCATTGTGGCAGCCAGACAAGTCACACTGAGGCCGGTGTCCCTCTCGATGACGTCTCTCAGAGTCATGTTAGAGCGACCTCTTCTCCGAGGGCCGAGGGTCCAAATATATCCCATAATAGTCTATGTTTCCGAATACTTTTATTTCCGAGTGCCCTTTAGTTTCTGAAAAACTTAAAAACGTAGTGACATTATTTAAAACACTTATAATACTATGATTACATTAAATATATTTTAAATGTACATGTAAATATAGACTCAATCGCCAAGATGAAGCGATGCAATATGACGGTAACATTCATACAGGTATCTGTCACCAGGCTCTCTTTCACGGCGAAATCACGCAGCTGGGTGAGAGTCGGTTATGCGAGACAAGTCGGGACGGTCGATCAGTGTTTCCAATGGTGGCTGCTGCCACCACGAAACACAGTTCGTGCTACGTGTGACATACACAAGCGAAAACACGGCGTAACTTGATTCGTTCTATACGCAGTGAGTAGGTTCCTGCGACATGTTACATTGTGCTTGCACACAAAACTCTAGCTCTTGTACGCGGCATTTGCTTTGAGGGGTGCGGTAAACAAGTCGCAGCCCACTTTCGCCGAGTCACACAAAGGAAGCTTGGTGGGCGCGGAACATTTTGGGACATGTCGGAAAGGGAGGCAGTGTTATTAATTATTAGACCAAGTATGTAGACCCCAAAGGAATACCTGGATGGACAACATACGGGAGTGGACCGACTTTGACGTCCAAACGCTACGGAGACTTGCATTAGACTGCCCCGGCTGGAGAGCATTCGCTGCGACTCCGTCCCTCATGTCTCCCCTACGACCTGACAGGTCTCAGGATGAACTAAACTGAACTGTAGACCCCATCTATAGCGATATCACTGTTTCGCTCGTTTTAATATAACTCACCAGGGACCTCTTGATTGGTGCAATATATTTTATATGCAAACAAACAATAACATATCTTAATAAATTATTTATCAGTTTTATTATTCCATGAAGTGTTAAATCGAATGTTAGAACGTACATTGAATGGCAAAAAAAAGACAACGTCCACCGTCACCCAGTCGTTTTCTTTATTGTGGTAATCAATATACCGAACCGAACATTGACAATGTGTCAAGATCCGCCAGGTGATGCGAAATTGTGTATATATATTCGGGTTTAGAGATAGTGTACAACTTAATAAAAAATCTATGCAATGTACAGGTTTTCAAAATTTATTCACCCCCACCGAATAACAAAAATATCAGTATTCACCATAAATTTCCAGAGGGAGGCTCGTCAGCCTCCTACACACTCTTATCATTGAGATGACATAATCATATAAATATATCTTCTAAGTTACCTCTCATATATACAAATAGTAAACACTTTCTTCCATCATATTCCATACAAACGAACAAGTCAAGCAAATACAACTTTATATGATCACAATAGTGAAAGGTCGTATAACTGCTACCCTCGTGGCCATCGTAGGGTAAATATGTGTCGAATGGATGTTCGAGATCAATGATACTATATCTCGACAGGGACGACAACTTGAATCTGTTCTGGCCATCGGCAGCCCTCCGAAGTCGACTCCGCTTGGTTGTAGGGAATTTCCCTCTTCTCGCGGGAATTCACTCTTGACGCAGAAACCGCCTATTCGCGAGTATCAGCACTACCGGTCACTCGGCTTCACACACAAACGTGTAGACCTTGTTGGTCCTCGCTCCGACACTACAATAAATGTTAACTACAATAATAACATATTTCTACTCGATGGTGTGTACTATACACCCTTAATAGTGTGTTAATACTACAATACACAATCATAATACCTATGAAGACATATTGAATATTTTGCTTTCTCTATATATACAGGTATATGTATATATATATATATATGTATATATATACATATATATATATATATGTATATAAATATACATATATATATAAAGAAAGCAAAATATTCAATATGTCTTCATAAAACAATCCCATCACCAAATGTATTCTAACTCTTATCAACCTATACATCCGTGAATATCATCCGTGACAACCATAATGCAACCTACGTTCGATCATCGTTACTACATAACAACCGCATAGCTGAGCGATGATTCGCTATCCCGTATAAACTTCGCGACATCAGTATCGTAGCGCTGACCCAGGTTCATTTATTATTGACCACACCCTTTGCCAAATTTAACAATACAAAACCAGATAATCAAGACAATACCTATAATTTAACATTCATATATTTTTCATTCTCTTCTAGACCATACATGAATGTAAGATCTCGTATAAGCAACCGCTCGGTATTGCTTCTATGTATGGCTTTGATAATCTCTCGTTGCAGAGGAGGTTACATCGTCGTGTCTGTGGATCATCCTGGACTGGTGTGTTCTATCTTTCCCAAACCTCAGTTAATGAACAATATACTTCGCATCTGTCATGTAATCCCTGCTGATGTTGACACCATTGTAATAATTTCACCGCCCAATAGGTAATACAATAATTCAACATGTATATAAAGCTTCATTATAGCGACATTCCTATACGCTGTGAAATTATCCCATATAAATTTACACCCTTTATCGCAGTTCCTATTCATATAAAGCTGCCTACCATTCTATAATTATTACATATTAGATTCAACTTTCCTACCTGTCTACCCTAACTATAATGTAATGTTTCACAGGTTCTTTAAAATCTGACCCTATGCAACCTCCCCAGTGCATTCACAATATTGCGTAAGCACTAGCCAGCCGTCAATAGCCGTGCAGGGTAGGTAGCCCCAGTTGTAGTCTTTCACAGTCGCAATCTTTCACAGTCGCTATCAACCTATGTTAAGTTCTTAACACCACATCGTGACAAAATGACTGACAGTTGAAGACGGCGGTTAAGCCCTGGAAGGAACCTTGGTTACCAAAAATAAATTACAGCGATCCGTCCTCTTTATCTTAAATTTTACCTCAAAATAATTTCCGTTGAAGTTCTCGAACAATTCTTCCAGCAGCTCGCCTTGTCATCGTCGTCGGCGGTCCCTCCGAACGAGGATGACATCGGCGAAAGATCTGTCGTGTGTCTTCAGGTGATCAAGGAGCCCGTTTCTAGTCCACGTCTCAAAGGGTCGGTCAAACACGTCCATGCATTTCGACGTCGTACGCACGTTGTCATTCAGAAATAATGCGCATCACGTGATGAAAGTCCCGCACGTTTTGATTGGTTAACATACCAAACGTAGGCTACACCCTAAGAAACAATACGATAGACATGTAACGTATTTACTTCTGCAAGACGATCTCCTTCGACGAGTGAGGACACTAACTTCTGTATTTCATTATTACAGAATAATTTAATAAAAGGCCACCGTCACAATGACGTCATCACAATTTGTGTGAACACAATTACGTTTGACGTCGATGCGCTGCTGAAAGTCGTGACAGTTATACATGCGCCAGTTCCGTCTATGAATGGCTTACTATCGCCTCTCTCGTCCATTAACACGGAATTGTTCTAGATTGGCGGCGAAATCCGCGAGGCATACGGCGATCAGACGTCAAGAGCAAGCCGATGTATGACACTCAAAACACTACACCCGAGAGTCACTTTTTTGCCTTCCCTGTCATCTCGTAACAACCCAAGCACGATGCTCACTATGTAGATGTACGTCATTCAGAAACGTGCTAGATGGCCACGATATTGATGCAGAACATCCAGACAGGCCAGGAACACGTCCAGTATCTTAGTGCATGAAACATCGATCACGGCAGCAACAACAATTTTGTGACAGGTGTTCATATGAATAATCTGCAGTATGTGAAAGGTATTGCTAATACTTGGGACAATCGTCAGGATGATTCAACCTCACCCATTCGTGGAATCCTTTCCATGAGAGTCACATCAAAACTTCATATGGAAATTGCCCATCATGAGAACAATTCTCCGTTACTGGTTGGGATGTTTCAACGCTATTATAGTGGCCTTTGCGAACAGAGCACAACTGTGCAACGTTTTCAAGTTGAAGGAGGACATTACGTCCAAGGCGTTGAGTAACATTTCCTGGACAGTGGACAGTGTTGCCTATTGATTAATATTGGGCAAGTAGACCGCAACATTTTCCAACTCATCATGTTCTCTTGTGAATGTGTTGAATGCCGTCCATGAGCTGATTTTCTGATCGGACGGTTCCAGCAAACGAATTAACACCCACGCGTGGTTACTTCGATGTGTTGATGATGCATCTGCAAGTCCAGAAGTCCAGATAAATAAGTTGGTTTGACTGTAGGTTGACCATCTCCTTTCCCAACTTGAAGCAATGTCCAGGATAGCTGGATTGATCGCTTCTTGTCTGTTTTAGCAACAGTAAAAGGTTGTCTGATGCGGCATGCACATCAACAACTTTGTGTGAAGAAGATGCCATTGACTCGATGTGATGTTCTTTCTCCATTCAGCGAGTCCTCTTGCCTATTGATGTTGTCGAACGTCAACAGTTTTGGGACGGAATGAATATTTGGAAGGACGTGGAACGTCATTACTGTCAATACTTGATAGTTTATCAATGCACAAGGCTGTGTCAAATTCTTCCAAAGCCAAATAAGAGCACCCATGCTCGAGAGTCTTCAGGATTTTGATTATCTCAATCTTACCTGTGAAAGTGTTGATAATTCACAGAAGTAACTCGTGTTTAGATGTTTTCACAGCATCCGCAGCAATAATAACATCCTGGGTTATAAGCTGTTAACGCGAGCAGAAGCGCCCTCACTTGCATTGAGGAAGACCCGAAGAAATGTATGATGTAGAGATGGCGGAACAGCATTAGTTTGTAAGTTCGAAATACTATTACCACTGCCTCAAAATAATTCGAGGCATTCTCTTGGTATTTCACCTACAAGATTTCTTGGAATATAATTTAGTTAACCAGAAGTTACGCCAAATTACCTAGCGTAACAGCTGGGCGGAAGCACATGCTAAAGTAAAGGGCGGTTAAGATTGACTAGCAAAAATGTCCGTCAGCCTTGGTAGTTTACAGTCGTGGTAGCAATATGTACCGAATGTTAGAAAACACAATGCATCGTTACATAACAACCATAACGCGCTTGGAGATAGGTATCTACCCGTTGTTTGTTCAAAATAAAGAAGGTCGGACATACTGTGAAGTTCACATCGATCGATGGACCCCAGTCGTGATAGTGTAGAATTGTCAAATTGTATTCGTATTGCTCTGCTACTGGCATGAGTGTAGACAAGCATACTGTGCCAGCGCTTACTTCATGGTGCCAAGTCCATTGTGCAGAGACTATTTTCCCAAAGTAGTTTCCGCGTGCGCATAATTGTTACATATTATGTTACATATTTTATTGCCTGTATATATTCGAAGGCAGAAGTATAAATATAACATTTATAGGCTAATGGTTGGCACCGTTTCAGAATTAGTTATTAGATTTTTAGGTTAATAAATCGTATGCATAATTGCATGTTGCATAATAGTTCTGTATCTGACATGACAGATGCATAGTGCTTATACGTTTACGTTTACGTAGTGCATATACGTTTTATGTTTACGTATTAACAAAAAAGTTAATGCAAATCTGCCAAGTCGGTTTGCTGTAAGAGGTAATTGAAATATGTATGGTAGTGTTCCCGTTTACAGACCCCGTACAGAAGACATCTAAAATTACAGAAATATAGCCAATTTTCGAAAATTTTATAAGAAAGTAAAAATGTATCATTCATGTTTTTAAAAACATTATAAAAACTGAATTTAAAAAATATTGTCGAAACAAATGCAATTTGTTAGCATTTTCCTTGACATTTCCCCTTATATTTTTGCCAATAATTATAATAGAAAGATTATATTAGTATTCCTGTACTAGGAATTGTATTATGAACAACTAGTATTAATACAATTAGGACATCAGTTTTGAATATCTTGACTTCCGCTTGAAAATGGCAGCCATGTTTAAAGATGGCGTCCAAAAAGGTAATAAGCTACGCTTCTGAAATTTCCACCTATTTTCGGACACCTCAGATATTGGTGTAACTGAAAATCATAGTGGGAATTCGTCCCTCAATTTGAGAATTAACATCAATATTTGCAGGCTTGGCTCATGGACTAAAACTGTGCCGCCAATGTTTCCTCAATTTCTTTAGAATCCATTCGCGGATTTGGTTACGATACAAGAGCCTCAAGTCCATCTCAGCAGCTACCAACATCTCCCACCCCACAATATTTGAAATATGCACTCCCCGGACGCCCCCCCCCCCGACGTTCCCGCCGCCGGCGATAAAGTAATTTAAAAATAGAATAACGCTACTCGCATTCTTATCGTTGACAGGGCGAGATTATCAATAAACACCATCACTCTGGGGTCAACAGCTTCGTTTTTAATCGTTATGTAACCCGTAATAAGATACCACCTCTCCATGTAACATTTAATAAAGCTTGTCCGGTTACACCACGACCTACCACCAAGCAAAACGTACTTTATGAATGGCCCCTATAACACATAGAAATTGAAAATTTTGAACAATTTGTAGGGGTTACCGGTAGCGTGCTGAACTTAACAGTAGTGTTTTGGGCGTATACTCAAAACACTGCGGTAGTGTTTTCGATGGGTGGTGTTTTAAACTTACTACACCGCGGTCACATGGCGGACGTTGCGGAGTTGTTGCCACCAGTGCACGGCGCACGAGACGGTCATCGCTTACTGAGGATGAGGCCAAGCCACTCCCATCTCTGCACACATGCTAACTCTCCGTCATTCGTAGCGTTTGACAAAAACGAATGTTATTTTGAGAATTTTACTTACGTGTTTATTAGTATATATGCTATGCTTTTTAGAGTGTCTCTCTCATACTTGAGAGAATTGCGTTGTGATCAACTCTCCAGATGGCGCTAATATAAACGAGTACTTTAAGATCAAAATACTATACTGGTGGTGATGTATGTCCTTAGTTTGTTGCTCCAACAGTGGTTGTAAGTTGGTGGGAAATAATTTGGCAGACTTCACTTATATATCGTAAGTCTGATGATAACTGGCGTGTTTTAAGTTGGTAATCAACATTATTTTAGGGCGGACCTAGCTGATATGTTCATTGATATGCGAATTGAGTTATGATCACGCGAACTCTTTTATGGTTTATTTTATCGGACGTAAAAGGGGTGTATAACCGTGTATCACTAATGCCTGACGTACCGTGGGGCGCATTTTACACACAGTGGCATCACACGGTGGGACGGGAACCAGACAAGCTCGAATTGACTGCGAATTGACAGGAAAACAGGCGCATTGTGACCGAGAATCAGTTGAAAACTGTGTGTGTGTGTGTGTGTGTGTGTGTGTGTGTGTGTGTGTGTGTGTGTGTGTGTGTGTGTGTGTGTGTGTGTGTGTGTGTGTGTGTGTGTGTGTGTGTGTGTGTGTGTGTGTGTGTGTGTGTGTGGTGTTTATATTTGTTTTTTTATAGTAAATATAGTTGAGGGAGGTTTTCTATGACGCTGAGTAAGCCTACGTTTGATATTTATATAAATACATAGGCCTATATGTAAGAACTATACTAGATATATTATTTACAGAACACTAGAATTTTAAAATAAAATATATATTTTTTTTTTCTTCAAAAAAGCGAAATGCGTGTGTTGACTTGATTGTGATATATAAACAGTTATTAATTTTACAGACACAATAATAAATGTTGAATATATTTCTTGTAAATATATATTCAAAGACCGTTATGCCAGGTACCATAGAACAGGCTCAAACCGGACACAGTTCTGCCATGTTTGGTACAGACACGTGGGATATCTGTATGTAACCATTGGCAGTTGATCATAATGCGTCACCTCCTTCACAAAGAGAGTCTCGTTGTGCCTCCAACATTTCCTAGTTATTGGCAACATGTGAAAAAGGAAGGACATTTCTTTTCAATGACACCAATGTTGTTGTTCCAGCTTAGACGTGTGCAAAGTTATATTATTTTTAACATGGTAGGCTACTTACAGAAAAAACAGTTCTGAGAAATCGTGCTTAAAACACATGTTCGCCCGAAGGTATACGTTCTCTACTGAAAAACATACTTTCAGTATATTCATAAAAGACAGTTTACATAATCATTTCTTAGCATAAGTGAATATTCCAGATTCAACCAGACGATCCCTCTGCTTCATTTCCAGTCTGTATATAAAAATGAGACTCATTTTGGCGTGGAGGGATACACGTTATCAGAAAGACAATAGACACAAGCAACAATGTTGAATCGTGATTTAGTCACATTCATGATACAGTGACACACACCGCCAGAATATACAAAACGTTACAAATACCTATAACGTTTACAGTAAAAACAGTTATATATATTTTAATGATCAGAATGATACATATTCTGAAAGAAATAGTACGACATATAGTGTGACGTAGACTTATGTGAAACCATGTTTTATGCTTAATGTACAGCTATGTAAACAAGCTATATAGTTACTATACAGAGCCAGAAAAAGCAGACGTAAAATACACAAGTACCAGTAGCAAGCATTGTTAGTAATTTCCTAGTTTCTTACTTACGATTTGTTAAACATTGTATTTTACTAAGAAGAAAATAACCATTTCGCACCCAGCTACAGGTTGCGGTGCGTGATTATAATTTCTATACATACACATTTATACCGTTTGTTTTGGTAGTAAATAACTAACTAAGCGAATGAGGATATACGCAGATATAATCAGCACATGTAAACAAAATATATTAAATTGACAAATACAGTATATAGCTTGTAACATAATATTTCGCAAAACAAAAGTATTAATGAACACGCTGTTAAGTGTCTTCAATTCAGCAGTCCGCCTTGCATTAGCATTAGTCCGGCCAAACCACCAGCAATTCAAGCACATTACCTAGCCTACACACCTAAATATCTACGGTACGTAAAAATATTAAAATTATATATCACCTGTAGACATTTTATGAACGGCAGGAGACAACAAGGTTCCATAGCTTTTTACCAGTGATAACTATGTGAACGTGACGTTTACCTAGTTCATTTCTTGAAATGAAATGAAGTTTGTTTGGATACTCGGTTACAGTGATATTACAAGTACGAACGTAAATATGGTTTCACCAAGTAACTCGGGCGATTCTCTAGAAACCCCAGGGGCTTATTTCGAGAACCACCTATAATTATGTAATGTAATAATTGTACATTTTTTATATTTGACACAAGTAAAAAATTACAACAAGGCGTCGCAATCCAATATAAACTTACACAATCTAACACCATGAGACAAAGTAATAATTGAATGGTATAGAATAAATACTTGTCAACTGAGTATCCGTGAAAAAATAACTTACGTATTTCTTGTGACATACTATAGATGTACAACTGTATGAGTACGCGGTGGCACAACGAGAAAGCTGCACATATAGAGACCGGTTTGTAATCGATTATTTTTGAGTTTCTCGCTCGAACGTTTGATTCTGACCCCTACCAGAGATGTGTGCCTTTGAAATCATCGACACAGTCCAAGGTAATAAATAACACCGGGCACACTCACCGACGTCACAGAGGCGCCATTCCGTAAACTCCATATAAACTCCACTGCCATGGCTTGATCATAAATTCATGGCCGGGCGCTGGCGGAGTGATACAAAACCACTGGTAGTCTTGGCAACGTCATTGTTCTATACGTCATTTCAACTATGACCTTGCATTACGTAACATAGTTTCAGACAAATAAGTGTTATAGCTGTTTAGTGAAAAGGGGCTGAACACTCGGACTGGCAGCGTGTCATTGCTGCGGTCTCCGGCTGCGCGTCGTCAGCACCATGGCCATCATCGAATTGTTCTTATGATATGTCATTGTATTGTCATTAGAGGGCGCCAAGATCTTGCAGCGACTTCGCAGCTACAAAAAGACGCAACACAGACTATCACAAACAAGTATTTGTGCAGACACTTAAAAATATTATCGAAGTTCACGGTACATAAATATACCTCCCTATTTCGTGACACGGTATTTTAACATACAAACGTTCTATACGTTTTATTTTCTGCACCCCTCAGCGTGTTGTTTTATTCTCCGCTTATTGTCCTGATTGCCAAGTACCTTGTGCAGTAGACCAAGCCACGGTCTGATCTGTATTATTTTCACATGAAATTCGACACGCAAGAAACTCTTTACACATACATAGACTACTGTAATCTACGTAATAATTTACCGGCCCTTTTGTGAAGAAGTGTTGCCATTTTACCGTTAAATTTGGGAACTGGCTATCTCTCTCTAAACAAAATTCTCTTAAATATGTTGTTCATGGCAACGATATTAATTAACATCATGTAACATTGGCATTGTTATGTTTTAGTACATCTTTTGAGATTAATTTAGTAAATAATATACCAGGGTTCGTATCGAAGTTATGTGGAATATATGTATATCCCCAATGACATCAATATGTATTAATATATGTTTCACTCGATACGTGGCGCCACGGTATCGATTTATTTTCCCGCGATATGTAGTGACGACAAACCAGCTACTGGACCCATACGTAGTGATACACGTTTTTGTTTTTAGGCAGCGTCCATAGCGTATGAGTTTCACCAAGAGTTGTAGAGGATAAGGTAACTATTTAAATAAGTAATTAAAGTGCTACGTACATCTGAGTGTTCCAGACACGCGACTGCCTCGACCGCTTGTTCCGCGACTTCGGTTTGAGCGAGTCGTCGCGTAAATGTCAAAGTTGTAGTCTGACTGTGGTTGGCTCTTCGTTCGTATCCTTCCGCTGAGGTCTTGTGATCGGGTCAAATTAATGTATTGCGGCTCAGAGAGACCCGAGAAGCCGATAGGAGCGCTGCGGACGCTCGCTGCGCTGTTGACGTTGATCTGAGGACCCGGATGTCGAAGATATAGAGCCTCTGGAAATTAAATACCACTTGATGTTCTCGCTTGAAAGATATTGTAACAGCGACGCATATTACAAGTTTAACACCCAAAAGTCATTATGTTGATCAGTTTTTTAAACACAAGTCTACATTTAATATAATAAAAATGACATGTGGCGCCTCTGGTGGATACTGGGTACTAATCATTTGTCGTCGCAGTGGTGATGATGGTGATGATAGTTGTAACTGCACTATAACTGTAACAGCACCGAGTACTGTCAGAGTCGCTAACGACAACAGTGAGCTATACGTTGACCGTCTAGAGGCTAGACTATAGACCAAGTTTTTTATCAGTGCTTTGGCCCAAAAAAAAACTTGAACACAAAATGACCCATTCGACCTTAATTACTTCTACTTTTCGAACAATACATGTAACATAAACCATTGTTGGGAGAAACGAAAACAACAGTATCTTGGTAGGCAATTTCGCAAGGCGATCTGCTGGGGATATTGATGTAATCAGTAGCGCGAGGATGAACCAATATCAACAGTTTGCAGGAGACCGACCTGGGTTTCCCTCGTAGTGGAGACTCTGTAGAGTGTGTGTCTGTGGCTCCGTGTACACGCCTCCGTTGACGAGCACGATGGAGCCGGGGCCCGTCTTGCTGGTGAAGCTGGGCGGACCGAGGGCGATACTTCCGGGCGCCATGCTGGGCGTGTGCAAGACGGTCGGGGGCAATATGGCGCTGCCGGCGTAGTCGGGCAAGTCATCCTCGGCGTAGATGCCTTCCATGCCCATGCTGTTCAGCTGTCGCACCTTTGGAAACGAAGTAGGTTTTAACGTTACCCAATAAATTCTTACTGGTTTTCGCATAAGTTCATAAAGTTCCAAAATACGTAAAGCTATACGTAGGAAGAATCACGGGATTGGTCATCACCACGTAAAATAAGTCGCTACAGTGGCGCTACCTAGTGAATGAAACATGTGTTAATGCAAATTGAAGCCATTTTTTTTGTAAATTGCAAGTATTATACTTCATAACGTATTGGTGTAAACCTATGTGTGGATGGTTTGAACCAGTGGTGAAGGCATAACGTCTTACTGGACTTTCCGAACGTGTGTATTAATACATACAGCGACGTTTTATGTTCATATGTGTAACTTGCGAGACACCATTGAGAGCGAGAGAGACACTGGTCTTAGTGGGACTTGTCTGGCTGCCGCAATGACAGACACCATCGAGAGGGACACCGGCCTCGGTGGGACTTGTCTGGCTGCCACAATGTCAGAAAGAAAACAGGGAAAACAACTCATTATAGCACCACGCTATGTTGATGACAAAGATAAGTAAGTAAGTAAGTAAGTAAGTAAGTAAGTCAGTCAGTCAGTCAGTCAGTCAGTCAGTCAGTCAGTCAGTCTGTCAGTCAGTCAGTAAGTACTGTGTACATAAATATGGTACATAATTATCATTGTTAAGAGCCACGATAACAACGTATCGCACCTTTGGTAGGAACATGATGAAAAGGACGAGCGTGGCCGTGGCGAGCAGTCCGAACGCCATGGCCGGCTCCGACGCGTCGTCCTTGAGGTAAGCGATCAGGAGCCACGCCACCCACACGGGGATAGAAAAGCCGGCCGCCATGCCGATGAAAACACCTTCACGGTGGTTCGTGATGATGCCGTGGGCCTTCACCGCGGACACCATACACACGACCATCAGGAACATGACGTAGACTAGAGACTGCACGTGCGGAGTGAATCCTTGCTCGCATTCCCATTGGTCAGTGCCAGCGATGCGTTTCACGCCGGGATCGCGCAGTATCAGCCATTCGACGTCAATGACAATCTGAAATGGAAATTTAACCAGATTTAACTTGATTTAACAAAAGCTAACGAGCTTGCCACCCAGGGCATGAACACCAGATGACGGGTGCACGAGGTAGCATTTGCCTTACTATTATTTCTTACAATTTTTATTATTATTATTAAATATTTGCAGTGCACCATTTATTTGGATGAAACACCTGTGCAAAAGCGTTAACCATGACACATTAAGATCAACAGTCCAACATTCTTTATTCATGTGTAACCTATTCTTCTGTTTTTAAACATATTAATGCTGCTAGTATTTTACATGATTACTATAGGTACTCTGTTCCATCAGTTGTCCTTGAAAAAGAATCCTTTCTGATAGGCAATCTACGCTATTCCTTAACTTTGTGTCCTATAGTTCTTCTATCTTTCTTAAGTGAAAAAAAATACTTATATAAATATTTTAATTAGTGATATATTAATATCTTATAATTTGCACCTATTTAACATTTACTAATTTTAATTTGTTTTGATTTAACTTATCTGTTTAACTTATCTTATGTTTATATGTTTATCTGATCTGTCAAATTAATTTAGCTGTTTGTATGACTAATTGACTTAAGTTATTTCTTTAAATTTATTTATTTTATGCATTCAGTTTGCTTATATATTTAGCAAATTTTGTATTTCGCTTTTGTTTACGTGTTTACTTGTCTTGTTAAAATACTTTACAAGACCTTTTCAAATTATTTAAAATAACATAATTGTATATTGTTAGCATCCTTGGGCAGGTTTTAAACAGGTACACGTGTCGTATGCATATTAAAATCAGTAATAACAAAAAAAATCGGCTCCGAGCAAAGACGCGAGTGCGAGTGAGAAGAATAAAATAAGGCTCACCCGTACTATCAACATAAACAGAAAATCCATTCAAATAGTCTATGATTCTGATCCTCCTCTGGACTATGCTTTAGAGAAGATCCCATCAAGAAAACGTTTAAAATGCTATTAACAAGGAAAAACATTTATAACAAATGTAATATGTTATTCCTTTCTACCGTGTTAGTCTTAAATGCTCCATTTAATTAAAGTAAACGGTTTGCAGCAACGCATACGTGAATGAATTATTGTGTGATGAATGTTTTACCCATTTTGTTCTGACAATATACTTTACCAATTGTCTCACTGACATTTCAATCTATGGCTAACGAAACATTTCCGTTGTTAATGCAACAATTTAAACGGACAATAAATTATTGAGTCTTGAATCTTGAATACATCACTGACCTGGACTCCCCACGCGAAGACGAACATGAGGAACTGGTAGATTCCCTTCAGGTAGCCGATGCTGGCCGAACTCATGATGATCATGAGTTTGACGAGCAGCACGGAAAAGCACATGGCGTAGCAGACTCCGACGCCGAAGCGGAGGATGACGCATGAAGCGACGGTGGGCGAGATGACGAAGGCGAAGAGGACGAGGTAGCAGAGGAGCAGAGAGAAGAGGAGAAGTTGGCCCAGCCACATCGTGCGCCAGTGGCTCGGGATCGGGCTGCCGATGATCTTGGAGACGAGATACACCTCGAAGATGACGACGACGATGAGACCGAGACAGCAGAGGATGAGGAGGACGATGGCCCACGTGTCCGTGCGCAATCTCACGGGAGCCGTGTCATTGGCAGACCCCTAGCGTCAACGAGAACAGAGTAAATGTTTTCACAAAATACAGTTATACAGTCATAAAAGAGATGCCTCTCAGAATCATGATTCGTTGCTCGGAGGTGCTTTCTGTATCGCCATGGTCGCGTTTAGAATCTACACCAATATAGTCCTTTATGGATCGCCGCGATCCCTTCCTCAGCGTCTCCGTGACATTGATTTTGGGATGTGCCTCTGCACAATGTTTCCGAAACGAACGTAACAGAATCCGGATTTAACTTAGAGGCAAATAAAACGGTGTGTGTACGCGCGCACACATGCGTGCGTGTGTGCGTGTGTGCGGGCATGCGTGTGTATGTGTGTGCATGTGCATGTATGTGTATTCTCAGTAATATAAGTATTTCTATTACGTGTTCAGTTCTGCTCTTTAGTAATCCACAGGAGCATGTTCATCTGCCTTTATGTACAACCATAACAAACAGTTAACACAATATGTCCCCAATAGCCGAGCTATTAGAGCACACTTGGCGTACCTGTTCGGCGGACTGTGGGACGGGTGTGGTGGAGACGGACGTTGTAGGCAGGGCGGCGGTCGTCGCCGCGGCCTCACCACACTCCGTGCACGGGCTCGAGCCACACTTCGTGACGACGGTCGTCGTGATGGCCTTGCCGTCGCTGTCGTATGAGAACACGGGCTTCATGAATATCACATCCCCGGTCAGCGTGTCGTGGCTCTTCGCTGCGTACCATCCGATCTACGCGGAAAAAGTGGATTATCAGTGTGTGTTGTATTTATGCAGTTGGTAATAATGTGAATAAACGTGGGAGTGTGCATGTGTAACATGACACGCACACATGCGAGCGTACACAATCGCACACGCACAATTGGGCATGCACATGCACATGCACAAATATATCCCGATGGATGGAAACCCGATAAAAATACGAAGAAAATCGGGCGCCACCTTCAACGATATTGGGGAGATGATTGAAGACGCGGCCAAAACGGAAACGATCAAAGAAATATTCATCGTCGGAGGAACTCACGAGGCAATGTCTGAAATGAACGTTACCGACATCAAAGAAAACATCGCACGACTACTACGAAAGGCAAAAACCGTGACACCAACCGTCACGGTGAGCAGCGTGCTGCCGTCGAAGCACCTAGCCAATCCAGAACGTTGTGCTGACGTCAACTCGCAAGTGAGGACAACATGCAACGAAATCGACGTCACATTCGTCGACAATGACGCCAACTTTACGTTCCGAAATGGGGCCGCCGATGCTGCTTTCCAGAGGGACGGACTGCACTTGTCTGAGAGTGGAATTGGCAGATTGCTGTCAAATCTCGCTCTCCCGGAACAGTTACCGAGGCGCAACCAATGTCAACAACAACACCGACACATAGCTATGCCGAGGGCAGCGAACCATGGTCAATCGCGCAGTACAAGAGCGTCGCCTGACAATAAGTGGACAGTGGTTGAACGCCGTACTCGTCAGAGGCACACGCTGGGCAAGTGTGACAAATGTGGTGAGAAGAACCACGTCACTGCCACCTGCAGACACCCCGAGAAAGTGCAGTGTCGTCAGTGCGGGGAACGGGGACATAAAGAAAAACACCACACCCGTGATTAGGGAATGGGCCTAGACGATCCGGCCATTGAACACTCATCGATCATGCAAATTGTGGACTCTAATACAACGCGGTATTGTGTTCCCAATCCTACAGAGAGCATAACACGCAAATGGGATCTGCCCTCCCTAATTAATTTAAACGCCAGGTCTTTGAGCAGTGAAAAAATGGACGAACTGTAGCAACACATGATGTGTCGATTGTATGTGTCAGTGAAACATGGTTTAAAGAGTATAAGGATTCTAATAGAATAACTATGCAAGGGTTTTGCTTGGAGAGGAAGGATAGAGGTCAAGGACGAGCCGGAGGTGTAGCTTGCTACATTAGAAATGACTTAATGTATACGAGGTTGAGAGATATGGAGGCTCACGAGTTAGAGGTAATATGGATTAAGATTATGCCGAAAAAAAAGCCTAGGAAATGTTCATGTATATTGTTAGCATGTATATATTACACTCCAAAAACGGAGTATTTGAAAATACGTGACCATATAATCACGTGCATAGATATCATGGTACGCAGACATCCAGAATGTGGTGTGATTGTAACTGGGGATTTCAATCAGTTGCATGACAATTTTATGAAAATGCACTATAGATTTGTCCAAGTAGTGAATGTAGTAACACGTGGTCAGGCGATATTAGATAAAATATGGACGAATATGGAGGAGGTATATACATCGCCTGTTACTATTTACGAATTTGGGTCATCAGACCACAACATGGTGTTGCTTAAATCAAAATGTAACCGTTTAGTTGACACTGGGTGTGTGACACGTTTAACGGTAAGGTGTATGGGGCCAAATGAAAAAGCCGCACTTGCTATGGCTTTGTATGCCATTAAATGGGAACCACTATTTAGGCTGGAGTCATGTGCAGATCAGTATTCATATTATACAACTGTTATTTGCAACCTCATGGAAATATGCTTTCCTACTAAGGTCGTGACGCGGTACACAGCTGATAAACCATGGGTTACGGACTGGTTTAGAGCATTAGTACGAAAAAGACAGCGCGCTCACATGAGTGGTGATTTGAACCAAGCAAAAATATTGCGTAATAAGGTTAACCGCGCCGCTTCGAAACTTAAGTACAATTTTTATCAAACACAAATTGCAGCACTGAATGAATTATGTTCCAACGATTGGTGGAAAAATATGAAAAATATAATGGGACTTAAATCAAATGACAATTCATGCATGCAAGGTCTTGCTAACAGAACAACGAATGGTGATTGTGCGTTACTAGCCAGTAGAATGAACGAGTTTTTTGTATCTGTAAGTGAACATTTACCTCGTTTAAATAAGGATCACAAAATATTCACAGTAAACAAGGAACTGCCAGATCAGTATGTCATCGATGTAATGACTACTTTTAAAGCTTTACATAATGTTAAGGTGAACAAGGCTACTTGGCCTGATAACATTCCTGCGTGGGTGTTAAGAAATCACGCAAAGGTCCTCGCTCCTCCATTAACTGCTATCTTTAACAAGTCTCTAAGAGAAGGAGTACTCCCTATGGAATGGAAAATGACCAACATAATACCTTTACCAAAATAAAACCCACCTATGTCGATTGAAAAAGACATTAGACCAATTTCACTAACTCCAATAGCTGCTAAGGTGTTTGAATCAATAATAATGAAATGGGTGGATGACACAATTGAAGGAGAAATTGATGCTAAGCAATTTGGTGGAATTAGTGAAACTTCCACAACAGACGTTCTTGTCGAAATGATACACAAATGGTATGAGGCGACTGATAAATTAGATTCTTATGTCCGTGTTGTAATGCTAGATTTTAGCAAAGCGTTTGACCTTATTAATCATCATTTGTTACTAGAAAAGCTACAGTTGTATGGTTTGCCGTCACATATTATAAGATGGATGGCAACATTTTTACTGGACAGAACTCAACAAGTAAAAATAGGAAATGAATATTCGCATCCTGGTCACCTCAATGGGGGAGTACCACAAGGAACACTGTCTGGACCTAAATGTTTTCTAGTCTACATAAATGATTTAGAAACGCCTGTTCCGTTATATAAATATATAGATGACAGTACATTGTTCGAAGTATGCGACAGAAAGGGTGTATCTGTTATACAAGAATCGGTTGACGTTGCCGCTAGGTGGACAGAACAGAATGATATGAACATTAATTCAGGAAAATCAAAAGAGATGATCATCTGTTTTGCACAAGACCGCAATTTTCGAAACGCTATCCCGAATATAACGATCGATGGAAAAGATTTAGATCAAGTAGACCATGCCAAATTTCTAGGTGTTACAATTTCACAGGGTCTGACATGGAATAAGCATGTCGAAAATATTGTGAAAAAGGCCGGGAAACGATTGTACATGTTGTATCAGTTAAAGCGAGTAGGAATTACCCAGAAAGATCTGGTCACTATATATGTCAGTGTTGTGAGACCTGTTTTAGAATATGCATGCCCTATGGCACACTAACTTGCCACAATATTTATCTGACAGTATTGAAATGATACAAAAAAGAGCATTAAAGTGTATTTTTCCTGCAATAAGTTACGCTGAGATACTTATGCATGTTAAATTGGAGACATTGAAAGCAAGACGGGACTGCCTTTGCCAAAAATATTTCAATAAGATTAAAGTTAGTACACACAGATTAAACTATCTGCTGCCTGACAAAAGGCATACCAAATATGACATCAGACAGAGTAATGTGTACCCTTTGCCAATAACCCGAACAAACAGATACCGTAACACCTTTATACCATGGGGATTACTCAACTGCCAATGACGAATGAAGGGCAAAAGGATGGTTTTTATACTGTACGACATTTCGGTGTATTAATATTATATATGACGTTCCAATGTATAGTTGTATTTTATTGTATACTGTGAATCCAACTCAGATGAGTTGCTAATAAACTTGTGTTATTATTATATCAAAGCCTATATAACTCATTTAGCCTTCCACTCTCAAAACAGATGCAAAGGGAAAAGGAGGCGAGGACGACCTAGACTACGATGGGAGGATTGTTTAAGGAGAGACTTGGAGGGACAGGGAAATGAGTGGGGAATGTGAGCGAAAGTTTGAGGGGAGTGGAGACGAATGGTGGAGACAGCAGTGCAAGAACAATGAGGGTGGAAGAATTAGAAAAAAAAACAAGTCGACGATCAGTATCGAGGTCAGCCTCACCCCTGACAGACAGGGAAACTAGAAGAGAACAACAACAACAACAACAACAACAACAACAGCAACAACAACAACAGCAACAACGTATCGGTGCATGTATGCACGCACACACGCACACACGCACACACGTACACACGCACACACGCATACACGTACACACGCACACACGTATACACGCACCCACGCACAAACACACCGAGAGAGAGAGAGTCTCCTACAGACGTACCTTGACGTAGCAGTGGCCGGCGCAGTTGTCGTGCGGCGCCCTGTAGTTGTAGATGTCGTGCTGCGTGTCCAGAGTGTCCCCGGTCGTCTTGCTGAACTTGGCACTTCGTATCTTGTCGTGAATGGCGGTCCACTTCCGGTTGTCGTTCACGAACCCCGAACACAAGAGGTTGTTTGCGGGACAAGCGTTCTGGGTCGCTCGTACGATACCATGCAAGACAGCGTCGACGGCTTTGATGGTGTAAGGCACTGACGAGTATATATTGACACCTTCGAGAGACTGCAGGTTGGTGTGACACGTCACCGCGCCGCCCGTCCCCGTCACGCTGCACCCGAACCTCTGCTCCCAGTACGCTGTCATCCACGGGTTATACGCATTCGAGTCCAGTTTTCGCGCGTGGAAATATTTCTCGAACGCGATGCTGTGCATGTCGTTGTCGCTGCGAAGTGCCATCACCACGGCTCCATCGGCGACGTTCTTCACCGGGCCTTCGATGGACGCGTTCGATGCGAACCACGAGTTACCCCCCACCCACGTGAACATGCCCCGGTTGCTCATGGCGGCCTGCAGCAGTTCGTTGATGACTTTGGCCCTGGCCAGGACAACGACGACACGCGTCTCCCGTCTGGCCGTCATGTTGCTGACGACTTCTACCATGTGGGAGGACGAGGGCACTCTTGGGATGACGTGGAGCTGCACTATGCAGATGCCGGCGCCTGTCGCGGCCGTGCGGAAGGCCTCCGCTACCCCGTCCCCGTCCTCCAACACCGCCTGCACATGTGTCCATTTCCGCTTAGCCAGCAGAGCCACCAGTGCCTTCGCCTGCTCGCCGTCAGACGGCACTGTGCGTAGGAAATACGGGTACTTTCTGACGTCGCTCAGGAAGGCGCTGCTTGCCGCTGGGGAGACGAGAGTCTTATTGAGGCGGGCGAGTTCTGGGGCCAGGGCCGCGGCCTGCTCGCCCGTGTCGGCGCCGACGAAGGCAAGGAGATGCGAGGGGCTGACTGCCGGGGTTCCGAAGGCGACCTGGCAGTGTTCGAGGTTCAGCACCTGCTGCACGGCGCGGTTCTTGTCACCGCACGAGTCAACGGCCACGGCCCGGATGTTCAGGTCGGCTGACACCGAAGAGTAACGTATCTTGAAGGTGCGCACGGCCCAGAGGAAGGCTTCGACGTTTTGGACACCCACCTGGCTGATGGCCCCGCACTGGTCGCGCCCCGTGCCCGGCTGGTGCACGGCGAACACCCCGCCGACGGCGACGTAGCTTCCTGTAGCCTTGTCACCGCCGTACCACGCGTAGCTGGAGAGAGGCGCGCCGCAGGTAGGCGGAGTGCAGTAAGAGGACCTCGCCACGGCGACCAGACACGCAGCTAACACCGCCCGGGCGAACCTCTGGCAACACAAACGGGCGGGTCAGATAACATACAAGAACACGTGTGTGTGTGTGCGTGCGTTCGCGTGCGTGCGTATGGATACTACGCTATATAAGAACCATTTATGTAAGTAAGTACATATATGTATGTACGTACGTATGTATGTAATAATACAAATTCAGAGATGGGGTGATTACAATAAAAATGTAATCGCTTACGATTACGATTACTATGAAGATATATGAGTACGATTACAAGTATGATTACTCAGAAAACAAATGTAATTGATTACGATTACTTTGCATTTAATCATGTTTACAATCATGATTACTTCAAAGACTAAGCAAATCCTGTTTTTATCATGTATGTGACCTTCTTTGAATTCAGAACTGATTACTGCTATCCAGGTTTTATTATTATTAGTTGACATAATGAAACCTGTTTTAGGCATATTAGGCATATCACAATATGAAAGAATAAATCAGTCAAGAGTTTTATATAGCTTTATTTTTAATATGAAACAGATAATAATCACATGGTTAACCATCATGGTAGATGGAAGACCACCTCCGTAGACATCTCACATTGTAGGCTCTTAGCGTTTTTATATCATCTTTTGCCACAACAGTTTTGTCACAGTCTTACACGATGTTCACAAGACACGCTAATGTTCACAAATGTTGGTAGCATGTCTTAGTTGATGAGTGGGGCTCACTGACTTCACAGTCAAATAAAATTTGTGTTGCATCTGATGAACATCAGTGCCTCAAACTTTGAATCAGTCAGGCAGCAGCGGTCTGGTCTAGAGACCTTTCCTGCGATGCTAAAAAGCGTCTCTACAGATGCTGAGGTAGCAGGAATTGCCAGGTACTTCTGAGACAGTTGGGACAGGATGGGCAGACTGACTGACCTTGTAAGCCAGTATTCAATTGGGTCTTCGTTCTCAGCAAAACATGGTTGAGACAAATATGTTTCGATCTCCTCGGGTGGAGGTTGGAGGTGGTCTTGCCGGTTGCTGATATATTGCACAGTACTTTCACTTGGCTTTAAAGACATTGTCAGTACATTATGGTATCTCAAAATGAGTATACGCAGCAGACGGACGACTTGGCAGGCGACACCATAATTTTACTAATACTCATGTCTTGACAGATAGCTTTACCAGACAGATAGCAGATCACTATAAGTCGCATAGACAGTTGAAATTGAAACGAGCTCCACTTCTTAGGTCTGAAGCATTTATAGTGAAACATAAATTTGCCCTGTTGAACTGCTGGTTTAGTGGTCCTAGCTCCAGCCCCAGGTATTGTGCCTACAATGACTGAGCCATTGGTGAAACAATGTGAAAATAACAGTGGGATCATAGGATTATAAATAAATGGCTTTAGATAAAACTGCTCATTCACACCATACTAACAGTGCAAACAGTACAGGTGGCATGGCTTCTAAAATTACAAAGCAACGTGGTGGTGAGGCTTATTTACTACAGAGCCTGTCATTATAGTAACTTTGTACTATTACAGTAAGCAGGAGATGTGGCTTCTCTGGGTCGTGCGCGTGTATGTATGTATGTACGTATGTGCGTACGTACGTACGTGTACATATGTATGTATGTATGCGTATATGTATGCATGTATGTATGTATGTATGTATGTATGTATGTATGTATGTATGTATGTATGTATGTATGTAACGTATATAAGTACGTACATAATAATATATTATATATTATTATATTGCGTTTTCAAAAGCAACCGTCACGTATTGCGTTTGGCCTGAAGCCGACCTCGTTTATAACTCCATCAACATTGCGTGACGTTTCTAGATCGTTGTGCGACGTTTGGGGCCTACTCCATAACAATACCCGAAGACACCAGGCCACGTCACGTTCAGCAGTGCAGTATGGTATATGTCTCAGGTTCATTCTCAAATGAAATGGGAGACAAAACGACGATCATTCAGCTCATGAAGAGGACAAACCCAAACGGCAAAAAAAGAGATTTAAAAATAGATATGGATCGGGCAAACCCTTCGGAAGGAAGCCACAACTGTTACAAGACAAGCGTTAGAGTTGAAGCAACAAGGAAAAGAAACACAAGGCAGACCCAAAAACTGCTGAATGAGATATATATCTTGGAAATAAATGCGAAAACAGCAACCAATACAGTGCATTTGGCAAAGTGTTGTTTCGGTGATAATTTTATTATGCTCTACTTTGAGCGAGGCGGAGTAAGCAAAGTATGATATGTACTGTATATTTTCAATTTAATTATGTTTAAAATATGAAAAATCAGAGTTGTAAAATAGTATACCTACGTCGGAACGTTCGTATAAATAACATATAATGTTGGTTTATGTGGACGCTAAATAATGTCGATGGTAGGCCTACAATTCGACGACAAGTTGTTTTCAAATGGTGCATTATTAGTATGGCCAAAAGTGTTGATTACGTCAGTTAAGACATACTTGGATGTGCTTTGTCTACATGTGTATGACTGCAGTTGTGGGTGTGTTACAGGTGGCTTTGAAAGTACTGTAAATAAATAATTATCTTACACGGTGCCCAAACACACCCAACAGTGTAGTACATCATCTAACAGCGAAATGTAGTAAAGACGAGTTATTCAAGTTGATCATGTAAACGTGTAGCAGCTCGCCCGACGTGCCGATGAAGAAGTGTAACAGTTTGCACCGATTGGCGACTAACAAAGGAACATTTGTGCAGCCATTACCAAACATGAGTTGGTACAAGTATGAACACAAGTATGTCTTAATGATTGTTTGTCTCGGGTGGATGACGTCATCTCCGGTAGATGGCGTGTAACAATAACCAGAAGGCATCTGGTCGACGGCCGCAATGTCAACGACAGTACTAGACCGACCGACAAAGACCTCGTCGTACAAACAGCATTTGTACTCCCACCGAGTGTAGAGTTACACCGGGTTGGGATGTGTCATCGGCTTAGTGTAGAACACATTGCGTAGATGGGCCATGCCTGGGCCGTGACCGTGTCGTGACCATAGTTGGTCCCCAATAAGTTCGGGTCTCAATTATATTACTTATAATAGAAATATCGAACCCCGACCAATCGTAAAAAACAATAACAAAATTGCAAACAAATGTAGCTTCTAAATATATATTCATAAACAGTTTGTTTACACAAGAACATGCCCTTCCTGCGAATTCCTGTATTGGCGTAGGTATATCATCATACTTTAGGTTTACTTATTGACTAACGTGACACTACAGAGTATCAGTTGTAACTCCTAAACACGGTCACGTGCACTATTTTAACATCAATTTTGTTGTGTTTTGAAGTTAATATATTGCTATTTTAGAAGTTATTTACGCATACATCTCTTACAACAATGTTTCATCTATATCTATGTTGTCCACATTGTGACCAGTATAAATACAAGACTCGAGCGCCGACAGTTACCAGGACTAGCTGGTCACGACGCGGTCATGATGACCATAAAGAACAGGTGTTGTAGACGATTAACATACAGCTGTATAGGCTCTCTGGAGGTGCGCACAGTTCTCGCCTCAAACACTGGCAAACGTTTGATTTGTTTGACTTCTCCGTGGGTAGTTAGCATAAATAGGATAGGTGAGAATTGATGGCACGTTTCGAGAGGTTCTGTTGTAAGTTGTTTCTGGAGTGGACCGCGTCGACACATGAGTATGTTAAAGTAAGGCCGTGCAACTGCAGTATATGGTCACGAGTTTACAAATACATGTCATGTTCACGTTATACTTGTTTTGTCAATTGTTGGTGTTTTTTAATAACAGCAACCACGCTGTTCCTCCATTTGTCGATGACTTTGGCCTTTTGTTTTGTTGCGCAAATCAGCTGGGATTTCCGAGGATTTTGACTGATTTTATTATTACTATTAATATGTTTATGCGTGAAAATGAGTCGGATTGCACCAACGCTCATCTTAAATTTTAAATAGAGGCATACAAACCAAAAATTAAGCTACGGGATTATAGGCTGGATTTTACTGTTGCTAAGATGTAATACGTAACCATTGTGTGCATATGTCTAGAGAGAACTGTATACAATTATACAAAATATGTTTTTTTAATAGAGCAAGCTTGGGCGAATTTTACAATATAACATACATGTGGTAATTAAGTTAAGATACATGCTATTAAAGGTTCATAGTGTTGAACACCTTGGAAACAGTTAAAGGTGCATCGATGTACATCCTCAGTTCGATTTCCTCGCTCGCATCACCTCAGACACATTTTACAAAATCATCAACATCTTTGGTATTCACGTCAACACCTTAGCTTGTTTGTACAACGTGCTTTGGTATTCACGTCAACATGTTAGCTTGTTTGTACAACGTGCTTTGGTATTCACGTCAACATCTTAGCTTGTTTGTACAACGTGTTTTTTAAGTTGAAATCTTCGATCAAAATTGTTTTATTTTTACAAAATTATGATTGACCGCATCTGGTTGCGAAAATGGCAAACGTAGCTCCGCCTTTATAATACATATTATATACGCTAGAGCAGGCACACATCAGGCTATTCGCAAGTTTCACAAGTTATCCGATCTAACGATCCAAATAAGTATGTTCTTTCGCAGATTGTCACAATAGAATGAACTGTACATTTGTACAAAACCCGCCTAGTATTTAGACTATTCACACACGACAAATCTGACCATCGCAGAACCAGCTTCTCTGTGGGATGAATCAATTGAGTACTATAAAGGGATTTTAGGTAAACCGACGTTGAACCAGGATGACCCACTTGTTAAATGTGGACATTACCAGCGCCCCTTGGAGTGTCCAGACAAAGCGACGTGTTTTCTGTACGGATCTTGTTATCTGTGATCTGAGCACACAATAAGCGCCTACCTCACCATTCATTCTCAGGGTTCGGCTGATAACGGCTGGGTGCATTAGAAAGGTAAATGGACAGCTGAGTGGGATTTTGCCTTTGAAATCAAACCTGAACCTATATTTGACGTTTTCTTTGCCGCATACCATCATCTATTTTAGCAATCATTTTCTGTGGCATGTGCTGGTTGTCTGAATAAAGCCCTCACGCTGCCGTACAGAAGGTATTCAGCGGTGTGTGAATATGTGCGTTAGATCGGTGGTAAAGTGCCGGGTTGCCAGTCGAGAGGGCACGGGCTCGATTTCACCTACTGGCGTTTTATAACTTGGGCAAGTTCGTCCTCCCCACTTTTTCTTTGTCTTTCGGACGATCCGACAGGATCAGGATCGAAAGGGGGTGTTTACTGATAGCATGTCAGTGCTGCAATGCTATCACCTATTTCCCGCCTGTAGGGGTGTATATCTTGTCAAAATTACTGTCAACATTCGTCCCCAAAATTGCACCGACAAACCCTCTAGCTCACTGCCTACATGGAGCTCATGGACGTGTGGTCTTCAACGCGCCACACAAGGGCGACAATGGAAGCGTTTGTAATACAGTCCATTGACTGGTGACCACGAATGGATGAATTTCACTTGCCCCGAAAGTAAGTAATTGTTTCAAATCGTGTTCATATTCTTTTCGCAACGGGACGATTTGTACAGATGTCTATTTCGTCACACCATTTACGTAGTCGGTCAGGTCACGTAAACAACGCTTCGCAGCAATGACGCCAGTGACCGTGTAGTCAGCTGTAGACGATGTCGCTGTTTCTAAGAAGCAGCGTTGTGTCATTCCGTGTCCTCAATCCAATAAACAACTAACTTAAGTCAACAAAATAACTCCCACACTTGCGCATTCTCTGTATGTTTTTCGTGAAAACGCGAAGGCGGGTTAATCTTGTTGACGGGTCTATTCTATTTCAAAGGTTTAACGACGCCGGTGCAGACCGTTTACAAAGAGCAAATATCTGCTACCGTTGAGGTGTCCCATAATTAGGCTTGTTTGGCATGGGATTGAATGACTTCTGTCTATTTTCCTTTCATAATAGTACCTGGTCGTGTTTTGTCGTTACATTGTTACGGTTGAACTAATTGCAACGCAAACGTTGCGGGAGTCCTTTGAACGTAGCAACGGGAGTCTTCGGTACAGTTAATTTTAGTCCGTTCAGGACGCCCCCAGTGAATGCAGCAAATCCTTGAATATTAATTAATAGCTCGGGCAGTGCGGTCTAGCCACGGACAACTATAAACAGCGGTGGATATTTGTGCACGTATAATCTTCGCGCAGTAATTTCAGCGAGGCTGACTATTTCCCTGATAAGTCAAGATGGTGTTCGATGAACAGTTCTTCCAGTGGGTGAATTGTGAAGCGCATCTGCGCTTGGATCGACACCTTGCTGTATATATATATATAATATCTTTAAAAACATTCCAATTCGTTGACCGTAATGTCAAACTGCTTTGATCCATTGCTCACACAATACACACATATGGTGAGATAATAGAACAACACTTATCCGTGTTGAGCGATAAATGGACATTATAACGTTTAACGATGGCTTTCCGAATCAGCGGCCGAAATTTACATTTTGACATCTTCGCGACCAGCAACCAAACTGTGCCAGTACAATGGAGGTGATTTACGTGGTGAATTCAACTCGCACACGGCTACTAGAACACACAGTCACTCGCCCCACTGTTGTCTTTCTCACCTGGCCCGTCATGTTGCTACGGATGGTCCAAATCGCTCTGTCCGAAACCTGTAAGCAGTCGGTGAATCCTGGGGCTGGTTATCCCGACAGAGAGAGCCGTAAATCGTCGAAACCCGAATGGTGGGCGAACCCCCTCCTTTCCGGTCGGCGGAGAGTGTAGGTCCGGGGCCGAGAGAGGCAGCAGGCGTGTCGCAGCCGGCAATACACTACACAGTGCCACTATACACGAATGAGAATATGAATGGGCAACATACCCGTTATACCGGTCTAATAATATGGCTGCGGCGACGTCACAGTGAGACTTCACGCTCTAGTGAATGCCCTTATTTCGGCGGGCGGCCAGGCGTGACGACGGCGTTGAGTCAGGTTTGGTTGCCATTGGAAACAGAGCATCTACTGTAAACGGCGCAGCATTTTTGTGTATTTATCGAAGATGGTATTCCATGTGCGCGCATTCGGTACAGTATTGTGATTTGTCGCGCATTATTCATTAATAAGAACGTTGTACTCTGACGGTGACATTGGTGGACAAACGAACTGCATGTAAATAGTCTTAAAATTCTGATATCAAAATGTTCTGTTATTCAATAGAGGTTTATGTATTTAAAAAACAATTTTTTTTACAGGCGCGCCATCGTTTTAACTTATTTGTATGATGTTTATTTCAGATAGTTTAGTTTTTAGGCAAGTAACAGCTGAATACGCTAGGTTTTTTTTTATACAAAACAAACTTTATAAAGACACGCAATTATTTTCATTTATTATACTCGCACACGTGCTTACACGAACACACACGTACACAATACTAAAACACACCAACAAAACAATCATCACACACAGTATATATGAGAACGAATATTAAAACACATTTAACATAATCATAACTGTTTAAATAAAACTTAGGATTAGATGCATAGAGAACATAGTATGTTTTCTTTGGGGTGGCTCCTACGATGGCGATAAATTTTGATCTTAGTAGGTGTCTCCAGTTCCAAAGCAAATGTTTACTTTATAATTCTTTTTCAAAATGTATATTCTGTTGATTTTATATTTATTTGCCATGTGTAATTTTCATAATGTGTACATATGAATAATGTGTTGTCTTCCATAGCTGTTGGGACTGATACAAGTATCCTTATCATTATCCTTAAATAAACTGATTTGACTTAAAATACAGCAATTCCAGCAAGAACTACCAACAGTTAGTTCTTCCTCATCCCCTCTGAATGGTTCACTTAGTATAAGCTGTCTTGCATGCCGACATTTAGCTTGACCTCTTATTTGGCTTTTACTACGACTCTGATTAGTTTTCCACTGGAACTGTCCAAGTTGACTTTGTACGACATCGTCTGCTTCCACCTCAGTGACGTTCTCGCTGGGTTCTTATCGTCTGCTTCCACCTCAGTGACGTTCTCGCTGGGTTCTTATCGTCTGCTTCCACCTCAGTGACGTTCTCGCTGGGTTCTTATCGTCTGCTTCCACCTCAGTGACGTTCTCGCTGGGTTCTTATCGTCTGCTTCCACCTCAGTGACGTTCTCGCTGGGTTCTTATCGTCTGCTTCCACCTCAGTGACGTTCTCGCTGGGTTCTTATCGTCTGCTTCCACCTCAGTGACGTTCTCGCTGGGTTCTTATCGTCTGCTTCCACCTCAGTGACGTTCTCGCTGGGTTCTTATCGTCTGCTTCCACCTCAGTGACGTTCTCGCTGGGTTCTTATCGTCTGCTTCCACCTCAGTGACGTTCTCGCTGGGTTCTTATCGTCTGCTTCCACCTCAGTGACGTTCTCGCTGGGTTCTTATCGTCTGCTTCCACCTCAGTGACGTTCTCGCTGGGTTCTTAACGGCTGCGCTATCAACATGTCCCAAATAGCGTAATCCGTTTCGCTTCATCACTGCTTCACCACGTTGCTCTAAAAGTATCCTAATGTAAACATATAGATACACATCGTCTTAAATTGATTTAATGTACATGTTATTGTATTGTTATTGTCGACAAAATGATATGCACTATGTTTAGCTTCGTTTATATTTTGTTATGTTTTAAATTACCAGAAAAATGTACCCCGAATGAAGCATGTGTATCGGTGTCCAAATAATGAACTGGCCATGTTTTACTAATAAAGAACGTGTGTAAGTTACTTAACTACAAAATCATCACATACAAAATAACTATACAATAATGATGCACTGTAGATGTTTTCGTTATAAATTATGTTGTGCATTTAAACGTGCATTATACAAAGTCAATCGCAGCGATTATACCGCAAACACATGGCGAGCGGTCTATAAATAGCATATTGATCAACCGGTTTGGTGTGGCGACGGTGGCGGCGGCTGTCGGTGGAGGCGTCATACGCGGTTGCCAATCTAGGTCAGCCAGGTCACGCGTGACTGCAGCTCGCTGGCGACCCTCCGCCCATACAACTCGCTGACCGACGTACTCTCGCCATTCGCCCACCCGGCTATACGCCTGACTTTTCGCTGTTGACACCGCACGGAAACTCCCGCATCCAGTATCTGTACTGGCCGGTGGAATGGAATAAACACCGGTGGCTACACAGGTGTTCCGAGCATATTCCTGTCGTTAACACACAGGTGAGTGTTGTGTATGCGCGCACTGTGTTTGGTAGGGTATTGATGTCGTTGGGTTGACATACCGGCGTCAATGAAGCCGGGAGATTCTGGCAGCTGGTGCTACACATATGCAGGTGAATATGAAAGCTGCGATTCACGGATTAATTAACACGGCTGTGGTTCAAATGGCATTTGTACTATGGTAGACAAAAAAATCGATCGATTGTCAGTTTCCACGTAACTGCACATTTCTATAACATGCATTAGGCCACATGTGTAAATGCACGACAGTGCTACTGCATGAGTCTGTTCACACTCATGCATATATTTACCGACGATCACCCATAAAGCCCACGGGACAGCCTAAGGAAATGACACCCTGGTGACCTACCGTATAACTGGTTTGGTGTGTTTAGCAAACAGTGCTATAGATTGATTGCTGTGTCTTATCTCGCTTGACTTACGGTTCTTTCAATTCAATTCTTTATTTCAGACACACTCATACATACAGTGATACATATATCAGTCCATATATTCATACACATGTAACAGTTAACAAGCTAATATTAACAGTAGAAAGCACGTTATATAATAATCCAGCACCATTACAGCTACACCATGTTATTACGTATGTACAGAGATTTAACTCACATGTCATTTGCGGTGTTTACATGAACGAACAAAAAACGTACACACACATGTACATTATTGACACAAATGTGGCAAAGCCTAGTTTCTGAATATACATAATCCATTATACATTTAGTGCCGTAAGATTATATTGACATTTCTTCCGTTGTGACTAGCTAGACAATAATATCACCAATGACGTATTTATATCGAGTTTTTATCGATACTGTTAGATCTAACGACAAGAATACCTCCTTTGGATTACACTAGTAGACAAGATAAAGCTATTGAAAGAGCATTTAAAAAATGACATTGTTGGTTTTAAAACGCAACAACAACAGACCCTGATAGAGTTAGTAAAAAGGAATTTGCTGGTGATCTGTTCAGAAGTTAACATGGTGTAATGTAGAATTTGATACCTTGCAACTAAAAATGTGTAGGTCTACTTTAAACAGGTAACCCAAGGGATGTAACACTGGATAGAGATGTTTTGTTAATTTAAAACTGTTTTGTTGTTTCACCGAACTGCAATCTAGTCTCTCTCAACTTTATACCCGGTAGTTAAGATAACAATTTGTGAAGGTTACTAGTTTTCGTAAACATTGCTGTCACAGCAGCTTTGAACTAATCAGATGGTTGCTTCTTGGTCAGTTTCATTTGTTCTGAAGAGATCATATCAAGACTAACATAACATGAATGGTCACTTAGTTGAGAAATTAGACACCGGTCGTATACCCGACGTGTTCAAATGATTAACTGCAGGCTACTATAGCGTGAGTTGTGGATCAACGTACGCTTCAGTGAATTCCAATGTGCATGACGGGGATATGACGGGAAATGCAAGTCAGGTGTAACTGGCATATAAATCACTGTGTCCCACAACACAGCTCAGTTGCATGAACATATTAAAGCGACCGTATCGGTTCCATTACTCGGACAAACACGTCCACAATACAACTCAGTCGTATGAACATATTAAAGCGACCGTATCGGTTCCATTACTCGGACAAACACGTCCACAACACAACTCAGTTGTATGAACATATTAAAGCGACCCTGCCTATGCATTGAAGTCAGGTAAATCAAGTCATAATTAATGTATCTATATGTTCCTCCCCAGTGTTGTGAATATAACACATTCCACTCGTATACTTAATTGGTTTCCCACTGAATGATAGGTAGTCATAATCAGATAACCGTAAACGGCGAAAATATATATTAAATAGTGGTTTTCATTAAACATATTTTCGCAGTCAAGTTGTTACACTAGATATAGCTTATACATTATAATATTATACAATAAAACGATCAGATTGCTTACCTTTAAGACTCGTTGTCGGCTATCATGTATGTTTACACTGACCACACCCGCACTGATATGTTAGATATGAAAGAAGTCGAAGCATATGTGCATTACATGGCTATTACACTCAGGTAGGACATATCGCTAAGACGTGTCCATCGTGGGAATTAAACAAGAAATTGTCGATACATCGTAATCCGTCATAACATGCATTGCCCATTGTGTATTGCACTGGCGTGTGTTAAGGAGGTTGTGCCGGCGGTTGTCATTGCGGTTGTATTGGCCTGCGTCAACGAGGTTGTGCTTGCCAATGTCCTCGGTATTGCTAGTGCAAGTTGAAGCAGTTTGTAATTCGCGGTGACAAAGAACTGTTCTTTTTGGCAGATCGGCCCAAACTCATATGTGCATCTCAAACGCGTTCTGTCAGAGTTCGTTTAGTTGTTCAATACTACGTGTTTGGAAATACATGTACGTGTTTTAGCAATATTTGGCATTTGTCGCGTCATTTTTGTACATTCAAAATGTTGACAACACCTTCGTTGCGTAGGTCTAAGAATAGCGACGCATTTCCAATATGTCGCCATTTAGTTAGTTTTTCTCTCCCAACCGAGAAGAACAGGGAATTAAGAGGCGTGTTTGGCATGAGGAAACACCTGGACATGCAAGTTTTTAGATGCAACTTGAGATTACCAGGACATGGTCATAGAATAAGTGAAGAAAGACTGACAAAAGAGTATTGAAAACAAAAGAGGGCGATAGATGAAGAAGAGGAAGACAACACTAGACTGAACATATAGTGTGAAGCGAAGTCTTCAAAGGGCAACTGTGGTCGAGAACGGAATACCATCGCAGAAGATCGAGAAATATGGAGAGTATTAGTAAACAAGGCGCAAGAGGCTAATGAGTGAGCAAGGGGAAACATAGAAGGTGTACACACTTACTTGTTTATTTACTTTCTTATTCACTCACACACACACTCATTCAGTTACTCACTCACCCACACACTCGTTCAGTTACTCACTCACCCACACACTCATTCAGTTACTCACTCACCCACACACTCATTCAGTTACTCACTCACACACACACTTATTCAGTTACTCACTCACACACACACTCATTCAGTTACTCACTCACACACACACTCATTCAGTTACTCACTCATACACACACTCATTCAGTTACTCACTCACCCACACACTCATTCAGTTACTCACTCACCCACACACTCATTCAGTTACCCACTCACCCACACACTCATTCAGTTACTCACTCACACACACACACTCATTCAGTTACTCACTCACCCACACACTCGTTCAGTTACTCACTCACCCACACACTCGTTCAGTTACTCACTCACCCACACACTCATTCAGTTACTCACTCACCCACACACTCATTCAGTTACTCACTCACCCACACACTCATTCAGTTACTCACTCACACACACACTCATTCAGTTACTCACTCACCCACACACTCATTCAGTTACTCACTCACCCACACACTCATTCAGTTACTCACTCACCAACACTCATTCAGTTACTCACTCACACACACGCTCATTCAGTTACTCACTCACCCACACGCTCATTCATTTACTCACTCACCCATACGCTCATTCAGTTACTCACTCACCCACACACTCATTCAGTTACTCACTCACCCACACACTCATTCAGTTACTCACTCACCCACACACTCATTCAGTTACTCACTCACACACACACTCATTCAGTTACTCACTCACACACACACTCATTCAGTTACTCACTCACACACACACTTATTCAGTTACTCACTCACACACACACTCATTCAGTTACTCACTCACACACACACACACACTCATTCAGTTACTCACTCATACACACACTCATTCAGTTACTCACTCACCCACACACTCATTCAGTTACTCACTCACCCACACACTCATTCAGTTACCCACTCACCCACACACTCATTCAGTTACTCACTCACACACACACTCATTCAGTTACTCACTCACCCACACACTCATTCAGTTACTCACTCACCCACACACTCATTCAGTTACTCACACATATATGTTGCCGACCTAAAGCGGATTCCTTCCAGCGGGTACGATTTGTCACGGCAGTCCATAGATTTGTCATACTGACTAACATCATAGTAACATGCCCTCTCAACGACCTGTCGGAGAACTGTGATTGGGCGGCATCTTTACCGAGGGCCCGAGGGCTTCCAGAATGACTCGTTCGTAGCTACTTCATCACGGCACATGACATGACCGGCCAGACGATGATGACGATGCCCAAACGGCGGACGAGATCCGTGGGAGGGTGTCATACATACTATTGGTGATGCGATCGTGTCAAGATACGTTGACGGATTTGCGAAGTATGAGATCGGAACAAGGATACACGGCTTCATTCAAACGATATTACTGCAGTCAAGGTAACACAGAAAGCGGCAGTTATTCGATTCCACTAATGTGTCGTCGTCGAAGGAATACTGCTCAGACGGAACTAGTTGACATACTGCAGTGTGGCGCCATCTCCCAGGAGGTTGAGTTAATACATTGTTTCTATAATACTATGACTTTGTGCAGTGTATTGTTAAACATGGGATGTCTATAATAACTTGATGATGGACGGGTTGGCTCTCTGGAATGCTTCCACCGTAGATGACGTGACCGTATGCTGCGGTTTAGTTGTTCTGTTTTCCATTATTCCCAGCTCATGTGACCGTATGCTGCGGTTTAGTTGTTCTGTTTTCCATTATTCCCAGCTCATATGGCATATTCTAAAAATTATATTGATATGCATAATAGGAACAGCAATATTTATGACGGTCAATACAACGATGAGATCAAGAAACAAATTGCTCAGGCCAAAACAGCTTTCTAGAACATGACAAGTATCTTAGCTAATAATCATCCATCACTTGAAATGAGAGCACATGAGACTGTACACAGAGAGGATGTGAATTTTGGTCAATGATAAAACGATCACAAAGGACCATAATAGAGACAACGGAAATGTGGTTGTTGGAAAGATGCTGAGAGTTTCATGAACAGAAAAATAAAGAAAATAAGACTAATCCTATGAACAGCAAACGCTAAAAGGAAGATTACGAGCAAACTTAGTAAACAAAAAGCAGGACGTAATGAGAAAGCGAGAGTGTGAACATCTTATGATAACGGGACAGAAAATGGAAGTGTCATGATCGCCTATGTCGAAATTTCACCATTTCTTCAGTTAGTCAGCCTTCGTTCTATTAAGTAAATCAGCGGTTCCCAATCTATTTCTCCCCGCGTAGCCCCTGGGGTCAGAAACGATTGTCAAGGTACCCCATCATTTCAACATAAAATATAATATTATCTAGACGTCATAAAACAATATCCTACACTTAGTTCAACGATAACACATAACGTTATTAATGAGATAAAAGTGTACACCGAATTTATAATAAAACTAAAACAAAACTAGAGGGATGAGTTACCTTTTTCAAAATCAGGGACTCTATTCGGGGAGCAATTTTGGACAGACAGATTTGGAGATCATCCGCGACACAGAGTCGGACTCGAAGCTTCGTTTTCGTGGAGAATAACACCGAGAATCCGTGTTCACATAACTATGTGGGCGGACTTGGCCAGGAGATGATGTTGTTTAAGCGCATCATGATAAACAGTGGAGTCATTCACGAACTTCAAATGCTCCCCAGAACTTGCATACGGTCTAATAAAGATAATGCACCTCCTCGCTAGACGGATCTCAGTGCAAATTGGTATCTTCCGCACGGAACATTGTTTGGAATTACGTTTGGCATTGACGGCAGGTACGTTCGCCTGCACAAGTTGCCCCATATTTCCTTTCACAGTTTCTTCATCACAAACGCTGCGTTGAGATCATCAGACTTGGTGAAATTTCCGTTTCACGACGACACTTCATATTTTAACCAAGTCAGCTCTAAGATTTAGCCTTTTTCCTATAGTTTCTCGATACATTTTCGAGACTTATCCTTATAGACTCGGTGAAACAATTCGGCGATCACATTTTTTAGCCATTCCACTTTAGTTCCATGTTCTCCGTGACAGTCAATAGGTCGTGTATCGAAGAACGCCGTCACTTGGTCCGCATGAAACTCTTGGCAAAACAGAATCGAGTATTGAGGGCGATGGATGTGGTGGTATTTACCATCTTGACATCATCATCAATACATGCTCTTACCTCTGGCGGGACTACGTTTGATGCGAGAACGTGTTGATGGATCACGCAATGGAGTATTTTTGAATGGTGAAACATGTCACCTCCTTCGTTCACTCGGGGAAAAAACTGCTAAGCAGGAGCGGTGTGAGATTGTAAATGGACCCCAGTGGTAGATGGAACTGTTTATGTTTTAAGTGAATTAAATATTATACACGTGGTTCACTGTTGTATGTAAATGAAGAATGTGCTATTCTGCCAAAAAAAATGTCAAAACAATCTTATTAACCATACAAAATACTGAAATGGCCATTGTTCATTTATATCAATATGGTTTGGACACGTTTTTTAAAGTTGTGTTTTTGTTATAACATGTTCAACATTTGACTACTTCTAACTCAATCAACACAGTGAAAATTTAATGTTTACAGGGGGGTCTATTTTCAACACCATTGTAAATGGATCGCCGGTACATATACAACGGGGATACATTCACAATATCACATAGGCGCACCGTCTATGTACACGCGCGCACATTGCCCCACAATGATCTCTCGGCCTCAAAAGATTTGGATACCTCTCGGGAGACGCCTCGCATTCTTAGTGAATTCCAACGGAATTATAGAACAAAAACTCTCCCTTGAAGTCTTTGGAGCCAAGCGCGAGCACGAGATGCACACAAGATGGCGAAATCCTTTCTTTCAGCTAACCCTTCGCGTACTCCCTGGAAAACCTCTCGCGTACCCCCGGGTGTACGCGTACCCCAGTTTGGGAACCGCTGCAGTAAACTAGGCCAACCTTCATCATTTTAGATGCAGCGTTCTTTATATGGCAGTTTATCAAAGTTGTTGGCGTACTTGTCATCTCTCATCTACTAGATTATTTAGGCATGACATAGCGTTAAGCGTTAAGACATACTTGTTAATTCATGTTTCGCAGATACGTTTATCACACAAACATGTCGGTTATCTAACTAACGATTGAAATAGCCTGCATGCCATTTTGAATCCCTTTTAAATTAGGTTGTAATGTTTATTTTTGCCATTCCACTGAAACTACTCACCCTGTCAGCGCAATGAAAACAATTGTCACCAGTGTATGGCCAACTATTTTAGTTTGTATTTAGTACTTGTTCAGAAATCCATTCAAGTGCATGTGATTTGTTATATTTCAACGTTTGTAGCTACCATTTAATCAATGAAAAAATGCCGATTTACGTCCTTAAAATGTACCATTCGCTACTGAATGAATTAATCGATATCATCCATGGCAAACATAAAGCTGAAATGACCTACACCTTGTGTCATTCCAAACCTATTTGATAATGTCTCACAGTGGGCCTATAACTGTGCTTGAATGTTCTTATTTTACTTCGATTTTTGTTCTGTTTAATACTTACTCATGCATTGACATCCTACCTACATACGTATTGCATTAGCTGTCAGTCAAACTATGTTTTTGGTTTTTCTAATTGTGGATTCCCTTTTTATATGTTTTTAGTGACAGTAGTCTTGATTTCAACTTTTCTGATAGAATTTCCACATCGGTTGTTTGTTGTAATGGTATATTCTGTCAGAAATTTCTTTGTAAACCTTTTCTATCAGTGAACACACCATTTTTCTGTAATATTCTCCCTTTCAATCACTGTGTGGTGGTTTTGTTCTTCTACTTCTAGTAGTTATTACACAGTCCTTTTTATTTACACGCACACACATGTACACGCGCACACACCCACACACGCACACACGCACGCACGTACACATGCACACACACACGCACGCACACATGCACACACACGTACACACACGCACACACGCACGTACGCACACGCACATACACACACACACACACAGACACACACACAGACACACACTATAAATACACATAAAACTGTCCACCGCGTTTTGTAAGTTTGCATCTTCCTCTATCGTTGAATTACAGTATCCAACCCGTATACGTCGTAATACAAAGTTACGTCTTCTTAGCGCGCGCGCGCACCCACTCTCTCTCTCTCTCTCTCTCTCTCTCTCTCTCTCTCCTCTCTCTCTTTCTCTCTCTATCTCTTTCTGTCTCTTTCCTCTCTCTCTCCTCTCTCTCCTCTCTCTTTTTCTCTCTCTCTATCTCTTTCTCTCTCTCTTTCTTCTTGCCTTCGTAACTATTATGTAACTTAAATATGTAACATACAAGCTTATTGAATAGCATGTATATTGTTGTGGTAACGGTTATGCATACAGCAGCTATTGCGTTCGAGGTAGCTGAGGTGTCATATGCGTGTGATTTATGTTGTTTAGACATCAACCACGCATTGTATTATGCGATTTAGTAGAACAAAGTAGGTGCTTTCGATTGTTCACAATAATAAGACAGTGAGATAGAGCGTCTTACTGAGAAGCATAGCTCTGGTAACGCAGTCTTTATGTAGTCACATATCAAGCCCGCCGCGGCTAACGTACTCACACTATGTGGCCGCGAGATAGCTCACAAGCCAAGCGTGTCCACCGAGAGCTGGCATTGTGTGAAGAACGGGGGCTGATAACATTCCGGCGGGTGCAGGCGAACGTCATTCAACCAGAACAATCGCAGTTTTGTCCTGCCGAGGCAAAACATTTCGCGATGAATCATTGCATCCGCTCGATGGGTCGTGCAGGCAAACACGAGAACTGTGGTTGTTTCGTTTGGGTACATGGGTATCACCTGTTTCCTCTGCTTTGATTTCTTCATTTATTGCTGTAATTAATACAAAACGAATAGGCGTATATGTACAAGGGTCCATAAACGTAACTGTGTGTAGCGTTGAATGTGTTGTAAATGATTGTTGTTGTCCTTAACAAACGTTAAACACTTACAGAGGTGTCTGTGTTGATGTTTCTGTCATTTGGTAAAATAGCACAATCAATACTGCATTGGCACATATAAATACAGTGTATGGGCGAGTTCAGAAACGTTAACTGTATGTGGCATGGCCTATGTTTTAAGTAATCGTTTTGATTTAAAAAAACGTTGAAGGATAATTGCAGATGTGTTCATTGTTTATGTATATTTTGCGCAAAATAAACAGCATTATAAAACACTTTTGTGTACATTAGAATGAAGTGATAAATACCATATCCTGCTAGAAACGCACGTCCTGCACGGACGGGAGTACTTATCAATAATATGTATAGATGAAGAATTATATACATTTGCACTAGCTTAGGTTGGAAATAAAGTGTGTTCCTATTTCAAAATCCATAATCCTTTGTTTAGCTTCGATGGTGTTATATATGTAATGGCATCTACGTTTACAAAGTCCCTCAGACGGTTTGTGACGAGACTGCTATCGACTGAGAGACAGGTGATTATTGTCCGATGTGCTTGAGGCAACGTAATAGAACCCCCGAGGGAAGGCGTTGTGGCCTGCCAGTTCGACCAGGCCATTGTTTCTGCCGGGGCAATGTCCTCGCATCATATTTCGTTGTCGTATCTCCCGCAATAGACGCACGAGTGTGTGTTAATTCGAGCTGCTTCATCAACTGGTTTGTTCCATCGCGAATCCGTTTCGTTGACATCCAAACATGTAGTGAGTGGATGATTTATGTAATATCCACAGCCTGTTTAATACAAATGTTTTCTTATGTATAAATTGTTGAAATAATTGGACAGCAGCGACACAGAACCAGTTATGTGTAATCGTGCCGCACATTCAAATTATGATTCCAACTTTGATACTTATTATAATTAAATCGGTCTGAAAATCCACTTTTTGTGAATTATTTGTATACTGATGTACATTTTAGAAGTCCTATGTTTAAATATTGGACTACTAAATTGTATACTTAAAGTTGAACGCACATTTTATATTTATCTTATTAACCATCTATTTTTATTTCATGTGCATCTATAGCTTTGTATTTTAGTTATTTATTACTTATTTTTAATTGTTTTTTATTTACTTGTACTGTATGTACATATGGACTTTTGTCTGAAATAAAACATTATTATTATGCTCGGTCCAACATTAATTAAGTTGCTAATTTGTAAAAAGGTAAATTCTTATATAGCGCAGTATCCAGTCCCCAGGACTGCTCAAAACGTTTTACACTTTACTCCCTGGCAGATATGTTCAATCGAAAACCATCTCGACTTCTCTGGGAAGCATTCCGCCACGCTGCAATTAAAGCGAGAAAACTGTTCGTATACAAATAACCACCACTGTCTGTAGCCAGGTACTCAATCACACAGTTGAGTGAACTGGAGCAACGCACAGTGAATGAATGTGCCCAAAGTTGAAAACCTTATTGCGATATTCTTTTTGTCGGTTTCCGGAAATATCCGATATGACGCATTATCTGGCTGTATTGTCTTGCTCCGTTGTGTATTGTGTTCATGTCTGACAGCTCCCTATTACTGGCCCTTGATAAGGTATGATGACAATGCGAATGTCCCGTGGCAGTACAGACGCCGTTACACAATGGACTCTGCACAGTCAGCCCATACATCATACTCCCACGACATCCGAACCTCCAACGGGACAGGTGTAACAGTATTTACATAAACACAAACCCTTTGTCGGCTCATCGTGTGCAAGGAGATCGTGTTTCTTATTACGCCATATATGTAAAGCGTTCATGCCTTCATTACAACTATAAGTCAAAACACACCAGCAAAGCTACTTGTGTTTAGTATGCTCTTCCATGCGCTGGTTGGCACAGCTAGGGTTGTATAATTCTATTTCTAGTTGTTTTCCAACACTCGGCAACGTTTTATTAACTGACTAGTCTGTACATATTGGGATTACAATGTTATGGTTTTATGAGGTCTCATTCAACTAGTCAGCCTTATTCAGAACATTATCGCCAAACCGACCTTTATATGCTGACACTGAGGGTGGTCACTGCCAGGGTGCTAGTCGTCCTCAGTGGTTCTTTTACGTACGGAATTGTAGTTGGGGAGAAAAGAGGGCTATAGTATCCTGTGGGCAATAAATGATCAAAATGTCATACTTATCTATAGCTACCATCTCATCTACACGTCCCCAAAAGCAAACAATGATGAAATCAATCATAGATGGGTTACCCATGGTGGCAAAACTCATATTTTCACTTGCAAGCCAATTCCCAAGAAGTCCCTGTTGCGGCAATATGTATAATTTGTATACATCCAGTGTGACTGCATATTACCAATACGTTACTGTGTTAAAATAATTTGAGCAACTAAAGGTCTTGGATGCCATTTCATCTTTGTCTGACTCTCTGTAGCAATGCCCAGCAAATATCAACCTTCTTCCGGGCATCTCGCGTGACTTTATTCATACTGCCGTTGAGCTACGGTTGATTAGACAAAAGTACGAATGGCACAAGACCACTATGAAAGCATAACGTGATAACGACCGGACAATATTGGTGGGAGAGGCATGGATGGAGGGAGCGAGAGAAAGGACATTGGAAATGGGCAAGGAGATGTATGATTTAACTAATTAAAACTCCGTTTCTCAGATGTTTGCAGTCGAGATACCAACATTTATAAATACAAACAGGAGGCGTTGCTGGGATAAACGGATCCGCTAGATATCGGTGGGAATATGGGAACACTGTGGCTTATATAACAAGAAGTTGAATAGCTCCACACATCCCAAATACTGCAATAGCCTATATTAATATATATCATCTGAAACGGACTAACTTCGGTATCTTCAAGTTCAGTTAACATTTTATTCCACACGTTGTTTTACAACTGAGTACTAATAGCGATAGGCGATTTCGGCGAAATAGTTACTAAACAAACAAGCACTGGTAGCGACTTGTGAGTCCAGGTGAATAAATAAATAAGAACCGACTAAGCACTGCATGCAAGATCGCGTCCGCGAATACAGATAGTCCTCGAATGAACTGGTGCCGCCACCTGCCTTACGATCTGTCGTTACTTGTTCACTTCACGGCGCGATGATGTTCATTTTAATTTTATCTAACAAAATAAGGTATTTGTCTACCATGTCTATATCATGCGTCTATAGACGCGGGAGCCGCTAAGTCTAAGTAAGTCTGTCATGTAACCAATATGTATATCACACCGATCACTACTCTGTAAATGTGTTTTACAAAGAATAGTTATGGTATCGTGCAATGCCAAGGCAATGGGTGAACTAACACTAACATCGTACGAGTCATGCCATAACTCATGTCATGAGATGATAAATGACATTTCATTTGTCGTCTGCTAGACAGTAAAATCGTGCCACGGGCAGAGCGAAATCGCAATTATTCGTAGATTTGTCGTTCGTTTGTGTGTATTTCTCATCTCGAATCGTTGTAAACTGACTGTCTTCACTAAGTCTGAGGTGATCAAACATGTGTCTCAAGTCGACTCAAGATGCAGGATAACTGTTTAAGAATTTAAGACTTAAGTTCCTAATCCTAGGCTAAAGTCGACATCTGAGATTCACCGCAACTTGCTCAAACCCACTGAAGACAACTGAAGTTCATGGTCTCACACTAGGCAACAACTGGGCCTTGACAAAAACTGCAGATTTTTTGTTCTCCTCACTTCCGTGAAACCCGGAAATTGGAGGATTGCCGGGAAAATGGTCCTATACATTTTGTGTTCATTTTCTTTTCCCCATCAGTGTATTATATTTATACTGACTGTTGGCTCCACCATCCATCCATAGGCACGGGAACAGGGGGATAGGAGGCAGTTGCCCCTGGAATTTCTCCGGGGGTCAGACATGGTTCTGCCCCCCCCCCATTAAATGTGGGCATGAATATTTGTTTTTGTGGCATGCGTCAATGGCAGGTGGAAATCTAAATTTTATGAGACGATTAATGTGTATTTTTGTCGACTGAAAGCTGTGTACAATTGGAGGGCAGACATTGTTTTCTGTCCCCCCCAGTAATAGGCGGCGCAGCGGTGAACAATTTCCAGGGTTGTATTCTGCTAATTTCAATCTCTGAGCTACTGTCCCAGCATACCGATTCTCCTAGGTACACATAGAGCGCAGTCTATTTGTTTGTTTCTTCCCCTCCAATTGTATGTACATCCAGTTCTCTGTAGATGCATCATCACAATTCTAAAGCATTCAGTTATTATGGCTGAGTATCCCTTGTGATTTGGAAATCGCATTATAATGTCAGTCTTGTCTCTGTTTTGAGATATAATGTAAAAGAGCACCCTTGCAATGACTACCCCCACTAACAGCATGTAAAGGTCAGCATTGTGATAATGTTCTAAAAGACTGACTACTTGAGTGAGACCTTTACACATATATATATATATATATATATATAAGACAGTCAGTTAAGAACATGTTGCAGAGTGCTGGAAACCACTAGAAATTATTCTATCAATTTGTTTTTATTTTTCCAGGTTACAAAATGAGTGCCATTTCTGTCTTCATTTTTGCCGTTGTCCTCTCCACGTGCTCAGTGGCTGGTCTAGAAGAGCGGACATGCGATGCATCAAAACGAGGCTATGTGGTGCAGCCAGGCGCACAGGCGTATATTGGGGTCGTGCTTGCGATGCATGAGAGTGCCAAGTCGATGTACGGGTGTGGCATGGCTCTCGACACGATGAAGACCTATGAGGCAATGCGATGGGCACTTGGCCGCATCAACCAGGACAGTGGCTACCTTGCTGGGGAAGCGGTCACAGAGTCATACATCCCTGGAGTCAAAATCGGTGAGTTATGCTGCATTCCAATGGGCTCATGCATATTGTGAATATGACTTCGTAATGCCTTCTTGAACCAGTTGCATCAATTTATCAGTTGTAAACTCGGGCTGCTAAAAAGTTCTTTCAGTTTATCAACAGGCATGAGTGGCATGGTTGAGGCAACGTCCCTACCAAGTAATCACATTACCTTTGAAATTGGATGGTTCTCAAACTCCCGACCACAAATTGGGACAGAATACAATTGATTCAATGAACTTCCTGCTAATAATGACCACTTCTGCTAATTCCTGGCAAAAAAAGATGTTTTATTCCTCTTCCTCAATGAAGCCAAAAGATAAACAACGACTTATGGTGTTGATTCATAAAATACTTGTGTGCGCATATTAAAGGGAGTTAGCAGTTAATTTCGACTGAGAGAGTTGAAACAGTTGCGATGTGTGATTTCAGGGCTGCAGATCCATGACTCGTGTTCAAGGCCTGAGGTTAGCACTGCGGCGCTGTTGGACATGGTGCCCAACATGGCCGCCCAGGAGGGTTGGTGTCACACCAACCGATCCAAGCTGTTTCTGGGTAATTATTAAACACACTTTGACGTATTTATTACAGTTTATACCAATAATCTTTTAGTCCATCTCCTAACTAATTCATTCTTTTAATTGATTTACGTTTAATGATATTGGGTTTACATGTTATATTGTGTCATGTACATACTGCTGCTAGTTATTTTATTATTTTATAAATTTTTGTGTGAATTTATTCATATCTCATCTTTGGCAAAGAAGGTTGAATAAAATAATTATAAGAATACACATTAATGTACTGTGAATATACTAATCATGGCCAGCATTAAAAGTAAAAAACAGTAGAGACATTTGTGTTTGAGATATATTTATCCCCAGTCATACTTTCCTATGGTTTTGTGAGTCTTATCAAGCAAAATATCAACGTAAAATATTACGGTGTACAGAGACTCTGTAAATGTAAGTACTGTGATGACCGTATGTATTGGGACACCGTATGTATTGGGACACAGTATATATTGGGACACGGTATGTATTGGGACACCGTATGTATTGGGACACCGTATGTATTGGGACACCGTATGTATTGGGACACCGTATGTATTGGGACACCGTATGTATTGGGACACCGTATGTTTTGGGACACAGTATGTATTGGGACACCGTATGTTTTGGGACACCGTATGTATTGGGACACCGTATGTATTGGGACACCGTATGTTTTGGGACACCTTTGTAAATGTAATTATTTTTTGTCCCTATGTATTGGGACACCAATTATTCATATTTCTCACAAGAGCTGAGCGCATACACACTTTTTCCTCGATGCAGACGCATAAATAAAAAACAGTGTATAAATAAAACATATTACAATCGCAGCTGCTCTGACATAAACAACACAAACTTGGGTGATGTAAATTACTGTAGCACCAGCATCGATTTCGCCCTTCTCTCAGCTACCAGCTGGCTTTTATACATTTAGGAAGGGTCACAATATGCATCTAAAATCCTAGTTGCCATCACCCAATGTTTGGGTGTAATGTACAAAACTGTGTGATCTCTCGACTGTCTGCATTGTCCCAAGACTTGCGCATTGTTTCACGTATAGTTGGTGTTTTAATCTGCATATATGGTCATTCATCCACCAAGAAATTAGTTACTAACAGTGTAATGGATGACACCCTGTTAATACCAGAGGTAGTTCAATGGGGATTACATGATGTTTTGTTGCATTTCTGCAAGTTTATCTTCTATATTTCAATAACAAATGTGTTTTTGTATGCGGCCAGAATGGAGGTGGGCGGTAATGCAGGTATGGACACTGGGCAGTACTGCGGTCAAATACAGTATAACCTGTCATTTAGTAAATACTCTTTGAACAAGTGTGGGAAACTGGTGCCACACAGACTAAGCATTTCACATGGCTGAACCTGAGGATGTAGGCCCTACATATAACATCATGGGATATAGGGCCATTCAGCCACTTAAAAAAGTTAGTAACAGGGTAATTACTGTCTATTAATAGACAATGCAACCGTGGTAAAGAATCTGAGAATTATTTTTGTGTGCCCTATGTTTTGGGACAGCTGATAATTTAATTATTTTTAAGTGTCCCTAGACATACAGTAATTACGGTATTTCTTGTGGAATTCATGCCCAATGTTGGTGAACATTCCTTCTTTCTACCAGTTGGGTTCCTGTCGCTTGTGAGAAATATGATTCCATATGTTCCCACCAGGTGTCATTGGTGATGTCACTAGTGATTCAACAGCCGCAATGGCGCATTTGCTCGGCAAGTACAAGGTTGCTCAAATCTCCTTCTCCGCATCTGCGCCATCTCTCAGGAATCGAGTGAACTATCCGTACTTACTGCGCACTGTTCGTCCGGCCATTGATGAAGCGAGGGTATGTTTTTTGTCAATTGCAGCTGGATAGTTTCCAGCAGAACTATGAAGTTGAATGGTTGATGTGTTTAGTTTATGGCAAAAAAGTGACTCAGTCAGACAAATGATAATTTGTGTAAAACGCTTTTTTCATGCAAATATGATTGATTTTTCAGAGGTTTTCATGGTTTTTTCTAGGCCTATAATTTTTTATAAAACAATTAAAATGCACATATTTAGCATCAAGTGCCATATTGCCACTGAGACACCTTCACCGGTGTCATGGAAATAATGTCCGTGGCGATACAACAACAGCGTCTTTGATTTAGAAAAAGCTCCTAGAATTTTATCACAGATTCTGTTTAATGATGGATTTTCCTTAAGAGCCTGTTATCGTAATGAAAAGGTGCACAGTAATTGGTGTGGCAGTTTTAATTTTTTTTATTTTACTTCCCTTAGCTATTTCATTTTCAAATAGGAAATGACCAACATTGTTTTGGGGGATAAACAAACTACATTATTACAATATAACAATATGTATATATCTGAATAACGCAGTTACTTTTCTCTATTGCACAATATTTATTCAAAGCATCACTAACAAAGGCATACAAGTAAATATATCACTTTATACAAAATATATTACAATCAAATACAATTTAAGCTGCATATGGCACGGCTAACCACTACCCGAACCAAGGGTCATCCAATCCACTAGACTCACTGACAAAACCCACGAGTTCTCCACTTCTTCCTTATTTATAACTTCCCTAATTGGGCAGCAAACTGGTCATGTGATTACATTCAATTAGCCCCGCCTTCTGGTAGGAACACCCCTCAGTGCTGCCCTCTTGTGGGACTCCACTTAACTACATCATTGCTCTACCATACTATACACTGTGTGGTGGTGGCGCGAATGGCTGCGGCTCTCAACTGGACCTACGTGGCAGTGGTGATACACCAACAGCTTTTTAAATTTTTACAAAGCCCCTTGAATTTTATCTCAGATTCTGTTTATTGATGGATTTTTATGAGTTCATCATTGAATTGAAATGGTCTGCAAGTATTTGGCATGGAAGGTGTATACAATTTTTCAATTAAATTCTGTATTTCCAATTGAACAAAAAAAGATGTAGGTACAACATATGTACATATTATAATTATGATAAATTTCAAAAGTTCAAACAGGAAGGGAGAAAATTGCGGTGCAATGCAAATTATGCATGCACTTTCCCACAATATTAATATAACAGGTGCGTAGTATTAATAGTTAACAAAAATGTGTGGTATAGTTTTAGTAACTAAAGAATATACATCAATTACAAAAGTGAAATTAACTCCACTTTCTATAATGAACAATTACACATTTTGAACTCTTTAATAACATATTTTTACACCATGTGGTGCTGTTTGGTGCAGGTGGTGGCACGTGTGGCGGCGGCTCTCAACTGGACCTATGTGGCGGTGGTGTACACAGACAGCGCCACTGGCTCGGAGGGGGTCACCGAGTTTCTTGCATCGGCCAAGGGGGCGGGGGTATGTGTCACCCTCGTCAGACAGATCAACGAGACAGGCACAACCAGGTAACCATGGCAACATCCAAAGTCTTTGTCCCTCCAAGGAGGAAGATTTCTTTTTAAACTGAATGAATTCTTGAAATTAAAAGTCACTGCTTTCAACTTGTATTCAACTGTTGTTGAAGTCTTCACTTTCAACTTGTATCCAACTTTGTCTTTTTATTCAACTAAAGTGTTTAGCTGATGAACACAAGTTGTATGGCAGTTGAAACCAACTTTCAACAGTTGAAATTCAATAAAGTTTGTTGACACTCAACTGAAACTCAGTTTGGTTAAAAGGGGTGAAGTCATCAGGGTCATGATTGTATATGTTGGCAATAGACATGACATGCTAGGGATTGTCTTAAAGTTTGCAAAAGCCAGAAAAAGTTATGCGTTTAGCTTAGCATTGGTTCAACTTCTATGAATACGTGGTGTGGGACTTGAGATTTGTTTGATCCAAACTTGTTGTTTGCATCTATTTGCATTTACATGTTTCACTCACTAGGTGACAACACTAAAGCAATTTATTCTTCCCAGCAGTACGTGATGGTGAACCTCCTATATGTAACAAATAACATTTTGGGACTAATGATGACGATGCTTGATGAGTTAACAGATTTTACCCAATTTTTTAGTCTGTTTCTGTATATAGATTATTGTGCATAATAGTGCTCTGTTATAAAGTACATAGTTATACTGATGCCTGATGGCCATTGCTTTGCACCAGTGATGGGTTGATAGATAGACTACTTATCTGCCCTGCTACCTTTCATAATATTAAGCCATATCCTTTCCAAATTTCTTTCTAACATTGTACCTATCTCTGTACCACAGGCTGTGGTAATCTGCCGTGTTTGACGCATTCTAACTGACATATGTATTTTGCTGTTGCAGACTCACGATACAAGAAACAGTGGAAGCCATCTTAAAGACCGGTGCTACTGGTGTGGTTTACTTTGGAGAGCTTCAGGGTGTGTCGAAGTTGTTTGCTGCAGCAGAGCGGGTCTCTGATGCTGGGAATCTCCAATGGCTTGTACCTAGCAGTGTCGGAAATCGTGACAACCTGGGACTACGTAATACTTACGCTCGCGGGATCATCACCGTGACCCCCGCATCGACCCGCATAGCCGAGTTTGAAGATCATTGGACAGCACTGAAAAAAGACAATCCGCCGGTTGATAGCCCGTGGTATGCAGAATGGTACATGACGATCCATCAGTGTCGACTGACCGGGATAAACTATTCGCCATTTGCATCGTATCCGCCCTGTCGGCTGTTGACACCTAGTGAGAGTAGGAGAAACTACAAGCAGTTCTATCAGGTTGAGTCGGCCATCTTGGCAGTGTTCTCGTATGCGAAAGCACTTAAGAACGCACACGCCGGCCTGTGTGGGGAGCACTACCGTGGCATGTGTAACGCTTTGATCAACTACAGCCCGGAGAATTTCTACAAGAACCATCTGAAAGTGCTCGATTTCACGTTCACAAAGGCCGACCGTGTGCCGGCGTTTGTTGCCAAGCATGCAGCATTCACTCGCCAAGGGGAGCTGGAGACCACTGCGAACTTTGATGTGTGGAGCTTCAGCAATGCACATGGCGACTACACTTTCTCAAAGGTTGGTTGGGTGTTGTTTATTCTATTCTGAAGCTGTAATAGGTGTATTATTTATGTTTTTAATCCAAGGACCACGTCCAAATAAATCGATATTGGGCACCACCATTTCTGCAGAACATCTCTGAAGATAAAAGTTCTTTTCTACATGTGTGTATGTCCGTACGTGGGTGGGTGGATGTAAATGTGTGGGTGCATGTGTGGGGGTCTGAGTGTATATATATTAGATATATATATATACTAGCTGAGTTACCTGGCTTTGCCTGGGGTAAAAAGGCAGTCATAAGTACCAGATACCCCAAGCCCATCCCAAATGTTTCCAGCGTACCCGCATTAATAAATGATAATTAGTCACTGACTTAGTTGTTAGGTCAACCTTTTGCCAGAAATCTTAATCTCAATTGTTCACCCGTCTAACTGATGTAACCAGCAACAATGGATGCTGTGTTGAAATTTCAGCCCGATACATACAAAACTAACGGAGATGTTCTTACCTTAAGTTCTTACCTTAAGAACGGTCAATAATTGCCCAAGTTGAGCACTGAGACCGTCAGGTTAGTTTTCTGTAGTGGTGTTCCATTGTCTATTGATTTTGCTGCTATTGTTGTTGCTGTTGGCGTTATTGCTATTTTTTTCTCTTTATCTTGTCTTTTCCGGTTTGCCTAGTCTCTAGGCTTGATTGTGTGCGTGCGTGTGTGGCTTGTGCACATGTTGATGATAGTATGTGTCCCTAATTACTTCAATGAACCGCTGTTCATCAGAACCATCCCTGTAGGTGTGCGGGATAGACGGTTCAGTATCCCATACTATCCTGTTGAGGTTGAAATCTCCCATTACAAGAGCATGGGTAATTCCTGATGCTTCTGAACTGTGTCTGAAGGCTGCATGTAGTTGCTTGTCTCTTTGCCTTGCTGTTTCTGGTGTGCCACTTCTGTAGACGCATCCTATTAGATTAGATGTGTCTTATGCATTGAATGTTATCCACACTGCATCTATAAACTGGTCAATGCTTGGGTGGGTATATCGGCATGCCTTGTATTCAGTCCTTATGTATATGCATGTACCCCTTATACCTGGTCGTTGTAGGTTTTTCGTAAAAAGATCAACTCCTGGTATGTGGAGGATTTCCAAGTTTGGTGCATTTCCATTTTTAGGTTTTATCTTGTTGAGGGCAGTCACATCGTATTCTTGCGCAATAGTGTGTAGTTCATCATATTTGCTAAGTATCAAGTTGTCAGTGTTGGTGTAGTATGTCCTTAGTGCATGAGTTGTCAATGTTGGTGTAGTATGTCCTTAGTGCATGAGTTGTCAATGTTGGTGTAGTATGTCCTTAGTGCATGAGTTGTCAATGTTGGTGTAGTATGTCCTTAGTGCATGAGTTGTCAATGTTGGTGTAGTATGTCCTTAGTGCATGAGTTGTCAATGTTGGTGTAGTATGTCCTTAGTGCATGAGTTGTCATGTTGGTGTAGTATGTCCTTAGTGCACGAGTTGTCAATGTTGGTGTAGTATGTCCTTAGTGCATGAGTTGTCAATGTTGGTGTAGTATGTCCTTAGTGCACGAGTTGTCAATGTTGGTGTAGTATGTCCTTAGTGCATGAGTTGTCAATGTTGGTGTAGTATGTCCTTAGTGCACGAGTTGTCAATGTTGGCGTAGTATGTCCTTAGTGCATGAGTTGTCAATGTTGGTGTAGTATGTCCTTAGTGCACGAGTTGTCAATGTTGGTGTAGTATGTCCTTAGTGCATGAGTTGTCAATGTTGGTGTACTATGTCCTTAGTGCATGAGTTGTCAATGTTGGTGTAGTATGTCCAGTGAGTTGTCAATGTTGGTGTAGTGTCCTTAGTGCAGTTGTCAATGTTGGTGTAGTATGTCCTTAGTGCATGAGTTGTCAATGTTGGTGTAGTATGTCCTTAGTGCATGAGTTGTCAATGTTGGTGTAGTATGTCCTTAGTGCATGAGTTGTCAATGTTGGTGTAGTATGTCCTTAGTGCATGAGTTGTCAATGTTGGTGTAGTATGTCCTTAGTGCATGAGTTGTCTAGTATGTCCTTGTGCATGAGTTGTCAATGTTGGTGTAGTATGTCCTTAGTGCATGAGTTGTCAGTGTTGGTGTAGTATGTCCTTAGTGCATGAGTTGTCAATGTTGGTGTAGTATGTCCTTGGTGCATGAGTTGTCAGTGTTGGTGTAGTATGTCCTTAGTGCATGAGTTGTCAATGTTGGTGTAGTATGTCCTTGGTGCATGAGTTGTCAATGTTGGTGTAGTATGTCCTTAGTGCATGAGTTGTCAATGTTGGTGTAGTATGTCCTTAGTGCATGAGTTGTCAATGTTGGTGTAGTATGTCCTTAGTGCATGAGTTGTCAATGTTGGTGTAGTATGTCCTTAGTGCATGAGTTGTCAATGTTGGTGTAGTATGTCCTTAGTGCATGAGTTGTCAGTGTTGGTGTAGTATGTCCTTAGTGCATGAGTTGTCAATGTTGGTGTAGTATGTCCTTAGTGCATGAGTTGTCAATGTTGGTGTAGTATGTCCTTAGTGCATGAGTTGTCAATGTTGGTGTAGTATGTCCTTAGTGCATGAGTTGTCAATGTTGGTGTAGTATGTCCTTAGTGCATGAGTTGTCAATGTTGGTGTAGTATGTCCTCAGTGCATGAGTTGTCAATGTTGGTGTAGTATGTCCTTAGTGCATGAGTTGTCAATGTTGGTGTAGTATGTCCTTAGTGCATGAGTTGTCAATGTTGGTGTAGTATGTCCTTAGTGCATGAGTTGTCAATGTTGGTGTAGTATGTCCTTAGTGCATGAGTTGTCAATGTTGGTGTAGTATGTCCTTAGTGCATGAGTTGTCAGTGTTGGTGTAGTATGTCCTTAGTGCATGAGTTGTCAATGTTGGTGTAGTATGTCCTTAGTGCATGAGTTGTCAGTGTTGGTGTAGTATGTCCTTAGTGCATGAGTTGTCAATGTTGGTGTAGTATGTCCTTAGTGCATGAGTTGTCAATGTTGGTGTAGTATGTCCTTAGTGCATGAGTTGTCAATGTTGGTGTAGTATGTCCTTAGTGCATGCCGTGCTTTGCTGTTTCTTTGCTGTGCTGTGTTTCTATGTACATGTCCATTGTGGTCCCGGTTTTCTACTGGGTCTCTATGATTTTGCTTCGGTAGATTTTGTAGGTCTTGTTTGGATTGTCTTCTCTTCTCCGCATCAGCTGAGCCTGTAAGTTTTTTGACTCGGCTCTCTGTCTTGGTGTCAAGTCTGGTCTGATGAACACTGTCTTGTACCTCTCTTTTGAGCTGTTTCGGATTTCTTTGGCTTTACTTAGTACCTTCTTTTTGTCGTTGATGTTTCTCATGACGGCAAGGATCATTCTGGGTTTGCTGGCCAATTCGAGTAACTGATTCTGGTGCGGCATCTAGCTTTAGGCAAGTTGTCATCATCTGTTTGACTTCGTGTAAGTCTTGGCCATTCTCTTTCGTACCATGGATGATTAGATTGAGTTTTTTTGCCATGATTTGTTCTCTTTCTGTTATTTCTTCTTTCACTGCTGTGGCCAGGTCTTGGTTGACTTGTGTTGTCATTGTTGGCTGATTGACTGTAGTGTGTGTCTGATGTTGTACCAGCTTGCTGACCTCCTGTGGCAAATTTCTTTGAGATGGGACTTCATTTATTGTGACAGTCACCGGGCTGGTACCGGAGATGGAGTTGGGCCTGAAGACGGCGGGTGTGGTCGCCGACAACGGCGACGTTGCCGCCGGTGTCGAATTACTGGCACATTGTCTTTGAGAATTGCAATTGGATTGAACACACTGACCTTTAGGTTTCGTTGAGGAAGGGGTGTGATGATGCTCTAACAATTCTTCAATTTCCGTGTCACTTTCCGGGTATTCGTTCAGTTCTATAGTTGTGTTGTCGTCAGGACTGGTTTGCCGTGACCCCGGCCTTGACCTGTTAGCCGATGTTTTGCCTGTTGCGCTGGGCAACCGATCTCTGCCAGGGTGGCTGTTTGCTTCATGATCAAACTCTTTATATTTTTGGGGGTTTTACTGTTCTTCCGCTTCGTGTATATTCTGTACCAGTTCCCCTTCCGCCATGGTGATCTTACTTGCTAATTGCTAGTAAATTTGAATGAATTTTGTATTTTATGCCGGAGTCAATCGAGCCCAACTGGTCAAACCGGAACTATTTCGCGTTCTGTGGGTGCACAAACAAACAGAGAATGAACTGTTTCATAATATAGATATGTCGTATTCAGACCTGTGCATGTTAAGCGCTGAGGATTTTCAAACGTCAATAACTTAAAAACTATTCAAACTTTCTGCATACATCCAGCGACATATTTGTAGATGGCATAATTATCTTTACGATGATATAGAAAAACATTAAATTCTGCGGCTGGAGCTCCACGTACAGCCTTTTGAAATATTGAGCCCCACAAGTTTTCCATCCCCGGACGAATTTTGAAAATGTCTAAATCTACGAACCATCTCAATGGGCCTGCTAAATCACATGCAAAATTTCAGCCCGATACATGCAAAACTAATGGAGATATGCGTGCACATACAAACAGAACAAACTGTTTTATAATAGATATATATATATATACCTGGGTATATATATATATATTAAGCTGCAATAAGATCTATACTTTCAAAAATTGCAACATAAATGTGTTGATTTTTTAAACTTTACAACATTTGTAAATGTGTTGATTTTTTAACTTTACAACAGTTGTAAATGTGTTGCTTTTTTAACTTTACAACATTCGTAAATGTGTTGATTTTTTAAAACTTTACAACATTTGTAAATGTGTTGATTTTTTTAACTTTACAAAATTTGTAAATGTGTTGATTTTTTTTAACTTTACAACATTTGTAAATGTGTTGATTTTTTTAACTTTACAAAATTTGTAAATGTGTTGATTTTTTTAACTTTACAACATTTGTAAATGTGTTGAAGGTTGGCACGTCTACCCCTGCCCAGACGACCCTTGATCTCGACTCCATCCTCTTCTACAACCCCTCTCGCACCACCATCTTGAAGCAGCGTCCGACTTCCTCATGTCCCAACGGCACATGTTTGCAGTGTGTGGCGCCACCTAGTGGGAGTGGCAATTACCTGTACACTCCCGGCGATGTGTTGATCACGGGCTTGTTTCCCGTGCAAGCACCAGGGGCGATGGGGTATGAATGCGGGAATGTGACAGCAAAAGGGGCGCAATACGCTGCAGCCTTCATGTACGCCATAGAGAGAGTGGCGGGTCTCACCATCCTGCCCTCTCAAGTCAGACTCGGTGGTCTTGTTCTCAGTGACTGTGGCCGTGACAACATCGCGAGAAACGTCCTCACAGACTTGGCTACAGGATCGCTCGCACTGACTGATAGGTCCGGAGGTACCATTGACCATGCTGACGTCCATGCATTGGTCACTCTAAATGGAGAGGCAGGAGACGCTACTAGTGTGTCGGCTGTATCTGGGATGGGTGTTCCTGTCCTGGGTACCTGGTCAAGGCCATCTAACATCACAGCCCCCCTGGTGGCACGTGTTGTCCCTAGTGGTGAAAAGCAAATGCGGGCGTTGATTCTGACACTGAAGCGACTGCAGTGGAAGAGTGTACAACTTGTGCATGGCGGGGATGACAGTGGGTCATATCTGGCGACGCAGTTCAAAGTGATGGCAGCGAAGGAGGGAATATGTGCAGCTGTGGTGCACAATCTGGGTCACAATCTGGGTCACAATCTGGGTCACAATATGATGTACAACAAGATGGCAGTGAACATCAAACGACACCGCCAGCTCACTGGCGTTGTGATCTTGGCTGATGTACCACAGTATCGCGCTCTCATGACAGCCTTCAAACACGGATCAGAACACATGTTTGTCATCAGTCTTGAGCGCGGTGGCCTGTCCAATGACGAGGTCACCGATGGTCTCCCTGCAGATGTCATTGACAGTTCCATCATGGTAAACCTGCAACCTGATCTGATCATTGATGAGTTCAAGAAGTTTCTGCAGACGCGCCCTGCCAGTTTCTACAAAGACAACCTGTGGTTCCAGGACTGGTACGAGTCAACCATGAACTGTTACCTTGACGACGCATCACAGAAATCATACACTGAGAAATGCAAAGAACTACCCATAACTACCAGGCTGGAGCCAGACGTTATTCACATCATTAATGCAGTGAGGGTGACCGCGAATGGCCTGGATGTGACACTGGGACACTACTGCGGGAACACTGTGGGTGCCATGTACACAAGCGTGTGCACACGTTACCGCAATGCCCCTGACCGCAACCAACACCTGTTTGATGACATCATGCAGGCAAAATTCCTTGATCCACCGTCCGCTCAGTTCAACTTCGTTAACCGCCAGGCAGACTTGCCATTTGAGATACTCAGTATTCAAGACAATAAATTTGTTGAGGTAAGAGTTTATCAATGATGTTCTGATGAAATCTCATATGTGAAAAATATTACTTTTGCCGGAGATAAAAACAGACATTTCTTTTTTTGTATTTTTATAGGTAGTATAGGTATCTTTGCAGGGCATTTAGTGCAACTTATACTTAGAATATCACACCAAAACAAACACAATGTAGTCTTCTACAATTTCGTATCAAACCGTCACTTTGCCAGAAAAGTCACAAGGTTTTATCGGAACACCCTCAATATATATATTTACATTCATTGCATACTCCTGTAAATAAATCTACCCAGCTTCGATCGTCTAGATCTGATTTTAATTTTTGTTCCTAGAGTCATTGCCAACATTGGAACTAGAATGTTCTTGGTTACTGAGCCGACTCTGGAATTAACTCCCTCTTTGCATATAGAAAATGGCATTCAATTTTGCCATCATTTAAAGCCTGGCATATCCATCCATCTGTTGACAAGTTTAATACTGTTTGTCAATTTTTAGAATTACCAACTCACTTATCTTGATGCTCTTCTGAGCTTAGGTTCCTAGGATTTAGGTGCAAAAGAAATGATTATAGTATTCAAAACTTAAGCCAGAATACTTGTACCGTATTTCATGTTTCATACTTTACCAAGACAATTGTAGCATGTTGGTAATTCAATTTTGAGAATGAAGTACTTTTTGTTGGTAGTTTTGAGAAATACTTTGCAGGAAAATATGTTGTAAAAGTCGCAGAGAGCAGCCAGTCGTCACGGGGAAATGTAAGGTAGTTCTTAAGTCTAATACATCCCCAAAAGTGGCAGTCTATTTATATTGTGAAACTAAATCAGTTCATCACAGTTATCCAAACCCAATACCATTTCAATCTAAACAGACTTGAACACAGAATTAAGATGTCCCTAAAATGATTATGTGTTCAGCAAATAGGTTGATTTCGATGAAACAACTTACAAAAAGCGGGACATTTCATCAAAAAAGTGGGAAAACGGAATAAAACAGAACGTGGAATTTCCTTTCCCAAAGTGGTAATTTTGACATTGTTTACATGACTCTTCACCAACAAAAAATAAGTTTTCAGCATGTACACCTATGTCATTCCAGACTTTGTTACATGTCAGTTATGATAAATAAATTTCTGTGTTAATCTTTTAGGTGGGTACATATTTACCAGGATCTGACACAATCAACATGCAGATGGACAAGATGCGGTACCGCGGGAATCGCAAGCCCTCCTGTCCTGGGGTGTGTGCTGAGTGCGACTACGTCTATAACAACAATCGAGGTGGCGCCCCACCCAATGCTGACATCCTCATTGGGGGTGTCTTTGACATCCACTCAGCTGCACCCTCAACCCTCTCCTGTGGCGACATCACCCCAAATGGCTACCCCTACCTCGAGGGGTTAATGTTTGCTCTTGACAGGGTAAATAGTGGCAGGGCGCCGGTCCGCCGTCTACCTGGTGTCACAATCGGCAGTGTCACATTCGACGGATGCTCCAGCGATTTGAAAGCCGCCGATTTGGTTGCTGAATACCACGCTGACATCAACATTGATGATCACCACACCGCTACTGTCGAGAACATCAAACGCCTTGTGGCGTGGGTCACTCAGGGGTCAACCTCGGCTACCCTGGAGGTTGGTGATGTAACTAGAGAGCTGGGACGACCACACCTTGGAATAACTTCTGGCTCGGCCAATCTGACGGATCAAAGTCGGATGGCGACTTTTTTCAACCTCCAGGGCACTGACGATAAAGTGGCTCAAGCCATCATAAGGCTCGTAGCGGATATGGGCTGGAAATATGTCCAGGTATGAGTACTTGTGTAGTTCTAGTAAGTTTTGTTAATTGTTAGAAATGTAAGTGTCCTATTAGTAATACATGCACGCATGCACAATTTATACCTCTATATGCCTGTGTGCATATCTGTCTACATATGTGTGTGCGTGTGTGCACATGTGCATTGATGTCTTTATGTCTGAACTCTGTCTGAATTAATACGTATACACATTAGGGTGGTCCTTATTTCGGAAGTTTTGATATGTCATCCTCTTACCCTCTGATTTTGTTCTAATATATAAAATAAAATTTCTCACAAAATATGAGCACATTTGAACAATATTTAGAGGTAGCTCAGCGATGTTGAAGTTTTCGATATTTCCTAAGCAGCAGCCAACATATAATTAGGGCAGGTTGCATTGATAATAATATGAAACTGTGATTCAGAACATAATTGTGCATGCTCTTATCCTAAATAATGTATATACCACGTGACATGCTCAATAGACAGTACACCCCCCTTCCCCCCGACAGACTGCACTGCAGACATGCTGACATCAGACTTGCATACATGCTCAGACGTGTCTAGAGAATCCAGACGGATTATTATGACTCGGTTCTGCTGACTGATGAGTACTGACTTAAAATGCTGCTATTGTTTCTTTGCTGAATGATTTGTTTAGTACGATCAGATCAGCCATGGCAACAACAACTAGATCTCAGGACCGAGTATACCTCTTGGGTTCCACCGTCTCTGAATTGGTTGGCAGCAAGTTGCCATCATATCGTGTGGCACTGGGTTTATTTCTACACCACCATATCAAACTTAAGAAAACCATAAGGCAGTCATCTGATGCAATAATAACAGAGATAGCCAAGTTATGGCAGAAAGCGAGAATTCCAATGAGAGATCATCAAAACTGTGAAACAAAATTAGAGAAGACTTTTGTAAAGTGGCGTCTGCTTAAGAAGAACAAGAGGCGGCAGTCTGCGGCACAGCAAGCTAATGAGAGCGCCTTCTACTCTACCCTTGATGATCTCTTTGATGTCGCTCATGCCAATGCTCTTGACATAATGAAAATCGCTGAAGACAAGGACTTCTTGCTGGCGCAGCGTGAGAAAGGAAGACGTGGGTCAATGGCAGGTGTTGACAATACGTTGTTTGCAAAGGAGAAGCGGATGGCAGATAGACGGGATCACATGCTTGCTAGACATTGTTGTATGGAAGATAGAGAGTGCCAGTAGAACTGGTTTCATCTGGCAGCAACTCATCAGCTGACGATAATGACGACGATCACGATGTAGCTGAGCAGGAGATTGATGGGGCCGTTGGTGGCTCTGTGACGTCCGTGAAGAGAAAGAGAGGTCGGAAAACTCATTTCACCACAGTTGGCAGCTGCACTGGACAGGACAAAGGTATCAGACCGCAAAGCAGCATTTGTCATTGCTGAAACGGCCAAGAGTATGGGTCAGAATCTTGACATCCTTGCCCTTAACAGATCATCGATTCGCCGAATGAGAATAAAAAATCGTGTTCAGCGAGCAGCAAATCTCAAGGCAGAGTTTCGAGGTCAGGTGCCCCTGGTTATGCACTGGGACAGCAAACTTCTACCTGATTTGACGGGCAAAGAAAAGGTTGATCGGCTCCCGATATTCGTCTCTGGTAAAGGAGTTTCTCAGTTGCTCAATGTCAACAAACTTCCATCTGGAACAGGCAAAGCCCAGGCTGCAGCAGTCTTCGAAGCCGTGGAGGACTGGGACTTGGTTAACAGAGTTCGAGCTATGTGCTTCGACACAACCAGCTCAAATACTGGTCGGCTGGCTGGTGCTTGTGTCCTCTTGGAGCAAAAGCTTGGTAAGGAACTTCTGTCACTGGCCAGCAGACATGACATCTTGGAACTCATCATTGGTGCAGTATTTCAAGTGTTTATGGGATCCACATCTTCTCCAGAGGTGCCACTGTTCAAGCGGTTTCAGGAATACTGGGAGTTCATCGACCGAGGCAAATATGAAATGGGAATTGAAAGTGAAGATGTGTTAAACTTGGTCAAAGACATCAAGGAAAGCACCATCGAGTTTGCTAACAATCATCTGGAAGAGAGTCAACCAAGAGATGACTATAGGGAGTTCCTGGAATTAGTGTTGATCTTCCTGGGAGCAGTTCCTCGCAGAGGAGTTCGATTTATGTTACCTGGAGCAATGCATCACGCCCGCTGGATGTCCATGGTCATCTACGCCTTCAAGATCTGGATGTTTCGAGCCCAGTTCAAACTCACCCCAAAAGAGGAAAAAGGGCTGCATGATGTGTGCATATTTGCTGTACGTGTGTATCTGAAGGCGTGGAATACTGCTCCACAAGCAGCAAGTGCACCATACAATGACTTTCTGCTGCTGAAGTCCCTGCTTGACTACTCAACCATCCATGCAGATATCTCGAGAGCTACATCAAATAAGCTCGCCATGCACTTGTGGTATCTATCAGAATCACTTGTTGGGTTGGCTTTTTTGACAGCCAGGTCAATTCATCAACAAAGAGGCCGATGGTTAGCGCTATGAGGGAGCAGGATCCTACTCCATCTCATACAAAGAAGGTTACTGTCACCCTCAAATCTTTCCGAGAGAAGAAACTGGAAGATTTTGTCACACTGAAGTCTGCTGCATTGTTTGAACTGATGGCGCTTCCAGATGGATTTCTCCAAGTCGATCCAGATATGTGGGAGGAACGAGAGGACTTCAAGCAGGCTAGAGAGACAGTTTGTACAATGAAAGTCATGAATGACCATGCTGAATGCGGAGTTGCTCTGATTCAAGAATTCAGCGGCCTCCTGACCAAAAGTGAGCCCCAGCTTCAGTTCTTGCTGCAAGTTGTTGAGGAGCACCGCCATGCCTACTCAGACAGCAGGAAACAGACCTTAACAGGACAAAGTGGACAGTGAGAAACAAGTGTCATACACATAGAATCTGTTGCTTGAACTTGGCCCACATTGAGGCGGTAACAGGATTAATCTGAACACAAACTGTTTTTTTATTATGTGAACCATGTATGCCACTAAGACATTGCTTATTCATGACAATATTTCATGACAGTATCATTAATGCAATTCAGTTTATTGGTTGAATTTTCTAATATGTCATTACTGTATTTGGAAATTAGCAAACTGCTCATAACTGAATACATTGTCTCAAACTCTGAATATTGTTAACTTTGAGGCATTTGAGCTACTCCTAGATATAAATATTTTGTCTTCTCTCTTTGTCTCTTGAGTCTTTTTATCATATGGAACAATTCTGGGGGGTAAGAGCATAAGAAATATAATTTCAATTTTTTTCTGATTTCTAAGAACCACCCTAATACACATGTATTTATATGGATATGCTTGTGCGTGTATTCAAGCACTCGTAAAGAAATCACAAAACTGGTAACATATTCCTTTTATTCATATAAAACAACATACATGAATAGTCTACATGCTGCAATTGCAGGTTGACTCAATTCTTTCCAGAGAAGTCGAGATGGTGTTCGATTGAACAGCTCTGCCAGGGAGTAAACGTGTAAAACACTTTGAGCACTTCTCAGGATTGGCTACTGCACTATATAAGAACAAACCTTTACTTTATTTGTATATATATGGCAAATAATTAACTTATCTTTCCTCTATGTTTGCGTCAGGTGGTTCATGAGAACTCTGACTGGGGCCAAGGTGGTCTCAAGGTACTGCGAGCGGCCGGCATGTCACGCAGTGTCTGTGTCGTCACATCATATGAGCTTCACACGGATGGCACACCTGCTGCCATTGTCACCAAGTTAAAAGCTTCACCAGCTGAAATTGTCATCATGTTCCTCAATGTCCCTGATGTCAATCGCATGCTCCAAGCCAAACAGTCGATAAGTGGTGATGCTGACCATCTCATCTTCCTGGTATACGACAGATATGGAGAGTTAAGCACGTTACAAAATGACACAAAATTGGCTGGAATAAACATGTTAGTCTATCGACCTGACATCATGTTAGTTCCTGACTTTGAGGCTGTCCTCGCCAAGAAAAACCCAAGTGGAAGCAACGCGACAGTTTGGTTTAAGGAGTACTACGAGCGTATGTACCGCTGCAATCTTAAGAATTCATTCCGCTATGAGAAAGAGTGTCAGTTGCCGCAGCCAGTCACAGAGGCTCCGGATTATCACCCGAATATCCTGGTGCGGAATGTCATGAATGCTGTCTACGCCATCACAGCAGCACTTGATTCCTTGCTCCGTGACAGGTACGTCAATCAGTCAGTTGGTCGGTCAGCCAGTCAGTCAGTCAGTCAGTCAGTCAGCCAGTCAGCCAGCCAGCCAACCAGTCAGTCAGTCAGTCAGCCAGTCAGTCAGTCAGTCAGACAATAAATAGTTATTTCCACAAATAAATAGTATGAAATACATTTTTTAATACAGCTAAAATTTTAACATGTAAAGTGTAGTATAAATATTTAAACAATAATATGTTGGAATTAGGTGAATAGAATCTTCTTTTCCCTTGGGGGTTCCATGTCAGTGCTTTTTGTGTGATGTTTATAGCTGATTTCCTCAGTGTGTCCTATCCACCTCCAAATATGTACTTCATCACAATGTATCCATTTGAAGGAAATTAAAGTGAAAGTCGGACATTTACAATTCAAGGCTCTTATGTCACACCTGTGTTTGTCAGAAATAATTCCAAGAGGAACCAGAATATAAAGTATTTGTATAAACAAAAACTGCTACATTGTATGTCTGTGTTTTGTCTTTAATGATAGGTGTGGCTGGTCTTACTCTGGAGTGTGCCAGGCATTTTGGGAAGGTGACGATGTGTACAGTCAGCTGATTAAGAACCTCGAAGGAGTGAACTTTACAGATGAGAACGGTGTCAAGTTTGCATTTACCAACCGCCAGTACCTGGAGGGATATAGCATCTACCAGTACACTGATGGGGGTCACGCCCGAAAGGTGGGACTCTGCAGCTACACTCGATGCACTGATATTCAATATTCAGGCAGATTATAGTTTAGAAAAATGTAGACCTTATGATTTAGTAATTTTAAGTGTGTCAAATCTGTCGTCCTTTCATTTATGTTGCTCTCCTGTCTCACACTCTATCCACTTCTTGATCTTTCTCCCTCTCACTTTCTCTTTCCTGCTTTGCTTCTCCAAATCTCTTTCTCCCTCCTGCTTTCTCTAGTTCTCTTTCCCCCTCTTACTTTTTCCAGTTCTTTTTCTCCCTATCCTGCTTTCTCCAGTTCTTTCTCCCTCCTACTTTCTCCAGTTCTCATTCTCCCTCTCCAGCTTTCTCCAGTTCTCTTTCTTGGGTTTCTTCCTCTTGCTTCCTCTCTCTGTTGTTCTTTTTCCCTTTCTTGCTTTCTCTCATGTTCTCTTTCACCACTCTCATTTCTTGACATTTGTGTGATGGCTCGCATGACAGCAACACTGTCTTAATGGGAGTTTTTCTGATCTTATATCAATTACTTGAGCACAAAACATGAAATAAATTGATTCTCAGTTGTGTCTACAAACAGTCACCTGATATATTCAGCTGCTACTACTGTACATATCTAAACTCTAAATTTGTTTAATGACATATTCTGTTAACATTTTATAAGGCAGATAATAAGTAACTGATGTGCTGATTGTGTGAGCTCCTTGTCCTGTAGGTTGCCTCCTACAAGGGGTCAGCACTGAGAATGCTTGTGACTGGACTGTTGGACGACTACAAGACAACCACCAGCTCTTGTGGTAGCAGTTGTGTGCAATGTCAGTACGCATGGGGCAAGACAGAACAGTTCGACTACATCAGTGGTGACATCATCATTGGAAGTGGGTACAACTCATCAGTAGTGTCATTCCGATTAATTTATTTTGTAGACGATTGAGTGGTCCATGCTTTTGATCAACTGATTTATCCATTACGTGACCTGTTGCCTAGAAAAAGATCCATCTAGCCATAAAAAATGGCTGCCGAACACATGGAACATTCGGAAATTCCATCGTACAAACTGAGGTCCTAAAAGTGTTTCTTTATGACAAAAATAAAGTTATTCTAGCAAGAACAACATGCAGAAAATATTGATGTAGCAGATGTGAATTAATTTACGCTGTGTATAAGCTAGTTGGGTGTTGTGATGGAATAAAACAAAATAAGACAATAAGGTAGCATTTTATAACACAGCTAAATATTCCGTACGACCGTCGAATGGGAAACTTGCTGAACACGGTGAATGTAAATGGCAGCTGTTTAGCATAGGATAGGTAGTGCCACCTAGCGACCATGAGTGATGAGCGACATGGACAACCATACATGCGCGGGTTACAGACATCGTTACGTGCCGTCCCATCGTGATGGTAGTTGTGTTATTCCTGCATCAGGTGATATTTTAGCAAGTTACCAAACGCCAGCAATGTTACCGATTGTTCAGTACGTCGGCTTCGGGAAAGGAAACGCTAATGAAAAGTATAGGCCAAATGATGCAGCTTAGTGTCTAGTCCGACAATGTTGGTCCTTCGTCGGTGTCAGGCTTCAAATTCTGCTGGCATCGTCTTGTCCATCATTGCTGTTTGCTGACCCTGATTAAACTAGTCATTTCTTCTGATGACTTTGCAGTTGGGTCTACGGAATAACATGTATTTGTTTCTATTATTAGTATTACTGACATTTAGTTGAACATTCAGTTAAAATAAGAGTATTACTGACATTTAGTTAAACATTCAGTTGAAATAAGAAACGGCTTGTTTTCTTTATGAAATAAAACTAAAAGCCACTTTTATTATGTGCCATAGCTGTGAGACACATATGATAGAACAGTATGATTGATGATACCTGGCACATTTATTTTTAAAGAATAGTAAAACAATATCAGGACTAGTTGTTTCTGAATCAGCTAGTTCGACAGACTACCTGTTAGCTAAATCCATTGTGCACCTGCTTCAGCTTTTTGCACAATGATCTGCCAGGAGGTACTGATACTAATGTAATCAGGATGGTCCCAAGTACTACATACCTCACTGTATGAGAACTTACCTTTACAGGTGTGTTTGACCTGCACCTGGCTGGCAGCAGTGCGTTCACCTGTGGGGACATAAACCCCCACCAGGGCGTCCAGCTGATGGAATCGTTCAAGTATGCCCTCAATGTCGTCAATAACAATGAGGGTATCTTCAAGGACAAGCTGAGGGGGGTGAAACTGGGAGGGTTGAGTCTGGATGCGTGCGAGAGTGCCACAAGGGCGGGAAACCTTCTCGCCAACCTGCACAGTGGCTACCAGTCTCTTGCGACCTCTTCTGGGGTAATCAATCCCGCCAACATTGCGGCCTACATTGGGGCCATGGACAGTGACACGTCGAAGCAGATGGCTCGTGTTCTCAATGTCATACGCATTCCACAGATCAGGTACAGTGAACACACTCTACGCATTCCACAGATCAGATACAGTGAACACACTCTATGCATTCCACAGATCAGGTACAGTGATCACATTCTATGCATTCTACAGATCAGGTACAGTGAACACACACTATGCATTCCACAGATCAGGTACAGTGATCACATTCTATGCATTCCACAGATCAGGTACAGTGAACACACTACGCATTCCACAGATCAGGTACAGTGATCACATTCTATGCATTCCACAGATCAGGTACAGTGAACACATTCTATGCATTCCACAGATCAGGTACAGTGAACACACTCTGCATTCCACAGATCAGGTACAGTGATCACATTCTATGCATTCCACAGATCAGGTACAGTGAACACACTCTATGCATTCCACAGATCAGGTACAGTGATCACATTCTTTGCATTCCACAGATCAGGTACAGTGAACACATTCTATGCATTCCACAGATCAGGTACAGTGATCACATTCTATGCATTCCACAGATCAGGTACAGTGAACACACTGCATTCCACAGATCTGGTATAGGTATAGATGTACAACACACTATGCATTCCACAGATCAGGTACAGTGATCACATTCTATGCATTCCACAGATCAGGTACAGTGATCACATTCTATGCATTCCACAGATCAGGTACAGTGATCACATTCTATGCATTCCACAGATCAGGTATAGTGATCACATTCTATGCATTCCACAGATCAGGTACAGTGAACACATTCTATGCATTCCACATCAGGTACAGTGAACACACTCTATGCATTCCACAGATCAGGTACAGTGGCATTCCACAGATCAGGTATAGTGATCACATTCTATGCATTCCACAGATCAGGTACAGTGATCACATTCTATGCATTCCACAGATCAGGTATAGTGATCACATTCTATGCATTCCACAGATCAGGTACAGATGAACACATTCTATGCATTCCACAGATCAGGTACAGTGATCACATTCTATGCATTCCACAGATCAGGTATAGTGATCACATTCTATGCATTCCACAGATCAGGTACAGTGAACACATTCTATGCATTCCACAGATCAGGTACAGTGAACACACTCTATGCATTCCACAGATCAGGTACAGTGAACACATTCTATGCATTCCACAGATCAGGTACAGTGATCACATTCTATGCATTCCACAGATCAGGTACAGTGAACACATTCTATGCATTCCACAGATCAGGTACAGTGAACACACTCTATGCATTCTATAGATCAGGTACAGTGAAAACACTCTATGCATTCCACAGATCAGGTATAGTGATCACATTCTATGCATTCCACAGATCAGGTACAGTGAACACACTCTATGCATTCCACAGATCAGATACAGTGATCACATTCTATGCATTCCACAGATCAGGTACAGTGAACGAGGTTCAAGATTTAATATACTCGCAACCAAAAAATTTGTCAAAAACCGTGTCACTGAAATCTCGTGTTCTTAATGTACTTAGCCTATTTTAATACACTGCCAGATCTCGCACTGATTCACATGACATGTTCTGGCCATACAGTGATTTACACAGTGCAGATAGGACGCATGGTTTTTGACCTAGGCATCTTTTATGAGATTTGGATTCTGCCGATATATTTTTGTAAGTACTTCACTCAAAATGACTTTTCTAACAGTTTGTTTCCATGACATTGAACACACATGTGTTCGAGATTTAGAATATGGCCATATAATGGAAGGATCTGTTCAAGTTTTTGTCAGAACAACATTCGGACACATGATTTGTGCTCCCACCAGTATAACAAGATTGCCACCCAGAGAATTAACTCCAGATGATAAGAGGACAAGGAAGCCTTTGGCTTATCGAGAGTCAACTCTTTTGTTTATGTGTAAACTGTCCTTGTGTGTGTTGATGTTTTAACATATGTTGCTAGCGCACACACAACAGACAACTGTTTCATTCATTTGTAGTCTTCTGTCAGAAGTATACCACATTGTGTCCTCTAGTCCTATCTTTTTAATTGAGACAACTATTTCTATGAATATTTTCATATTATAAAACAATCAAGTACAATTAAGGGTATAATGATGTATTGAACTAGTTATCAAACCTTCTTGATAGTCAATGGTACGATGCTATGCTATTGATACTAAATTGAACTATTGATACTATACTCATAGTAATGATTTTCATACTCGGTATTTGGTTCACGAATTTACCTTATATCAACTTTAGGCAAGCATCAAATTAAATGCATAATTCCAGCTTACTTAGGTAAGCACATTGGTAGTGAAAGTAGGCAAAGCATAATTGTGGTGTGACCCCTGATAACTCACTTTGTTTGACAGTTATGGAGCGACGAGTGTAGATCTCGGTGACCAGGCTGCCTATCCCTACTTCCTGCGCACAGTGCCAGCAGACGACAAACAAGCACGTGCCATGATTGCTCTCCTTGCCCGCTTCAATGTCAAATATGTACAGGTGGGGACAGATCACTATTTAATTTCTCAGTTAGTATTTCATCTATTTAAATTAGTGTTTATTAGAATTAATATTATCTAAATTAGTATTTAATTTTGTTTGAATTAGTATATATCTATTTAAAAATAGTGCATGTAAGCATTAGTATTTATCTTTATAAATTAGTATTTGTTTAAATATTATAATTGTATCTTTAATTTATTATTAGTGTATTGCTATATTGTACTATTTTACTTAAGAAAAATCTATTTGTATTAGTAATACAATTATTTGTTTTGTTATTTAACAATACTTACCATATTTAATAGGTTGTTACAGGAACTTTCCTAGGAAAAATCAACATGGGCCATGGGTGACAAAATTGTGTGGGTCATTTCAATGATGATTGGGTCAATATAGTTTCGGCCAGGTTTTTTTTTTTTTTTTTTTTACATTACAGATGCGGCAGCTTATGTAAGTCAATGAACAACGTGTTATACGTACAACATTGACATGATATCAAACTGTGACATAACGTGAAACTGGTCTCCAGGAATCTCCCACAAACACCATGTGAATAAAGACTATTTACAAAAAGCTTTTCACAATGAGTTAATATTAAGACTGGCTGTGATATAATGCTCGTTTACATCAAGTAACATGTCTATTGATGTATGTGCATTGAAGGAAGCATTTCAATGTCTGGAGACTTGCACAAGACACACCAGTATGTGTACCGAATCTACAGCATCAGAATACACACACTGACAATGTCTGGATTAACATACAAATATGACAATGTCTGGACTAACATATGAATATGACAATGTCTGGATTAACATACAAATATGACAATGTCTGGACTAACATATGAATATGACAATGTCTGGATTAACATACAAATATGACAATCAAATCACAAGAACATCTTGGACAAAACAGGTTTTCTTTTGACTGGTAATACACATATCAAGTATATAATACAATTATACATAATTGTAATGAATCATAATTGTAATGACTTACACAGATCAAGTATCTAATACAATTATACTAATGGCATATTTTATATCCTTAGCTATTATACTAATGGCATATTTTATATCCTAGTCAACATTTGTTATACAACAACAGATAACATTCTACTCTAAAATGTCAAATCTTTATGTAAAGGAGTTGATAAAACTGTGGACTTAAGTTAACTGTCGGACAATCCACTCTTGCGCGGTTTATGATTTATGAATAAACATCCATTCTATTAGGCACCAAACAGAAGATCAAGCATATGATTGTAGTCCCAATACTTCATGTGATAGCTGTCATAGTTGTTATACAGTACAACAGATAAACTTATTCTACTCTCAAAAATGTAATCTTTATGTAAAGGAGTTGATAAAACTGTGGACTTAAGTTAACTGTCGGACAATCCACTCTTGCGCGGTTTATGATTTATGAATAAACATCCATTCTATTAGGCACCAAACAGAAGATCAAGCATATGATTGTAGTCCCAATACTTCATGTGATAGCTGTGTATCAGCTAGTTGCAAAGATAAATTACAATCTACCTAATTATATCTGTGCAGTACCTGGGCCACTGACATGGATGCTAGCCAACACTCTTAGTTCTAACACTTAACTGACACAAAGTATATCAACTGACATGGATGCTAGCCAACACTCTTAGTTCTAACACTTAACTGACACAATGTATATCAACTGACATGGATGCTAGCCAACACTCTTAGTTCTGACACTTAACTGACACAATGTATATCAACTGACATGAATGCTAGCCAACACTCTTAGTTCTGACACTTAACTGACACAATGTATATCAACTGACATGGATGCTAGCCAACACTCTTAGTTCTAACACTTAACTGACACAATGTATATCAACTGACATGGATGCTAGCCAACACTCTTAGTTCTAACACTTAACTGACACAATGTATATCAACTGACATGGATGCTAGCCAACACTCTTAGTTCTAACACTTAACTGACACAATGTATATCAACTGACATGAATGCTAGCCAACACTCCAACACAACTGGTATATTAACTGACATGGATGCTAGCCAACACTCTTAGTTCTGACACTTAACTGACACAATGTATATCAACTGACATGGATGCTAGCCAACACTCTTAGTTCTAACACTTAACTGACACAATGTATATCAACTGACATGGATGCTAGCCAAACTTAGTTCTGACACTTAACTGACACAATGTATATCAACTGACATGGATGCTAGCTTAAGTTCTGACTGACAATGTATATCAACTGACATGGATGCTAGCCAACACTCTTAGTTCTAACACTTAACTGACACAATGTATATCAACTGACATGGATGCTAGCCAACACTCTTAGTTCTGACACTTAACTGACACAATGTATATCAACTGACATGAATGCTAGCCAACACTCTTAGTTCTGACACTTAACTGACACAATGTATATCAACTGACATGGATGCTAGCCAACACTCTTAGTTCTAACACTTAACTGACACAATGTATATCAACTGACATGGATGCTAGCCAACACTCTTACTTCTAACACTTAACTGACACAATGTATATCAACTGACATGGATGCTAGCCAACACTCTTAGTTCTGACACTTAACTGACACAATGTATATCAACTGACATGGATGCTAGCCAACACTCTTAGTTCTGACACTTAACTGACACAATGTATATCAACTGACATGGATGCTAGCCAACGCTCTTAGTTCTGACACTTAACTGACACAATGTATATCAACTGACATGGATGCTAGCCAACACTCTTAGTTCTAACACTTAACTGACACAATGTATATCAACTGACATGGATGCTAGCCAACACTCTTAGTTCTAACACTTAACTGACACAATGTATATCAACTGACATAGATGCTAGCCAACATTCTTAGTTCTAACACTTAACTGACACAATGTATATCAACTGACATGTATGCTAGCCAACACTCTTAGTTCTAACACTTAACTGACACAATGTATATCAACTGACATGGATGCTAGCCAACACTCTTAGTTCTAACACTTAACTGACACAATGTATATCAACTGACATGGATGCTAGCCAACACTCTTAGTTCTAACACTTAACTGACACAACGTATATCAACTGACATGGATGCTAGCCAACACTCTTAGTTCTAACACTTAACTGACACAACGTATATCAACTGACATGGATGCTAGCCAACACTCTTAGTTCTGACACTTAACTGACACAATGTATATCAACTGACATGGATGCTAGCCAACACTCTTAGTTCTGACACTTAACTGAAACAATGTATATCAACTGACATGGATGCTAGCCAACACTCTTAGTTCTAACACTTAACTGACACAACGTATATCAACTGACATGGATGCTAGCCAACACTCTTAGTTCTAACACTTAACTGACACAACGTATATAAACTGACATAGATGCTAGCCAACACTCTTAGTTCTGACACTTAACTGACACAACGTATATCAACTGACATGGATGGTAGCCAACACTCTTAGTTCTGACACTTAACTGACACAACGTATATCAACTGACATGGATGCTAGCCAACACTCTTAGTTCTAACACTTAACTGACACAATGTATATCAACTGACATGGATGCTAGCCAACACTCTTAGTTCTAACACTTAACTGACACAATGTATATCAACTGACATGGATGCTAGCCAACACTCTTAGTTCTAACACTTAACTGACACAACGTATATAAACTGACATAGATGCTAGCCAACACTCTTAGTTCTGACACTTAACTGACACAACGTATATCAACTGACATGGATGGTAGCCAACACTCTTAGTTCTGACACTTAACTGACACAACGTATATCAACTGACATGGATGCTAGCCAACACTCTTAGTTCTAACACTTAACTGACACAATGTATATCAACTGACATGGATGCTAGCCAACACTCTTAGTTCTAACACTTAACTGACACAATGTATATCAACTGACATAGATGCTAGCCAACATTCTTAGTTCTAACACTTAACTGACACAATGTATATCAACTGACATGTATGCTAGCCAACACTCTTAGTTCTAACACTTAACTGACACAATGTATATCAACTGACATGTATGCTAGCCAACACTCTTAGTTCTAACACTTAACTGACACAATGTATATCAACTGACATGGATGCTAGCCAACACTCTTAGTTCTAACACTTAACTGACACAATGTATATCAACTGACATGGATGCTAGCCAACACTCTTAGTTCTAACACTTAACTGACACAATGTATATCAACTGACATGGATGCTAGCCAACACTCTTAGTTCTGACACTTAACTGACACAATGTATATCAACTGACATGGATGCTAGCCAACACTCTTAGTTCTAACACTTAACTGACACAATGTATATCAACTGACATGGATGCTAGCCAACACTCTTAGTTCTAACACTTAACTGACACAATGTATATCAACTGACATGGATGCTAGCCAACACTCTTAGTTCTAACACTTAACTGACACAATGTATATCAACTGACATGGATGCTAGCCAACACTCTTAGTTCTAACACTTAACTGACACAATGTATATCAACTGACATGGATGCTAGCCAACACTCTTAGTTCTAACACTTAACTGACACAACGTATATCAACTGACATGGACGCTAGCCAACACTCTTAGTTCTGACACTTAACTGACACAATGTATATCAACTGACATGGATGCTAGCCAACACTCTTAGTTCTGACACTTAACTGACACAATGTATATCAACTGACATGGATGCTAGCCAACACTCTTAATTCTGACACTTAACTGACACAATGTATATCAACTGACATGAATGCTAGCCAAACACTCTTAGTTCTGACACTTAACTGACACAATGTATATCAACTGACATGGATGCTAGCCAACACTCTTAGTTCTGACACTTAACTGACACAATGTATATCAACTGACATGGATGCTAGCCAACACTCTTAGTTCTAACACTTAACTGACACAATGTATATCAACTGACATGGATGTTAGCCAACACTCTTAGTTCTAACACTTAACTGACACAATGTATATCAACTGACATGGATGCTAGCCAACACTCTTAGTTCTAACACTTAACTGACACAATGTATATCAACTGACATGGATGCTAGCCAACACTCTTAGTTCAAACACTTAACTGACACAATGTATATCAACTGACATGGATGCTAGCCAACACTCTTAGTTCTAACACTTAACTGACACAATGTATATCAACTGACATGGATGCTAGCCAACACTCTTAGT
>CM034539.1:12921379-12953794 GCA_020002185.1 Paraescarpia echinospica | reverse complement strand
TTGTTCTTTTTCCCTTTCTTGCTTTCTCTCATGTTCTCTTTCACCACTCTCATTTCTTGACATTTGTGTGATGGCTCGCATGACAGCAACACTGTCTTAATGGGAGTTTTTCTGATCTTATATCAATTACTTGAGCACAAAACATGAAATAAATTGATTCTCAGTTGTGTCTACAAACAGTCACCTGATATATTCAGCTGCTACTACTGTACATATCTAAACTCTAAATTTGTTTAATGACATATTCTGTTAACATTTTATAAGGCAGATAATAAGTAACTGATGTGCTGATTGTGTGAGCTCCTTGTCCTGTAGGTTGCCTCCTACAAGGGGTCAGCACTGAGAATGCTTGTGACTGGACTGTTGGACGACTACAAGACAACCACCAGCTCTTGTGGTAGCAGTTGTGTGCAATGTCAGTACGCATGGGGCAAGACAGAACAGTTCGACTACATCAGTGGTGACATCATCATTGGAAGTGGGTACAACTCATCAGTAGTGTCATTCCGATTAATTTATTTTGTAGACGATTGAGTGGTCCATGCTTTTGATCAACTGATTTATCCATTACGTGACCTGTTGCCTAGAAAAAGATCCATCTAGCCATAAAAAATGGCTGCCGAACACATGGAACATTCGGAAATTCCATCGTACAAACTGAGGTCCTAAAAGTGTTTCTTTATGACAAAAATAAAGTTATTCTAGCAAGAACAACATGCAGAAAATATTGATGTAGCAGATGTGAATTAATTTACGCTGTGTATAAGCTAGTTGGGTGTTGTGATGGAATAAAACAAAATAAGACAATAAGGTAGCATTTTATAACACAGCTAAATATTCCGTACGACCGTCGAATGGGAAACTTGCTGAACGCGGTGAATGTAAATGGCAGCTGTTTAGCATAGGATAGGTAGTGCCACCTAGCGACCATGTTGCTAGGTGGTGATGAGCGACATGGACAACCATACATGCGCGGGTTACAGACATCGTTACGTGCCGTCCCATCGTGATGGTAGTTGTGTTATTCCTGCATCAGGTGATATTTTAGCAAGTTACCAAACGCCAGCAATGTTACCGATTGTTCAGTACGTCGGCTTCGGGAAAGGAAACGCTAATGAAAAGTATAGGCCAAATGATGCAGCTTAGTGACTAGTCCGACAATGTTGGTCCGTCGTCGGTGTCAGGCTTCAAATTCTGCTGGCATCGTCTTGTCCATCACTGCTGTTTGCTGACCCTGATTAAACTAGTCATTTCTTCTGATGACTTTGCAGTTGGGTCTACGGAATAACATGTATTTGTTTCTATTATTAGTATTACTGACATTTAGTTGAACATTCAGTTAAAATAAGAGTATTACTGACATTTAGTTAAACATTCAGTTGAAATAAGAAACGGCTTGTTTTCTTTATGAAATAAAACTAAAAGCCACTTTTACTATGTGCCATAGCTGTGAGACACATATGATAGAACAGTATGATTGATGATACCTGGCACATTTATTTTTAAAGAATATTAAAACAATATCAGGACTAGTTGTTTCTGAATCAGCTAGTTCGACGGACTACCTGTTAGCTAAATCCATTGTGCACCTGCTTCAGCTTTTTGCACAATGATCTGCCAGGAGGTACTGATACTAATGTAATCAGGATGGTCCCAAGTACTACATACCTCACTGTATGAGAACTTACCTTTACAGGTGTGTTTGACCTGCACCTGGCTGGCAGCAGTGCGTTCACCTGTGGGGACATAAACCCCCACCAGGGCGTCCAGCTGATGGAATCGTTCAAGTATGCCCTCAATGTCGTCAATAACAATGAGGGTATCTTCAAGGACAAGCTGAGGGGGGTGAAACTGGGGGGGTTGAGTCTGGATGCGTGCGAGAGTGCCACAAGGGCGGGAAACCTTCTCGCCAACCTGCACAGTGGCTACCAGTCTCTTGCGACCTCTTCTGGGGTAATCAATCCCGCCAACATTGCGGCCTACATTGGGGCCATGGACAGTGACACGTCGAAGCAGATGGCTCGTGTTCTCAATGTCATACGCATTCCACAGATCAGGTACAGTGAACACACTCTACGCATTCCACAGATCAGATACAGTGAACACACTATGCATTCCACAGATCAGGTACAGTGATCACATTCTATGCATTCTACAGTTCAGGTACAGTGAACACACACTATGCATTCCACAGATCAGGTACAGTGATCACATTCTATGCATTCCACAGATCAGGTACAGTGAACACACTCTACACATTCCACAGATCAGGTACAGTGATCACATTCTATGCATTCCACAGATCAGGTACAGTGAACACATTCTATGCATTCCACAGATCAGGTACAGTGAACACACTCTGCATTCCACAGATCAGGTACAGTGATCACATTCTATGCATTCCACAGATCAGGTACAGTGAACACACTCTATGCATTCCACAGATCAGGTACAGTTATCACATTCTTTGCATTCCACAGATCAGGTACAGTGAACACATTCTATGCATTCCACAGATCAGGTACAGTGATCACATTCTATGCATTCCACAGATCAGGTACAGTGAACACACTATGCATTCCACAGATCTGGTATAGTGAACACACTATGCATTCCACAGATCAGGTACAGTGATCACATTCTATGCATTCCACAGATCAGGTACAGTGAACACACTCTATGCATTCCACAGATCAGGTATAGTGATCACATTCTATGCATTCCACAGATCAGGTACAGTGAACACACTACGCATTCCACAGATCAGGAACAGTGAACACACTCTATGCATTCCACAGATCAGGTATAGTGATCACATTCTATGCATTCCACAGATCAGGTACAGTGAACACATTCTATGCATTCCACAGATCAGGTACAATGAACACACTATGCATTCCACAGATCAGGTACAGTGAACACACTATGCATTCCACAGATCAGGTATAGTGATCACATTCTATGCATTCCACAGATCAGGTACAGTGATCACATTCTATGCATTCCACAGATCAGGTATAGTGATCACATTCTATGCATTCCACAGATCAGGTACAGTGAACACATTCTATGCATTCCACAGATCAGGTACAGTGAACACACTCTATGCATTCCACAGATCAGGTATAGTGATCACATTCTATGCATTCCACAGATCAGGTACAGTGAACACATTCTATGCATTCCACAGATCAGGTACAATGAACACACTATGCATTCCACAGATCAGGTACAGTGAACACACTATGCATTCCACAGATCAGGTATAGTGATCACATTCTATGCATTCCACAGATCAGGTACAGTGATCACATTCTATGCATTCCACAGATCAGGTATAGTGATCACATTCTATGCATTCCACAGATCAGGTACAGTGAACACATTCTATGCATTCCACAGATCAGGTACAGTGAACACACTCTATGCATTCCACAGATCAGGTACAGTGAACACACTCTATGCATTCCACAGATCAGGTATAGTGATCACATTCTATGCATTCCACAGATCAGGTACAGTGAACACACTCTATGCATTCCACAGATCAGGTACAGTGAACGAGGTTCAAGATTTAATATACTCGCAACCAAAAAATTTGTCAAAAACCGTGTGACTGAAATCTCGTGTTCTTAATGTACTTAGCCTATTTTAATACACTGCCAGATCTCGCACTGATTCACATGACATGTTCTGGCCATACAGTGATTTACACAGTGCAGATAGGACGCATGGTTTTTGACCTAGGCATCTTTTATGAGATTTGGATTCTGCCGATATATTTTTGTAAGTATTTTTGTAAGTACTTCACTCAAAATGACTTTTCTAACAGTTTGTTTCCATGACATTGAACACACATGTGTTCGAGATTTAGAATATGGCCATATAATGGAAGGATCTGTTCAAGTTTTTGTCAGAACAGCATAAAACATTCGGACACATGATTTGTGCTCCCACCAGTATAACAAGATTGCCACCCAGAGAATTAACTCCAGATGATAAGAGGACAAGGAAGCCTTTGGCTTATCGAGAGTCAACTCTTTTGTTTATGTGTAAACTGTCCTTGTGTGTGTTGATGTTTTAACATATGTTGCTAGCGCACACACAACAGACAACTGTTTCATTCATTTGTAGTCTTCTGTCAGAAGTATACCACATTGTGTCCTCTAGTCCTATCTTTTTAATTGAGAACTATTTCTATGAATATTTTCATATTATAAAACAATCAAGTACAATTAAGGGTATAATGATGTATTGAACTAGTTATCAAACCTTCTTGATAGTCAATGGTACGATGCTATGCTATTGATACTAAATTGAACTATTGATACTATACTCATAGTAATGATTTTCATACTCGGTATTTGGTTCACGAATTTACCTTATATCAACTTTAGGCAAGCATCAAATTAAATGCATAATTCCAGCTTACTTAGGTAAGCACATTGGTAGTGAAAGTAGGCAAAGCATAATTGTGGTGTGACCCCTGATAACTCACTTTGTTTGACAGTTATGGAGCGACGAGTGTAGATCTCGGTGACCAGGCTGCCTATCCCTACTTCCTGCGCACAGTGCCAGCAGACGACAAACAAGCACGTGCCATGATTGCTCTCCTTGCCCGCTTCAATGTCAAATATGTACAGGTGGGGACAGATCACTATTTAATTTCTCAGTTAGTATTTCATCTATTTAAATTAGTGTTTATTAGAATTAATATTATCTAAATTAGAATTTAATTTTGTTTGAATTAGTATATATCTATTTAAAAATAGTGCATGTAAGCATTAGTATTTATCTTTATAAATTAGTATTTGTTTAAATATTATAATTGTATCTTTAATTTATTATTAGTGTATTGCTATATTGTACTATTTTACTTAAGAAAAATCTATTTGTATTAGTAATACAATTATTTGTTTTGTTATTTAACAATACTTACCATATTTAATAGGTTGTTACAGGAACTTTCCTAGGAAAAATCAACATGGGCCATGGGTGACAAAATTGTGTGGGTCATTTCAATGATGATTGGGTCAATATAGTTTCGGCCAGGTTTTTTTTTACATTACAGATGCGGCAGCTTATGTAAGTCAATGAACAACGTGTTATACGTACAACATTGACATGATATCAAACTGTGACATAACGTGAAACTGGTCTCCAGGAATCTCCCACAAACACCATGTGAATAAAGACTATTTACAAAAAGCTTTTCACAATGAGTTAATATTAAGACTGGCTGTGATATAATGCTCGTTTACATCAAGTAACATGTCTATTGATGTATGTGCATTGAAGGAAGCATTTCAATGTCTGGAGACTTGCACAAGACACACCAGTATGTGTACCGAATCTACAGCATCAGAATACACACACTGACAATGTCTGGATTAACATACAAATATGACAATGTCTGGACTAACATATGAATATGACAATGTCTGGATTAACATACAAATATGACAATGTCTGGACTAACATATGAATATGACAATGTCTGGATTAACATACAAATATGACAATCAAATCACAAGAACATCTTGGACAAAACAGGTTTTCTTTTGACTGGTAATACACATATCAAGTATATAATACAATTATACATAATTGTAATGAATCATAATTGTAATGACTTACACAGATCAAGTATCTAATACAATTATACTAATGGCATATTTTATATCCTTAGCTATTATACTAATGGCATATTTTATATCCTAGTCAACATTTGTTATACAACAACAGATAACATTCTGCTCTAAAATGTCAAATCTTTATGTAAAGGAGTTGATAAAACTGTGGACTTAAGTTAACTGTCGGACAATCCACTCTTGCGCGGTTTATGATTTATGAATAAACATCCATTCTATTAGGCACCAAACAGAAGATCAAGCATATGATTGTAGTCCCAATACTTCATGTGATAGCTGTGTATCAGCTAGTTGCAAAGATAAATTACAATCTACCTAATTATATCTGTGCAGTACCTGGGCCACTGACATGGATGCTAGCCAACACTCTTAGTTCTAACACTTAACTGACACAAAGTATATCAACTGACATGGATGCTAGCCAACACTCTTAGTTCTAACACTTAACTGACACAATGTATATCAACTGACATGGATGCTAGCCAACACTCTTAGTTCTGACACTTAACTGACACAATGTATATCAACTGACATGGATGCTAGCCAACACTCTTAGTTCTGACACTTAACTGACACAATGTATATCAACTGACATGGATGCTAGCCAACACTCTTAGTTCTGACACTTAACTGACACAAAGTATATCAACTGTCATGGATGCTAGCCAACACTCTTAGTTCTAACACTTAACTGACACAATGTATATCAACTGACATGGATGCTAGCCAACACTCTTAGTTCTGACACTTAACTGACACAATGTATATCAACTGACATGGATGCTAGCCAACACTCTTAGTTCTAACACTTAACTGACACAATGTATATCAACTGACATGGATGCTAGCCAACACTCTTAGTTCTGACACTTAACTGACACAATGTATATCAACTGACATGGATGCTAGCCAACACTCTTAATTCTAACACTTAACTGACACAATGGATATCAACTGACATGGATGCTAGCCAACACTCTTAATTCTAACACTTAACTGACACAATGGATATCAACTGACATGGATGCTAGCCAACACTCTTAGTTCTGACACTTAACTGACACAATGTATATCAACTGACATGGATGCTAGCCAACACTCTTAGTTCTAACACTTAACTGACACAATGTATATCAACTGACATGGATGCTAGCCAACACTCTTAGTTCTAACACTTAACTGACACAATGTATATCAACTGACATGAATGTATACTAACACTTAACTGACACAATGTATATCAACTGACATGTATGCTAGCCAACACTCTTAGTTCTAACACTTAACTGACACAATGTATATCAACTGACATGTATGCTAGCCAACACTCTTAGTTCTAACACTTAACTGACACAATGTATATCAACTGACATAGATGCTAGCCAACACTCTTAGTTCTAACACTTAACTGACACAATGTATATCAACTGACATGGATGCTAGCCAACACTCTTAGTTCTAACACTTAACTGACACAATGTATATCAACTGACATGGATGCTAGCCAACACTCTTAGTTCTAACACTTAACTGACACAATGTATATCAACTGACATGGATGCTAGCCAACACTCTTAGTTCTAACACTTAACTGACACAATGTATATCAACTGACATGGATGCTAGCCAACACTCTTAGTTCTAACACTTAACTGACACAATGTATATCAACTGACATGGATGCTAGCCAACACTCTTAGTTCTAACACTTAACTGACACAATGTATATCAACTGACATGGATGCTAGCCAACACTCTTAGTTCTGACACTTAACTGACACAATGTATATCAACTGACATGAATGCTAGCCAACACTCTTAGTTCTGACACTTAACTGACACAATGTATATCAACTGACATGGATGCTAGCCAACACTCTTAGTTCTAACACTTAACTGACACAATGTATATCAACTGACATGGATGCTAGCCAACACTCTTAGTTCTAACACTTAACTGACACAATGTATATCAACTGACATGGATGCTAGCCAACACTCTTAGTTCTAACACTTAACTGACACAATGTATATCAACTGACATGGATGCTAGCCAACACTCTTAGTTCTAACACTTAACTGACACAATGTATATCAACTGACATGTATGCTAGCCAACACTCTTAGTTCTAACACTTAACTGACACAATGTCTTAGTTCTAACACTTAACTGACACAATGTATATCAACTGACATGGATGCTAGCCAACACTCTTAGTTGCTAAACACTCTTAGTTCTAACACTTAACTGACACAATGTATATCAACTGACATGGATGCTAGCCAACACTCTTAGTTCTAACACTTAACTGACACAATGTATATCAACTGACATGGATGCTAGCCAACACTCTTAGTTCTAACACTTAACTGACACAATGTATATCAACTGACATGGATGCTAGCCAACACTCTTAGTTCTAACACTTAACTGACACAATGTATATCAACTGACATGGATGCTAGCCAACACTCTTAGTTCTACACTTAACTGACACAATGTATATCAACTGACATGGATGCTAGCCAACACTCTTAGTTCTACACTTAACTGACACAATGTATATCAACTGACATGGATGCTAGCCAACACTCTTAGTTCTGACACTTAACTGACACAATGTATATCAACTGACATGGATGCTAGCCAACACTCTTAGTTCTAACACTTAACTGACACAATGTATATCAACTGACATGGATGCTAGCCAACACTCTTAGTTCTAACACTTAACTGACACAATGTATATCAACTGACATGGATGCTAGCCAACACTCTTAGTTCTAACACTTAACTGACACAATGTATATCAACTGACATGGATGCTAGCCAACACTCTTAGTTCTAACACTTAACTGACACAATGTATATCAACTGACATGGATGCTAGCCAACACTCTTAGTTCTGACACTTAACTGACACAATGTATATCAACTGACATGGATGCTAGCCAACACTCTTAGTTCTAACACTTAACTGACACAACGTATATCAACTGAGGTACTTGAGTCAGTGAGGAATTGGAGGAAAAGAAACTAAGGCTGTTTTTATCCAAAGTTTGCAAGGTAGTACTGCTGTACCGAGCACATAACAAGTAACCTATAATTACAAACCTCAAGGCATTCTCACAACCCTCCGACTGGGTCACATCCACTGTGTAATTAGGGAATCAAAACATACCAACACCATAGACCTGGTGAAACAAAGATCCTACTTGACTGAGGAAGGCAACTGTTCTGGTCCAGGTGAACACACATAAACTATATCAAGTCTGGATGATACTACCTGCAGACAAATACAGGAAATCACTTCTATTTTGTTTTTGATCATCATCCTTTACATTGGGAACTGTGGAATGACACATTACTTTAGTTGGTAACGATTTTTTGAATACGGACGCTAGGTTTGTTATTGGCGATATTATATGCAAGTCAGTTACGATTTATGCCATGAAAAAATCACAAATCGGCATGTTCTAAGGCCTCGTGTAATGAATATATATTTACATTTTGACGGAAAATGTCACGGATTCCCGGCTGATTCCGGATTCTACTAAATTTTCAGTTCTACTCATTTTTTGTCGCTTCTCTTTCACGGCAAAATTACGCAGCCATGTGACAGTCATGGTAAAAGTGACGCGTCAACATGCGGCTAGAGTATAAAATACCTGTATCGGTGCACGTTTGTTTGTAAAACAGCCAATGTAGGCAACGATCAAATCGCTTAAAAGCAGGCATTATTGTTATTGGTCATATTTCACATATGCCCTAGATGTATTAAATTAACTAAAACATATGGGACTGACTAGTTCTAGATATACAATAAATGAGTAAAATTGTAATAAAAACTATGTGTTGTTGGACCCGGCGAATGATGTCTGTCAGAAATGGCCCAGTTGCATTGCACAGCGCGGCAACAACAGCACCATTTTCATTGACTTGTTTTCAACAAGTCGATTGGATAGAGACTAAACTAAATTAGTATTTCATTTATATATTTACTGGCTATGAGGACATTTCCGCCGGCTTACATCAGCACAGTGGCGTAATCAAAGTGAAAAATGGTACAGGCTCAACTATAGGCAAGCCCGTGCACCAACTGGCCCAAAAGAGCCTCACCCAGGATCAAATTTTGGTCGCCGGTGCCTTTGATGCGCTTACAATTAGGTCTTGGAAATTGTCTGGGAATGGAAAGTGTGGGTTTTACCCAGGCACTAATAATTACAGTAATACACTCAATTGGTGCCTGCATAACATCACCCAATCACTTCACTAAACTGTCCAATCGAGCCTTGTCATAATTGACAAGTGCTTATTGTATTTCCCCACCCTGATATTGACCTCACATAGGATTATTTGGTCTATGGAAGTGTTGGCTGCCTTTCAAGCAACCATGGCTAGCAGTTAGGTGACAATTACCCTAGCAAGTTGAGACCATAATTGGTTTCTGGCATGTGTCAGGCAGGTGATCCGGATGGTCGATTTTCAAAAACAATCTCTGTAGATTTTGTAACTGCATGGCTTCACAGCAGTTTCAATGACGTCGTTAAAAAAGCGCAAAAAACGACATGGATGGATATGGAAGGGCCAGCCCGGTGGACCCATCCACAATCAATTTCAATCCATTAAAAAACTAAATTTTCAAGTTTTAATTGTCCAAATGACGGGTGGACGGGTCTCTGGGTGACGCCTTGTGGCCCAAGCGTTGAGATGGACGCTCGTCATTCCAAAATGGTACGTGCCATTGGCGCGGGATGCGTCCCAAAGGAGATCACTGTTGTTAATTCCTCAAACAATTCAGAATCTTTTTCAAATATCAAATATCACAATTTTCCTGGACCTATGACTTAATGAAACACAACAGGTTAACTGTTGGCTGACTCCACAGTGAACAACAGAGCGAATGTATTGGGATATAAAGACAAAGTGAAAAATTGTGAAAATAAGATGGGACTCGACAAAAAAGTACAGAAATATTATACTGCAGAGCCGCCTGTCCACAGGTGGTGCACTCGCCCAGTTCATACGGCATGCAAGGGGCGGCAGAGTTCACCCGTCAGGCCAATGCCAGGAGCATATGTGTCGCCCAGAGTACGACCTTTGACCCCAGTGTGACAACTGCCGATGATGTAGCTACTGACATGCTGAAGAAGCGAGATGCCACCGTCGTGGTCGTCTTCCTTGATCCTTACCACATCAAGGCTTTCCTCGAAGGCGTACGGCGCAACCGCGATGCGTATGAACACTTCCACTTCATCGGGTCTGAGGTAAGGATAGTTCTATGTTCAGCTGGGGATTATTTGGCTGACAGCTGGTGAGCTTGTTACATGCATGTGTGCATATGTCGCATACACGCACGCACACACCAAACGTGAACGCATACACCACATGCACACGTGTACACACACCCAGACACGTGTGCCCACACACACACGCGCATGAACACATGCACACACACTGACAAACACACGCACACACGCACACATGCACTCACACTGGCATACATTGTCACACACACACATGCATGCATCACGCACGCACGCATGGACACATGCTCACACACACTCCCTCACTCGCTCGTTCACAAATATCATTTCACTAACAGGCTTTAATTCTTATAATTTCAAGATATTTCATAGTCAGATTTTAGAGAAAGATTGTTTTATGAGACAATTATTAGCAAGAAGTTCACTGAATCAGTTTGATTTGTAGGAAACAGTATTCCTTTGTCTTCCTGTCTAGATCGTTGAGAATTTGTGGTGCTGAAAAGTTGAAAAGTGAATGGAATTATTGATCGATAAGTATTATTCTTGCCTTAATATCATTCATAAAGTAGCAGTAGGCATATATTGAGTAACAGTTGTGCTTAAAGTTAGTCAGATAAAGTATTTTAGAACATTTAGTCTAGTGAGTGATAACAGGGTAACTTAGGCTTCGATAAGTTTGTAAACAAGATTTAACAAACCTGATTATGTGGTAGACTATATAGGAGATAAAGTAACAAACATAGACTACTTACATAAAATAATATCTGAGTAAGCCAGAGCCTGCTAGATACTTTGATTAGCAATCGTATAAATAAGGCAGTCTAGCATAAAGTAATTGATTGTATTTAAATTAGATCACTCTTGACACTACCGGTAACGTGAGCATTTGTGATAGGGCAGATAGTCAGCTGTGTAATTGAAATCTGCTGTAACACAGTGAGCTGTAGTACACAAGAAACAGTCTTTCTAAAGACTTACTTAGTTTTAAAAGTGTAATGTTTGTGCACAGTGAACATTCTTCTTAAAGACTACATAGTGAATAGTGTAAACATAGTTGATTAAATTAATTTGAATAGCTAATTAGATTATTATCATTATTATTAAATAAATTCTAATATGGCACCTTGCAAGCGGCAAGTCAAGGCAAAGAGGCATTTGGTGTGCGACGACTGCCACAGTTGGGTGGATGTTGCCTTGTCTGGCTGTGGGAAGTCATGGGCAGATACAAGGAAGAGGGATTCACCTTTCAGTGCTTGGGGTGTTGGAAGGTGGAATGTCTGCAGGAGGTAGTTAGGTTGACAGATACTGTGAAGGGGATGGAGATGAGAATCAGCAAGGAGACAGGTGGAATATGGAGAGATATGATAGGGAGAGAGTTGGGAATACTGTGAGACTGAAGGAGCAGAGTAGTGGCAAGAAGACTGAGGAAAGGAGATTGAGAGGAGGGAAGGTGATTGGAGGGTAAGAAATTGGAGAAGTGACAACAGGAAACGTGACAGGCATGAAGGTGACAGGGGAGAAAGTGACCGTAGAGAAGGAGGGAGGGAAAATGAAACGGGAGAGGAGAGAATAAAATGCAATGGGAGGAAAGTTGACGGGAGGAAAGGAAGTGAAAGTAAATGTGACAGAAGAGAAGTCGATAAAAGGGACGATGACAGGAGGAAAGGTGATAAGAGAAAAAACAACAACAGGAAAGAATGGAACGGCAGAGAATGTGACAGGAGAGAAGATGACAGAAAGAAAAGACATCAACCAGACAGATGCAAACTGGAGAATGAGCTACTCTGAGGCAGTGATTGAGGGGGCAATGAGAAAAGAGAGAGTGTTTATGGGCGACTCTATTCTGAGAAAGACAGATAAGACACTAAGCGAGGGGGAGGACGTCGTTGTTTGTTTACTGGGGCTAGGATAGAACATGTGACTGAAAGGTAGACAAGGTATTGGGGCATGGCAAGGGAGGGTCTATACTTGTATATGTAGGGACAAATAATGCAGACAGGGAGGGAACAACTGGGATAGTACAGAAGTATAGACAGTTAGTGAGGAAGTTAAAGAAGACAAGAGTCGAACAGATTATTCTCTCAGGAATTTTGCAGAAACAAACAAGAGGATGGTGATCAATGCACTAGTTGAGCAAATGTGTAAAGAAGAGGGGGTGGGATTCATAGATTTATGGGGATACTTTGTTGGGAGGGAAGATATGTACATGAGAGATGGCTTACATCTAAGTGGAAAAGGGGCAGCAGTTTTCTCAGAGAACCTGCTGCAATCTGTTGACAGAGGAACAGGTTGCATTTATTTAAACTAAATGCGCAGGGGAGACTCCAACTGGAAGCATAGATGAAGACAGCACAAATAAATCGGCAAAGAACAGCCTGGGAAACTGTTCTGAAGCTGGATATAAATGCGTTTGTTTAAATGCAAGGAGCATAGTAAACAAAAGAAGTGAACTAAATGTTATGGTAAAAGATAATGACCCTCACATAATACATATAACCGAATGATGGGCCACCACTGATATATCAGATGCTGAATTGGGACTGACAGGATATGTAATGTTTGGGAAAGATAGAATAGGAAGAAGGGGAGGTGGAGTTATTTTATGTATTAAAGAATCTATCCAGGCTTATGAAATAAAATTAGAAAGAGAAGCAGATTGCAAAGAAGCTGTTTGGTGTAACATAGTTACAGGAAACTCAACGTTAACGCTTGGGTTAGTTTATCGAAGTCCAAATATAAGCATAGAAGAGAATGAAAAAATACAAAACGCTATAAGGGAAGTGAGCAAACGGGACTGTATTATTATGGGGGACTTTAACGATGGTTGTATACAATAGAAATCTCTACAGAGTACGGGGAGTGAGGACCACAAGTTTTTAGTTCTAGTACAAGAGAGTTTTTCCTTTCTCAACATGTGCTAGAACCATCTAGTGTTAGAGAATGTGTTAGACATTGTTTTGTCCTCACAGAATGAATTAGTTGTCAAGATATGTGAGCCACTGGGGAGTAGCGATCACAACCAGAAACATTTTACCATCAAAGTAAAATCGGAAAGGAATAGTAAAAAGCGGTACAGGAGAAATTTCAACAAAGAAAGATATAAGGACATGAGGAAATATTTAGCAAAGATAGACTGGAATAACACACTGAAGAATAAAACAGCAACAGAATGCTGGAATATCTTAAGGAGTGAAATTGAATGCATCGTTGATAAATTTGTTCCCTTGAAAAAGCAAGGGGAATGGTCCAGAAAGAAACACTTATCAAGATTTAACAAGATTACCACCCAGAAAATTAACTCTAGATGGCAGGTGGACAAGGAAGCCTTTTGGCTTATTGAGAGTCCAATACTTTTCTATCTACGTGTATCCCGCCCTTTTTTATCTTCACATGATAAAATACAAATCTAAAGATTAAATTTCTGTGCAGAAGGGGGAAATGTCAAAGCTCCCCATAACCCCTTCAGCACGTCGTCGTGTAGGGATAAACCAAGAAGTGTTCCTTATATTAGCAGTGAGGTTAATTTACTATTAGAACTAACCTTATGCCCAACATGTAATTATATACATTATATAACAATATGCCTAGACACTTTACTATTGCAATTACCCATAATGCCACACATTATACACTGACATCTAACTTGACTAGACACTTTACTATTGCAATTACCCATAATGCCACACATTGTACACTGACCTCTAACTTGACTAGACACTCAAACAATCAGATGTTGCAAACCAGTCCTACCAGAAAGTAAAGACACACAGGTGCAGAAGGGGTAGGTAGGTGTGTAGCAAAAGATCAGTGTCACAGACAAATGGTATACCTTTTTTGCTAACAATTTCAAAGTGGGAAGCTGCAATGGAATCGTTGCCTTTATAGAGGAAGAAATTGTCTCATGATTTAGTTTACTAGGTATACCATAAAAATGTACCTTCAGATCTAATCCATTGCAACATGTCACGCACATAAATATTACTAAATAAAGCATGACTTTGTCACATCATACCTTTAAAGTCTGGGGGATTATTGGCTAATGACCCAAGTTTTGTGACACAGATGATATTCGATTGAACCGGTCTGCCAAGAAGTAAAGTATAAACTGCTTCGAGCAGTTCGGAGGACTGGATACTGCGTTATGTAAGAACTTACCTTTATATCATACCTTTAACGTCTGGGAGGATTATTGGCTAATGACCCTAGTTTCATTACCCAGGTGTGGGCGAACAGCCGAGACTTCCTACAGGGGTCAGAAGCAGCGGAGGCGGCAGCAGGGGCAGTCGTTCTTGGAGTCGAGACCGCTGACCTCAAAGACTTCGACAAGTTCCTCAACAACCAACACTTCAGCACCAGCACGGACAACAACGCCTGGTTCGACGAGTATTTCCAGCTGCTCTACAAGTGTCACCTGCCCTCTGGGTCACTGCAGGTACTGTGGCAGTCCAATCAACCCTCTCTGAGAAATGAAGTCATTTTGACTCACAGAGTCTATTGTTTTTTTAATTCATGTGTTTGTAAATGCTTGTGTTTGATTATTTTTAAATTATTTGTAAATGCTTGTGTTTTATTATTTTTTAGTTATTTGTAAATGCTTTTGTTTGATTAATTTTCATTTATTTGTAAATGCTTGTGTTTTATTATTTTTCAGTTATTTGTCGAGGAGAGTAAACTGGACACTGAAAGATGTGTTTATAAAGAACGCATTTGTGTCAAAATCACAGAATTGATTAGACGTGACGTAGACAGACATTTTGGGCTCGTGTAGAATTGACATGTGGCGGGCCACTTATATGAACTTAATTACCTTAAAGTACCCCTAATTAGCATCTGTTGCTGTAGGAGAAGTTCTCTGTCGCATGCACCAAGGATCAAATAGAGGCTGGAGCTGTGCGAGCTTCCACCTATCAGCAGGTTTGTTACAACTACATTGTTACACATGCTATGATTGGCTGCTCAGTTCTTTTGTGAAAATGAAGCAATCAAAACAAAAGACTCTGATGCTAGGCAGATACCCAACACTAACTAACAGATTTTGTTTGAAGTACCGGTAGGTATGTTTCTTGCGTGGTAGATAACATGATCACTCGATCGGAACAGGAATGATATAGGCCAGTCATATAAGCAATTGGAAATGGAAGTAGGACCTTAAACCTTAATCAGTAAGTTGATTGTCTAACTTCTTAATTGAGTACGTTTGTCCACCAGTTGTGCTAGACAGAATTATACAACAAATGCATCAGTTAGGTGTAGAGTCCATTTCAAATAATAAAGCCGACAATTTCAACGAGACAAATGTGGTCGGTCTGATTTTGTGTGTGTTAATTCTGCAGGATCCGTACGTGCTCTACACAGTGAATGCTGTGTACGCAGCAGCACTCGGGGTCGATGCCGCGCTCAGGAAGCTGTGCGGAGACAGCTACAACGGAGTCTGTTCAAACTACCGTGTCTCCAGTACCCGCAGTGAACCAACTCTGGAGGGTATCAAGGCAGCGAGGTATGTAGGGTACACTGTCATGTCTGATTGTTTTGTGTTACTCCGCCACCATATCCAATTGTTTGTGCTACTCTGCCACCATGTTCGATTGTTTGTATACCTTTACCTTTTATCACATCTTTTAAGCGATCTCTAAAGAGATTATTATACTTAAATCTGTCTGGTTATTTCTGATGTGTGAGTGATGTGACACAGCAGACTTCTTGTCTTCAAATTACAAGAACCGCAATCTATTATATTTGTCTGACTGAGAGGTGACATTGCAGGTTCCTGGATGCCACAAAGCAGGTGTTTGAGTACGAGAAAGGAGAGAGCAGTCGAGGATACCACATTTACAGCATCACTAAATCACGAGGTGGAAACTTCAACTACTACTACAACAATGTAAGTCACTCATGCTTTCAACTACTACTACTACGACAATGTAAGTCACTCATGCTTTCAACTACTACTACTACGACAATGTAAGTCACTCATGCTTTCAACTACTACTACTGCAACAATGTAAGTCACTCACGCTTTCAACTACTACTGCAACAATGTAAGTCACTCATGCTTTCAACTACTACTGCAACAATGTAAGTCACTCATGCTTTCAACTACTACTACAACAATGTAAGTCACTCATGCTTTCAACTACTACTACAACAATGTAAGTCACTCATGCTTTCAACTACTACTACAACAATGTAAGTCACTCATGCTTTCAACTACTACTACTACGACAATGTAAGTCACTCATGCTTTCAACTACTACTGCAACAATGTAAGTCACTCATGCTTTCAACTACTACTACAACAATGTAAGTCACTCATGCTTTCAACTACTACTACAACAATGTAAGTCACTCATGCTTTCAACTACTACTACCACAATGTAAGTCACTCATGCCTTCAACTACTACTACAACAATGTAAGTCACTCATGCTTTCAACTACTACTACAACAATGTAAGTCACTCATGCTTTCAACTACTACTACAACAATGTAAGTCACTCATGCTTTCAACTACTACTACAACAATGTAAGTCACTCATGCTTTCAACTACTACTACAACAATGTAAGTCACTCATGCTTTCAACTACTACTACTACAACAATGTAAGTCACTCATGCTTTCAACTACTATTACTACGACAATGTAAGTCACTCATGCTTTCAACTACTACTACAACAATGTAAGTCAATCATGCTTTCAACTACTACTACAACAATGTAAGTCACTCATGCTTTCAACTACTACTACAACAATGTAAGTCACTCATGCTTTCAACTACTACTACAACAATGTAAGTCACTCATGCTTTCAACTACTACTACAACAATGTAAGTCACTCATGCTTTCAACTACTACGACAATGTAAGTCACTCATGCTTTCAACTACTACTGCAACAATGTAAGTCACTCATGCCTTCAACTACTACGACAATGTAAGTCACTCATGCTTTCAACTACTACTACTACAATGTAAGTCACTCATGCTTTCAACTACTACTGCAACAATGTAAGTCACTCATGCTTTCAACTACTACGACAATGTAAGTCACTCATGCTTTCAACTACTACTACAACAATGTAAGTCACTCATACTTTCAACTACTACTACAACAATGTAAGTCACTCATGCTTTCAACTACTATTATTACGACAATGTAAGTCACTCATGCTTTCAACTACTACTGCAACAATGTAAGTCACTCATGCTTTCAACTACTACTACAACAATGTAAGTCACTCATGCTTTCAACTACTACTACAACAATGTAAGTCACTCATGCTTTCAACTACTACTACTACAACAATGTAAGTCACTCATGCTTTCAACTACTACTACTACGACAATGTAAGTCACTCATGCTTTCAACTACTACTACAACAATGTAAGTCACTCATGCTTTCAACTACTACTACAACAATGTAAGTCACTCATGCTTTCAACTACTACTATAACAATGTAAGTCACTCATGCTTTCAACTACTACAACAATGTAAGTCACTCATGCTTTCAACTACTACTGCAACAATGTAAGTCACTCATGCTTTCAACTACTACTACAACAATGTAAGTCACTCATGCTTTCAACTACTACTACAACAATGTAAGTCACTCATGCTTTCAACTACTATTACTACGACAATGTAAGTCACTCATGCTTTCAACTACTACTACAACAATGTAAGTCACTCATGCTTTCAACTACTACTACAACAATGTAAGTCACTCATGCTTTCAACTACTACTATAACAATGTAAGTCACTCATGCTTTCAACTACTACAACAATGTAAGTCACTCATGCTTTCAACTACTACTGCAACAATGTAAGTCACTCATGCTTTCAACTACTACTACAACAATGTAAGTCACTCATGCTTTCAACTACTACTACAACAATGTAAGTCACTCATGCTTTCAACTACTACTACAACAATGTAAGTCACTCATGCTTTCAACTACTATTACTACGACAATGTAAGTCACTCATGCTTTCAACTACTACTGCAACAATGTAAGTCACTCATGCTTTCAACTACTACTACAACAATGTAAGTCACTCATGCTTTCAACTACTACTACAACAATGTAAGTCACTCATGCTTTCAACTACTACTACACAATGTAAGTCACTCATGCTTTCAACTACTACTGACAATGTAAGTCACTCATGCTTTCAACTACTACTACAACAATGTAAGTCACTCATGCTTTACTAACTGTAAGTCAACTAACTACTACTACACAATGTAAGTCACTCATGCTTTCAACTACTACTACCACAATGTAAGTCACTCATGCTTTCAACTACTACTACCACAATGTAAGTCACTCATGCTTTCAACTACTACTACAACAATGTAAGTCACTCATGCTTTCAACTACTACTACAACAATGTAAGTCACTCATGCTTTCAACTACTACTACAACAATGTAAGTCACTCATGCTTTCAACTACTACTGCAACAATGTAAGTCACTCATGCTTTCAACTACTACTACAACAATGTAAGTCACTCATGCTTTCAACTACTACTACAACAATGTAAGTCACTCATGCTTTCAACTACTACTACAACAATGTAAGTCACTCATGCTTTCAACTACTACTACAACAATGTAAGTCACTCATGCTTTCAACTACTACTGCAACAATGTAAGTCACTCATGCTTTCAACTACTACTACAACAATGTAAGTCACTCATGCTTTCAACTACTACTACAACAATGTAAGTCACTCATGCTTTCAACTACTACTACAACAATGTAAGTCACTCATGCTTTCAACTACTACTACAACAATGTAAGTCACTCATGCTTTCAACTACTACTACAACAATGTATGTCATCTCTCTTCCTTCTCCTCTTCCTCCTCTTTGTCTACAGTGTAGTTTATCTTATACTACTATACTTAGTCAAACATTTTAGTAACTGGTTTTTGTGTACCTTTGATAAACATACTTATTTTGTACCAATTTTTTTATTCAGTCTTATTAATTGCAGATGTAGATAAATAATAATTATCATTAACATTATCGTAGGTCGGGAGTTACAACAATACACACCTCCTCAAGATTGATGCTAACTTCAAAGTGAACTGGGTGTCGAACTGTGAGGGCAAGGATGCTTGCGCCGAGTGTCCACTCATTGGCAAACATCATTCCCAGTACATGCAGCGTCACCCCCCTGAGGACATCAATGTCATCGGTCTGTTTGACGTGCACGCAACCAGTGCTGATGCCTTGCAGTGCGGCCCACTCAATGCAGACTCTGGCTTCTACAATCTCCTTGCATTCTTCTACGCCATTGATCAGGTCGGTTTTAAAACATTCAATTTCAATTAAATTGGTGTGCTGTGATGAACATATTAACTTTCATCTTTGACTATTATTATTCATTTTTAACTTGTATTTTACTCTAATATATATTATATATACAGTTTGTATATATGTATATATGATATATTATATAGTTATATTATGTCTATATATGCATTAATTTACCTATAATACATAGATAAATGTTTTAGTCCTGTAATGTGACTCTGAATGGCCACAGTTGTCAGGTTTATTGAACAGAAATTGCTGTTATAAAATTAAAAAACATTGATATATATATATAGTGCCATATTCACATAGTGTTCTGTGGGGCTTTAAATTGTACAGTTATTCAAGACAGATATATTTAAACAAGATATATTTATAATTAAAACAATAATTTTATTAGGTGAACGCTGACCCGAGGAAGTTTAAGCTGGCAGAGAACATGAAGCTGGGTTCCACAGCCATCGACACTTGTGGCAGCGCGGTGCGGGTGACCGCGGACGTGTTTGCCATTCTCTCTGGGCGGGGCCTCAACTGGCGTGACAAAGACAGAGTGTCACCGGAGTCGGTGGTAGCCTATGTCGTAGGGGGCGGTAGTGGCAACTCGGTCGCGGCGACGCAGTTGTTGTCACCTCGCCAGATCACCACCATCAGCCCGACGGCGACGGCCGATACCCTCAGTGGAGCCCCCTACTTCCTACGCACCGTCCCGCCCAATGGTGTACAGGCAGCCGCCATGGCTGACATCACCGCTGCCATGAACTGGGTCTACTTCAGGTGCGTAGTGATACGACTACAAGCACACAGACATGCACGCATTCATTTCACACTTACACATGTAACTTTTAGGTAACAAAACAGAATGCCAACTTTTTTGGTTTAAATCCATATTTTCAGCTTGAAATTCTGTATAAATTCATGTACTATTTGTCATTTGGTTAATTGGTCTGTAGCATTTTTTAGTCCTTTGGCCGAAGGTCCAAGGGACTATTGCCATCACTCTGCATCCGCCGTCTGCTGTTAGCTGCCGTATCTCAGAAACCGTTCAGCAACTTTTTCTCTAATTTTGCATAGACATTTCATATGGTAGTGCCACTATACACAAGAAATCTGTATTTGATTCAATCATTCTAAGGGCTCCAAATGTTCCCTAAAATGCTAAATTTTTTAACTAAATGGTCTACTGTAGCAGTAGCTCTAGAAGGCTTCCAGTCCTTTTGTTCAACTAATCCCTTTTCCCACAACATCTGTCACACCTCACTGTGGCTGGCTGGTTAATGTGTGACTAATCTGTAATTGCTCACTGGCAGAGGCTTGGGTCACTGTGGCTGGTGGTAGGAAGTATGACTAATCTGTAATTGGTCACTGGCAGAGGCTTGGGTCAACAAACCAGCACCTTGTACCAGAAATAGAACACTATTCCCCTTCCCAAAACATCTGTCACATGCGGAGTCTGTGTCTTGTATGGATATATATTTTATGCAGTTGTTTTATATAAGCAGAAAGTTAATTGAAATTAGTTATTCTTAGGCCACAGAAAAGTAATTCCCGGTTTCTCATTGATGCATGTATTTTAAAATATGTGCCACAACATTTTATTTTCTATTATAATTATTCCTCTAAATGCAAGACATGGTGCAATAAGTGAACAGTAAACATTTTACTTCCATCATAACCCTTAATGATCTGTAACTATGATTAACCAAAAAACATTTGATTAATAATTACCTACAGGGTTGTTTGATTTATGCCGGGCAGAAACGGTTTCTGCCCGACAGAAATGGCAACAATAGGAAATACATGCCATTGATAGGCAAACGTGTTTTTTTTATAGAAGATGTCAGTTTCTTTCTGTACCTGTCTACGTATGATAACTATTTGTCTGCCATGCTCACAATAAACATCACATGAATGATAAAAGGAAGATCAGCCACTTAACTTGTGGATTATTATTATTATAAAACTGCTCTGCTACTGCTTGGTGGACAGTAAGCTGCAACTGTCTTTGAGTTTGTTTACATTTTGACAAACTACTATTATATAGCACTAATTTTTGAATGAATCACATTTTGAGAATGCATGTCATTGTTTGCGGTGTAACTTTTGTATGCTTCATTTTCTGCTGCTACAAGTTGCATTCATCTGAAAGATTATTCAATTACCTATCCAATGATAATACATATATTGTGGTGTTGGAAATATATAGCTTTGGTATATTGTACACGAGGGTTGTAATAGGAAACTATTGGACATTGCGACAGTCCAGAAAGACAGTATGAGATGTGTCACTCAATATATGAAGTGTGACTTTCAGATACTTCATTTTGTAGTGCTATGGATTATGATGGGCCTCTCCATTAGCTCCCTATATAATTATGTGAAATATATCATTATGTCATTAAAATATTTCAGAACAGGCTAACGCTAAGCTGCAACAGTCTTTGAGTTTGTTTACATTTTAACAAACTACTATTATATAGCACTATTTTTTTAATTGGCATGACTAATGCTAATATATCGCACAAAATGACTTCTATGGGAAACAACGTTGGTGTAAATTATCATCCCATTATTCTTACTGACAAAGACCGTTAGGTGAGTAACACCTTCGAAGTTCTGACAGCAGGACACCGCCTTCGGTGAAGTCGAGACAAAAGTTTGACAAAGGCTTCAAGTTCAAACGGTCTATCACTGTCCAGCTGACCAATTTTTTATTTTCTTTAGACTACCTTTTGCTCTCAGATAATCTGTCCTCTTAATTTTATACATAAAGACATAACCTGGCATAACTTTATACATTTTTGTAGCAGCACATTTGTACTTCCAGTGTATCATACATTTATCACTTGTTGTGTATTACACCCAGCTGTGGAGCTAAGATTCTCTGCCTGCTATTGTTTGATGGAAACTGTAACTAATCTGTAATTGGTCACTGGCAGTAGCTTGTGTCAACAGACAGCATTAAGCCACTAGACCCCTGTTAAACTGGACAGTTGCCTGTAGGTGTTAAACTGTGTCAAACAGTGAGTCTACCTTTTGCTCTCAAATAATCTGTCCTCTTAGTTTTACACATAAAGACATAATCTGGCATAACTTGATAAGTCTTTGTAGCAGCACATTTGTACTTCTAGTGTATCATTGCAACATAACATACATATTACATACTGTGTGCCACATTTGAATGTTGTGCATGTAACATTTCCATGCAATCCATTTGCATATATAATGTAAAACTTCAACAGCCGTTTTCTTCATTTTCACTTTTTGAGCCCTACCATGTTCAATGCTCCATAACTTTGCCAATTTTTGTAGCAGTCATAATTTTTGAAACCGTGTAAAGCACCCTACCAAACATTTACAAGGATGTAAGAAAACAGTGTTACAATTTTTCCGACTTATCTCTCGTTTGGTCAGCCGGGGTCACATATAGACGTATTAGTCCAAAGGACTTCAGGGCCACTTGGCCCATTTTTATAAAATATACTTTATTACGCATTCTGATCAAGCCATCTCTTCTTCTTCCCTTTGCTCCCTTGTGAGGTGGGGTCCACGTTACTTAATTCGTAGCTTCTTCCACTTTTCTTGTTAATCCATTACATCTCTGTCTGTTGTCCGCAATCACCTTCCATTCTTGTTAATCCACTACATCCCTGTCTGTTGTCCGCAATCACCTTCCATTCTTATTAATCCACTACATCTCTGTCTGTTGTCCGCAATCACCTTTCATTCTTGTTAATCCACTACATCTCTGTCTGTTGTCTGCAATCACCTTCCATTCTTGTTAATCCACTACATCTCTGTCTGTTGTCCGCAATCACCTTTCATTCTTGTTAATCCACTACATCTCTGTCTGTTGTCCGCAATCACCTTCCATTCTTATTAATCCACTACATCTCTGTCAGTTGTCTGCAATCACCTTCCATTCTTGTTAATCCACTACATCTCTGTCTGTTGTCTGCAATCACCTTCCATTCTTGGCTGTTTACACCTGCTCTCCCACGATCCCGTTTCATGCTGTCATTCCATCTCAGCTTTGGTCTTCCTCTTCGTCATTGGCCTTCAACTTCTCAGAGTGTTGTCAAAATAGGTCCACTTGCAAATGGGAGTTTTTATTCATGATGGCAATCTTGTTTAATCTTTAGTATTTGACATCATTCCACAAGAAAATTGTTTTCAAATATTCAGACTGTATGTTGACTGATAGTTTTGGTGACAAGATAGGTGTTCCTTCTTATGTCACATGATGCTGGTTACGTGACACACCTGTAAAGTATAAATAAATATATTTCCTTGTCCACATAGTATATAACATAATTAAAACAAAAGGCACACAAATGAGGTAGATACCTGAGAAGTGTAAACTGAATCAAGTCTGTTGCCTATTAAATCCAACTACAGCTGTATAGCATAATCCCAAATAAATACTTTTAAATACATAAAGGCTATACAGTTGAATAAATGGCAATATCTTCATGGTTAAGGTTTTCCTTAAAGATAGAAATAATATATTAGAACATGATAATTAAAGACCATATTCATTATAATATATAATTAAATACTTTAATTCATGCCAATTATAAATTTTCTAGTTTTATGCATAACAATATTTAATTATTTTGAAATTTTAATGTCTTCAGGTAGTTTATTCCAAAGTCGTGCCCCTAATAATTTCAACATTTGGCTTTCTGTAGAAACGCAAACCTTAACTACTGATGAAGACAGTGCAACACAGTTGAAATATTCAAAAACAAGAAGCTATAACTTTGATACATTCAAGGATGTTAAATCTTCTTTTATGGATCTGTTTGTGCAGCTCTGTGAGTAGTGACAGTGACTACGCAAGGGCAGCGACTGAGGCCTTCTTGCAGGCTGTCCGTGCTCGCAACAACGACACTGTGGAGTCAACCCTCTGTTTGGCGAAACGCTTTATCCTTCATGCCAACGCCACAGATAAGGATGCCGAAAAAGTTGTCCAGGTTTGCATTGCTTGACCTTGAACAATGACTGTTTTGCTTGTGTGTTTTCTACTACTGTAGCCGATGTCACCAGCCGATTGGTGGAGAGTTTATGTAATTTTGAACAGTCATATAAATGACAAGTGTCACTACTACTTTTACTTTGTCGTGTTGTAGGTGAATCTCTGGAAGTTTTGCATCAGGAGGGGTAGATTAGCAAACATAAATGTTTATGTATGCTAGCTCAATTATTGTTAGATACACGTAAAACACACACCAAACTACTTACAGAAACATGCACACATGTATGCATACACCACATGCACACACCACATGCACGCACACACACACACACACACACACACACACACACACACACACACACACACACACTACAAAACCCTTTTCCCATTGCAGGAGTTGGATGCGATATCTGGCTCCAATGCTGTCGTACTGTTTACGTCTCCTTCCCACACCCGCCTACTGCTGCGAGCCGCCAAGAGCCTCCATCTGAAGGGGCGCTTTGTCTTCCTTGGCTCCGAGCAGTGGGGCAACAACAGTATGGTGGTAGCGAATGTGGAGGAAATGGCTCGTGGGGCCCTTACCCTGCAGGTGAGTGCCCTATTCCAACACCCTCAGGGGTATCTACAATTCCACTGTAGAATGTTCGCTTTTTTACGTAACAGGCGAGATCTACCAATGAAACACTGTGAACATGATTAATGGGTTGTATCATTTCATGCATATGGTATTTAATGGAGTGTGTGCATGTATGTATGTATGCATACATGTATGTATGTATGCATACATGTATGTATGTATGCATACATGTATGCATACATGTATGTATGTATGCATACATGTATGTATGTATGCATACATGTATGTATGTATGCATACATGTATGCATACATGTATGTATGTATGCATACATGTATGTATGTATGCATACATGTATGTATGTATGAATACATGTATGTATGTATGCATACATGTATGTATGTATGCATACATGTATGTATGTATGCATACATGTATGTATGTATGCATACATGTATGTATGTATGTATGCATACATGTATGTATGTATGCATACATGTATGTATGTATGCATACATGTATGTATGTATGCATACATGTATGTATGTATGCATACATGTATGTATGTATGCATACATGTATGTATGTATGTATGTATGTATGCATACATGTATGTATGTATGTATGCATACATGTATGTATGTATGTATGCATGTATGTATGTATGCATACATGTATGTATGTATGCATATATGTATGCGTACATGTATGTATGTATGCATACATCTATGTATGTATGCATACATCTATGTATGTATGCATGCGTAGTTGACAGGTAGTCCGTCGGACTAGCTGACTCAGAAACAACCAGTCCTCATATTGTTTTACTAGTCCTTAAAAATCAATCATACTGTTGTATTATATATGTGTGACAGTTATGGCACATATTAAAAGTGGCTTTATTTCATAAAGAAAACAAGCCGTTTCCCATTTCAATTAAATGTTCAACTAAATGTGTCATTAATAGAAACAAATACATGTGATTTCGTAGATCCAATTGCAAAGTTATCAGAAGAAATGACTAATTTAATCAGGGGCAACAAACAGGAGTCGTGGACAAGGCGATGCCAGCAGAATTTGAAACCTGACGGCGACAAAGGACCGACATTGTCGGACTAAGTTGCATCATTTGCCCTATACTTTTCATTAGCATTTTCTTTCCCGAAGCCGACTAAACAATCAGTAACATTGCTGGCGTTTGGTAACTTGCTAAAATAATCACCCAATGCAGGAGTAACGCAACTACCATCACGACAGGATAGCACGTAACGATGTCTGTAACCCGCGCATGTATGTTTGTCCATGTCGCTCACCACTCATGGTCGCTAGGTGGCACTACCTATCCTACGCTAACCGGATGTAAACAGCCGCCATTTACATTCACTGCGTTCAGCAAGTTTCCCATCTGACGGTCGTACGGAATATTTAGCTGCCTGTGATAAAATGCTACCTTACTGTCTGATTTTGTTTTAATCCATCACAACACCCAACTAGCGTATACAGAACGTAAATCAATTTACATAAAAACAGCTAGTCCGATGGGACTGCTCCACTAAACATGGACTAGTCCGATCACTGAAACTACTCGTCCGGGACGATCGGACCGGCCTTATTTTGCAGCCTGATGCATACGTGTATGTATGTATGCATACATGTATGTATGTATACACACATGTATGTATGTATGTATGCACACATGTATGTATGTATGCACACATGTATGTATGTATGCACACATGTATGTATGTACAAGAATTTAATGCGATAACAATAACTTTGTTTTAATATAATAATTCATCACACAACAGTTAAAATACAATTGTTTTAATATACATCACACTACATTCTGTTATACATAGATGTATTTTAATTAAAGCAACAAGTACGTATAATCTGCACTATAATGCAATAATTATCTTCAACAGTTATGACACTTTGTGTTATCCTGGGCTTTGTAATGACACTTACTGTCTTTTTCAAGAAAACTAACTGTCCACACATTTCCTGTGACCCAGGAGCATGGTGGAAGTATGCTGATTTTGATTGGTTACCTGAAGTCATGTGACAGTTGAAGAGATGGTTGTTTTTCTCAGGTGGTCAGTGGAGTGTCCAAAGGTTTCCGTCGTTACGTCAGCACACTGACTGTGACACAACACAAAGACATTCCTGATGATTGGTTTGAGGAGTTCTGGCAGCGATTACACAAATGTCGTCTTGAGAATGCTACGGTCGTACTCACTCAGGTAATCTTATTTATTTTATCATCATTACTTAAGGCTGTGCTTACTCAATTGACCTATTCATCATGTGACATGTTGCCTAGCAACAAGGTCCATCAAGCCATCAAAATTGATGCCGAATTCATGGCACGTTTGGACATTCCATCACATATTTTGTTAAAATTCTTTTTGAAAGAACATACGACAAAGTTTGTTTAAATGGTCGAAAGAATTGATTTTTGTTTTGGTCTTCATATTATCGCAGTCTGTATTCATGAGGTTCCACTATATTTAAATATTAATTTTGTTCCGAAAGGAATGCTGAAATAGTTGCTGGAGTGGTTGAGTTACTCAGCTTGGAAGACCCAAAATGTTTATGCAATCATACTACATTACATTAGGCACAAAAACACACATTAAATAATAAAATGGTGTCTTTTAGGGCCCCTTTATGGTTCAAATAGTTCAGCACATTACACCAGCCGCTGCTAACCCATTCAGAATAGGCAGTAACGAAATAATTCACAGTGCTATTGTAAAAAAAATTGTATATATGATTTGCGTCCTTTATGTGCTGAAGTATGAGGGAATGAACGCCTTGCAAGAGATAAAACAATGTAAGAATGAAATATAAAGCTGTAAACAAAGATTACCAATTGTTGTACTTCAGTTCAAGCGTATCTGCTCACTGGGCCTGCGTATCAAGGAAGATATGATCGACGCGCCAGCCAGCGTTTTACAGACAATCATCGCCACACAGCAGGTGGCACTGGGGTTGGCTGGAATCGAAGATTGTCGGTCTGGGTATGTGTTTTGTACAAAATCTAATCATGTTTATCATAAAATTGCATTTTATAGTATAAACTGTATATATATATATCCTAACACAACGAACTGGGTATTTAGTCACAAAGCGCTGTTATGCACATGACCCAAAAATAGCTGTCTAGGTCATGGCTCATAAATTTTGGGATTTTGGTAGAAATGCGCACTTTCTAATGTCATATTTCAATGTCTAGTTCATTTCGACAAATAATGCCAAACTAATTATATACATGTACCAACAAAACAACAGGCGATATGAGTCAAAGTAATGTAATTTCCCAAAACATGGCTTTTAAAGGTTTTCTTCCATTTTGGAGATAAATCTAAAAGTACTGAAAATGTTTCATCAAGTGAGGTGTAATTTTAAAGCTTAATTATGATCTGTGGAAAAAAATAAAAAACTTTGCAAAATTGTGAAATGCGCACTTTGCTGTAGCAGATCACATATCATCTGGACTACCCAAAACTGTGAAATATACACTTTGCTGTAGCAGATCACATACCATCCGGACCACCCAAAACTGTGAAATATACACTTTGCTGTAGCAGATCACATACCATCCGGACTACCCAAAACTGTGAAATATACACTTTGCTGTAGCAGATCACATACCATCCGGACTACCCAAAACTGTGAAATATACACTTTGCTGTAGCAGATCACATACCATCCGGACTACCCAAAACTGTGAAATATACACTGCTGTAGCAGATCACATACCATCCGGACTACCCAAAACTGTGAAATATACACTTTGCTGTAGCAGATCACATACCATCCAGACCACCCAAAACTGTGAAATATACACTTTGCTGTAGCAGATCACGTACCATCCGGACTACCCAAAACTGTGAAATATACACTTTGCTGTAGCAGATCACATACCATCCAGACCACCCAAAACTGTGAAATATACACTTTGCTGTAGCAGATCACATACCATCCGGACTACCCAAAACTGTGAAATATACACTGCTGTAGCAGATCACATACCATCCGGACTACCCAAAACTGTGAAATATACATTTTGCTGTAGCGGATCACATACCATCCGGACCACCCAAAACTGTGAAATATACACTTTGCTGTAGCAGATCACGTACTATCCGGACCACCCAAAACTGTGAAATATACACTTTGCTGTAGCAGATCACATACCATCCGGACCGCCCAAAACTGTGAAATATACACTTTGCTGTAGCAGATCACATACCATCCGGACTACCCAAAACTGTGAAATATACACTTTGCTGTAGCAGATCACATACCATCCGGACCACCCAAAACTGTGAAATATACACTTTGCTGTAGCAGATCACATACCATCCGGACCACCCAAAACTGTGAAATATACACTTTGCTGTGAAATATACACTTTGCTGTAGCAGATCACATACCATCCGGACCACCCAAAACTGTGAAATATACACTTTGCTGTGAAATATACACTTTGCTGTAGCAGATCACATACCATCCGGACCGCCCAAAACTGTGAAATATACACTGCTGTAGCAGATCACGTACCATCCGGACTACCCAAAACTGGGAAACATACACTTTGCTGTAGCAGATCACATACCATCCGGACTACCCAAAACTGGGAAACATACACTTTGCTGTAGCAGATCACATACCATCCGGACTACCCAAAACTGTGAAATATACACTTTGCTGTAGCAGATCACATACCATCCGGACTACCCAAAACTGTGAAATATACACTTTGCTGTAGCAGATCACATACCATCCGGACCGCCCAAAACTGTGAAATATACACTTTGCTGTAGCAGATCACGTACCATCCGGACTACCCAAAACTGGGAAACATACACTTTGCTGTAGCAGATCACATACCATCCGGACTACCCAAAACTGGGAAACATACACTTTGCTGTAGCAGATCACATACCATCCGGACCGCCCAAAACTGTGAAATATACACTTTGCTGTGGCAGATCACGTACCATCCGGACTACCCAAAACTGGGAAACATACACTTTGCTGTGGCAGATCACATACCATCCGGACTACCCAAAACTGGGAAACATACACTTTGCTGTGGCAGATCACATACCATCCGGACTACCCAAAACTGGGAAACATACACTTTGCTGTAGCAGATCACGTACCATCCGGACTACCCAAAACTGTGAAATATACACTTTGCTGTAGCAGATCACATACCATCCGGACTACCCAAAACTGTGAAATATACATTTTGCTGTAGCAGATCACATACCATCAGAACTACCCAATACTGTGAAATATACACTTTGCTGTGGCAGATCACGTACCATCCGGACTACCCAAAACTGGGAAACATACGCTGCCTTAGCCAGATCACATACCATCGGACTACCCAAAACTGTAGAAATATTATACATTTTGCTGCCAGCAGATCACATACCATCAGAACTACCCAATACTGCTGTAGAAATATACACTTTGCTGCCCGGCGGGAATCCGCGCATTACCATCCGGACTACCCAAAACTGTGAAATATACACTTTGCTGTAGCAGATCACATACCATCCGGACTACCCAAAACTGTGAAATATACACTTTGCTGTAGCAGATCACATACCATCCGGACTACCCAAAACTGTGAAATATACATTTTGCTGTAGCAGATCACATACCATCCAGACTACCCAAAACTGTGAAATATACACTTTGCTGTAGCAGATCACGTACCATCCGGACTACCCAAAACTGGGAAACATACACTTTGCTGTAGCAGATCACATACCATCCGGACTACCCAAAACTGTGAAATATACATTTTTCTGTAGCAGATCACATACCATCCGGACTACCCAAAACTGGGAAACATACACTTTGCTGTAGCAGATCACATACCATCCAGACTACCCAAAACTGTGAAATATACATTTTGCTGTAGCAGATCACATACCATCCGGACTACCCAAAACTGTGAAATATACACTTTGCTGTAGCAGATCACATACCATCCGGACTACCCAAAACTGTGAAATATACATTTTGCTGTAGCAGATCACATACCATCCAGACTACCCAAAACTGTGAAATATACACTTTGCTGTAGCAGATCACGTACCATCCGGACTACCCAAAACTGGGAAACATACACTTTGCTGTAGCAGATCACATACCATCCGGACTACCCAAAACTGTGAAATATACATTTTGCTGTAGCAGATCACATACCATCAGAACTACCCAAAACTGTGAAATATACACTTTGCTGTAGCAGATCACATACCATCCGGACTACCCAAAACTGAAATATACACTTTACTGTAGCAGATCACGTACTATCAGAACTACCCAATACTGTGAAATATACACTTTGCTGTAGCAGATCACATACCATCCGGACTACCCAAAACTGAAATATACACTTTACTGTAGCAGATCACGTACTGTCAGAACTACCCAATACTGTGAAATATACACTTTGCTGTAGCAGATCACATACCATCCGGACTACCCAAAACTGAAATATACACTTTACTGTAGCAGATCACGTACTATCAGAACTACCCAATACTGTGAAATATACACTTTGCTGTAGCAGATCACATACCATCCGGACC
>CM034539.1:12629440-12920379 GCA_020002185.1 Paraescarpia echinospica | reverse complement strand
GTAATCCAACATTCTGTGATGCAAATTGTCGTCCAATGTCTACTCCTGCTGTATATTCTGACAATGGTTCATCAGCTGGTAGGGTCGCAGTGCAGTTTGCGTGACCTGGACAGGTTACGTCTTGCCCTCGTCTTCGCAGCGAAGCACCAAGACTGCACAGTTTGTTCTGAATGCTTATGCCGACAATGTCACTGCGACCTGACTGTTTCTCTACAGCAACAGCAATTGCCTGGCTTGCATTTTGCTCTGCATGATATGCACCAGTGATGGTCGCTGAGTTGTAACGACTGTCCATTGCTATATTTATAGGTGAATTCTCAGGAAGGCCACGCAGCCTGTTCACTCGTTTCACATTTTCACGTTTCTTCGCCAGATCAGCTAACGTCATAGTCGCTGTTGCAGTGGCAACTTTGTTGGCTGTTCTCTGCATCACACTGCGATTTGGCACGGGTAAATTCAGGCAAGTAAGGATTAGTCGGCCTTTCACGTTGCCTGTTGTAGATTCTTGAAGTCCTACCTGTAAGCCAACATTAGGTGCTGCTGGCCTACGACCTCGTTTTCCCGTCTCAATTTCATTATACAGCTTATAAATGCCAGACATGAATCCACATTTTGTGCAGCGAAGCCAGCACTGCCAACACAATCCAACCTTGACCTCTCTGGCAATGGTAAATTCAGGAATAGCACACATGTTTTTCTGTGTTGAATGCTGTAATATGCATTCATTGTACATGTATTGCATCTTGCCCTTATCGTAAAGGCGCATTTCCTCATGTGTATCGTCTGCTTTCAGATACGTTAATGACAAATCATCATCGTCATCATTCGCGTTGGGTGCACAGTGTTTTGGCCTCAGCAACTTTGCCTCGCCAAATCGACCTTCGGCATCGGGAATCTCGATGAGGCCACCTGGTGTCACTTTTGTGACTTGCTCGAAATCGGCTTCAGTGAGTCTTGGCATCCATACAGCTAAATTTTCTCCACTTTCCTGCACTGCACCCAATGCACTGGCACTGCTTTCCGTCCTTGTTTTGTACACAGCATGTCCCTTCCTGAAACCACATTTCCTGTCATGCTTGGGTATAGCGTTTGGCTGAAGTTTATCCAACACATCACACATGATCACAGTTGGTATAGATGCAAGAAAATCTTTGAACCTGGCTCAGCAGAGATCTCTACTGTAATGACAGGCTAACCCTAACCCTAATATGACCACCCCAAATTAAGAGAGGAGGGCACAAGGTTTTGTCCAGGCTAGCCATTGGCTGCAACAGTACACCCATGTATGTTTGAATTGTGATTTACAACCCTCACTGTTTGAAGTACACCAGATTTGGGATTTCTGTCAGGCTGGGTAGAGCTTGTAGAAGGTCAATATTGAGACAGGCCAGCACTCTGATGGCTGCAATTCGCATGTACCTGTGCGTAATAGGAAACCGGGATGCTGTCAGAGTGTTTGATGTGACATTTATTGTTTACCCCAAAAATGCAACAACACACATGTTCTCTTCACACTGTCTATAATTCGTGAAGTTTAGAAGTCCCATTATGAACAGATGTCATCTTAAAAAAGGCAAATGTTCAAGATTTTGTGATAAAAAGACAGCATATTGGATAATATTTTTTTTTAATATTTAAATTGCACTACATTTGTCAAAGGGGAGGTTTTCAAGGTCGGCTTAGTGTACACAGTGAGGCACTGACATCAGAATTCATATATTTTGAGCACAGCAACTAATGCATGGGTCCGAGTTCCTGTTGATATACGTTATTCATGGCACAGTAGAGATTGTTCCTCAGCAGACGGGTGCCTGGTTCGAAGACATCTCAATTAATATTCGGTGTCTTACTCGCAATTTCCCTAGACCATTAATCGGGATGTATGTGCTGCTTCAGCACTGTGTCACTTTTGTAAAGATTTGCAGTATTCGGCGGATCTATTTGGGGTAAGACCACATTAAGGATTCGTCCGCCATTACCCTCCGAGAGAGTTCCCAATAGAAATGGCATTATGCAGGTTGTGTGAATTTCTGAGAGTACTTGTATAGTGTTGATTGAGTAGAAATTATGTTTTTCTGCAGCGTGGTACCAGAGCTGTCAAATTATGACAGTTGTCAAATTGTGCTTTTCTGCGTATAGACACAGGTGTCATTTGGCTATATGATGTCATTAGGGCAAATCACTGTCTGGTTCTAGCAGAAATGAAGGGGTGTCAGGTTTGAAAGTGGTTTATGGAAAATTGAGGTATGAGAATTTTACGAATTTTGCACAGCATGTGTATGAACAGAGGGTAAATATGGTGTAGAAATTTAAAGAAAACTTTTGGGTAAAATTTACAGGAAATGTAGGAAACGTTATAATGGCCGCCTATGGGGAAATCTAATGTGGTCTCGCCCCAATATACTGCAGACGTGGCGGCATGGATTCTTCGAAGCTCGATCGAACAGTCACTCTGGACACTGAATATTACACACACACAAAAGCTTGGGAACGTAACCCACGTTAACGATTCCCACCGCGCTTTACGACTTGACTTGCCATTCTCTTGGCAGCAGAGCAACCTGTCTCGTTCAACCCTGGATCTGTCCCAGTCCTTCGCAAGCGCCCAGATGGCGAAATGCGTACAACAAACGTTTATATAGGCAGATCTAATTACACATCATATGACAGGTTTCCATCATTTATATTGGCTAATGCAATATACAATTCAAACTAGGCATTGTGGAACACCCTCTCTAACATTACAGTGAAACCGCCTGCTTGCCTAGAAACACTAGGAACAGAATACCACGCTTCATTGAGCGCATCTGCAACCGAGTTGCTGTAGTTACGTAACTAAGGCGGTTGGTTAACAATATGTCTATGTACTGGCTTGACCTTCCTCATTTATAAAATTAAACCTCAGGAACGTAGATTTAAACATCCAGAAATGCTACATTATACCGAGGCTGTATTACCAAGGCGACCATATTGCGAGGTTCCACTGTAGTAATAACAATCCCTGTTTGTTTATCATTCATGTAATACTTTCATTTAAACGCTCGATTCTTTGTTGCAGGTGGACTACGATGCGTTACGAATGGCCAAGGAAATATACTAGTTGCTATGAATCACATTCGGTTAGATAACTGGCAACTAGACCCGCCAACGAACAAGTAAGTATATATTCATGTGTTATAACAGCAGTGAAATGTGTTGTTAAATATTTATTGACATATATCAACAATGACGATAATACTACAGTAACCAGAACATCAAGCAAAGCAACAGCAATTTTAAAATGTATAAACATATAATAGGTATGAAATTTCACAAACTGTATATACTAGGCATAGTTAGTAGAAATCAGCCAACATTTTTTTATGTTTAATAATAAACAACATAGGATCATTCTAGAACATTTTGAGTAGCATGCCTACGTGATAATTGAAGAAAGGTTCAAATGATTTCATACAAACACTGCTTGTTGATATATACCAATTTGACAAGGAAATGAATTACCTCAAACCCATTTTCATACATCACCTGCTGACAATGTTAGTAAATTTATTTGAACCTTATTTTATTTCAGGTCTCTCAGGTGGGCTGCATATAAACAGTTCATCTGGTGGATCCATGGTAGACTGGGCCGAAAGGTACGGAGAGTTATACCAGCGTGTGCCAGCCATCAAATACGATCACACTTCCCTGCACTCGATGGGACACAACATGACGGATTCCACTTGGCACTTGAGGACTGAACTAGACTAAACTAGAGGATGCATTTGTCACCTTATACAAAACTATGGCTGTAGGTGGAAATGCAAACAAAACAGCCAGTCCCTTGAAACGTCCTTGTCAATTGTCAGTCAATTTATAAATAAATAGTTGGATTGACTATTTATTTACAAATCGACTGCCTCTTGATGCCAGCAGATCATGTTTCATTGGCTTGGGCACATCTGCCCCAAGGACAGCAATTCCAGTTGGGACAGTGATTCCTGGCAGTTTCAGATTTCTCACAAAGACATCATTCACTCTTTCCATGGACATTTGGGTTGGCAGGTAAATCTGCTGCTGTGTTTTGTCGCAGCACCCACTGCTTGCGCCTTCTTGACCAGACATCCACAACGTTAACAGGGTTGTCTGCGCTAGGGCTTGGCCAGAAGTACCAGAGCAGACAGCATGAGCCGTGCTTTCGTCCCTATAATAAACAGGACATACAGTATTGTAATAAATTTCTTACCAACAAAAAGCAACAAACCCATCATCATCTATATCTTGTTAGTAAGCTGCTGTGAATTACTTTCCGTACGACTGGTCGGCTTTCAGTGAACTTTGAAATGCCATTTTCCAAATAACAATAATGTATAAATATGTCTTCTATAATTGCACTCGATAATCGTGTTTAAAAATGTTGACTGTTTGAATCGTACTCAAATGGCCAAGTATTCATAATCAGACATCGAAAAAATAATATTGATCCTTACAAACAAGGCATCCCATTTTGACAGTCCTCCACAATTGCATTTATCATCACTCGTTTTTGTCATGTATCTTATATATGGTATATACAGTGATTGTATTTTGTTATCGTTACTATTACAAGGAGAATTTATTACACTAAAATAAGTGAATACAGTTGTGAAGTATTCACGCCATCTCTGTGACATAGTTAACACCTGACAGTCCTGTCCATTCAACCACCATCCTCCCCTGGGAAGTATTCAGCTCCACACAGCATATACCACGAAAATAGTATCACTGTCAGGTACTCATTTATATATCCGAGTGAACTGGAGCAATGTGGAGTGAGCAAAACTCCACAAGCTTTGAAATGGCAGAGACTTAAACGATTCTGATGATCTAACCACTATGTTACAATGCCACAATAAGTTAGTGGTGCTATTATTAGAATGACTGAGGTCAATTTTTTACAACTAATTGCAATGTATGACTTCTGTCCTATCTTCATAGAAGAAGTGCTGTCTTTTGGAGCAGTACTTGAGCAGGTAACTGTGAAGTACTTCAAGTTGTCCAGTGTGGCAGTACTTTGTCAGGTGGGGAAGAGCTTGCAGAACATGTCGTGGTGTAATGGTGGAAGTAGAGCAACCCTCTTTCGTGGAATCTGTAAAACATGACATTGTGTTTGTGCACTATTACGGTAAAGCATTTGCTAAATTATCACATTACAGAAAAATAATAATGTAGAATTCATTTTTTCAAGCTAGAAATCAATAAGTGTTTCCATGTGAATATTGCACTGTAAATGCAGTACATACCGACTTGATGTGCAGTAGACTTGCTTGATGTGGTAGGCACTGGGGACATCGGAATGCGAGTGGACAATGGTTGTGTAATGGTCTGCAATAGAGACAGATACTGAATAAAGATCATGTCTGAATTAATTATGGAGTGTTTGTTATCATTAATAATATGGTCATATAGTGGGTCATTCTATGTGAAGGTAACCAATAATTCTGGTTGCACTCATCTCTTCAGTTTTTGAATAATCAATTTGGTGATATCCCTTGAGAAGATGAAACCAAAATAGGAGCCTCTCAGCTCCAGTCATTTTTGGGCTCCAGCAATGTGACATTTAGAACTTCAATTTATAATTAAGTTGAGGTTAAAAATTAAATAAAACAATCAATATTTCAAATGTTAATATATATTGCCTTATTCAATTTGTAGTTTTTTTTATAATGAATAATATCAATAATGTTACTTTTGTGTTACTTTAATTCTTGTTTCTTTTTATGTAGTTTTCTGACAACCAATTAAACCATACTGCTACACTGCTACACTGCTGCTTGGTTGACAGATAAGTATCAGTTCAAGTACAAATTGTAAAACCAGTACAAAAATAATATTGTGATATTTTTCACACCAATGGGAGTTTAGGTTCAATAGTCTGCAAGCAGCCACTAAACCCGTCTTATGTGAAAAGGATAGTTTGTCGCAGACATACTATCAATTCTTATTTGATTTGGAATTGAACTGATAAAACATACACATAAATTTGAATAAAAAATAAAAACAGATTGTATTGGAATTGAATGAACTGATCAAAACAAATTACAGTAAACCTCGCCTAAGTTGGATTCAATCGAACTGAGTGATTTAATCCGAGTTGCGCAAAAATCTGACTTAGCCGAAGATGACATATCCCAGCGCCAAAGGCAACCCTCTAAAAGCCCTTAGGTAACTGTAAATAACGCGGTAACTCTATAAATGTTGATGTCCACAAGCAACATACAACATCATACAGTATTAAAACACTTTTATGCTTCATTTTGGCACGGATCTCTAAGGTTATAGCTTACCAAGTGATTTAGTTGAATACTGCGATCTGACTTAGGCGAGGAAAAACACATTATCTCGAATCAAATGGACCGACTCAGTTATTCCGAGTTAGGCGAAGATCCGACTTACACAAAGATTTGTATGGGAAATTCATTACAAATCAAACCGTTCCTTGGAATTCTGTCTGAGTTGAGCGAAGATCCGACTTTGGTGAATCCGACTTAGGCGAGGTTTACTGCATTTACAATTATTTCTTATATAAATTTACATTTATAAATGGTAACAGTCCCAGTACACACACATGATTTTATCACCTGACAACACCTGGGTGACATGAATCCAGGATAAAAACCCTTCTGAACTGCCCCTTTACATAACCCAGGTTGGTTTCCTTTGTTCATCATTTCTCTTATCTGCTCTTTCAGTCCCTAAATTCCCTATTTACACCAGTTTTATTCCCAGTCTAAAACCTGACTGGTTGCGACGACGCCCTCTTGTAACAGATCACCAAAGACTCGGCACATGAGTTCTTCCAATGCCGTCTCAGAGCCGGGCATGTTCATGGCACATCGTGTGTACACGAGAACTCCACGAAAGGGTGTCGCAACTCCGCAGTATTTGAGTGAGTCCTTCGATAGAGGGATCTGATAGAATGCATTCGTCAAGTCTGATACAACGATGTACTTCCAGCAAGCTATGGATCTTAGTGTCGAATCCACGTCTGGCATGAGAGAAGGCTGCCGCTTGCTGTAACGTCCTACTTCCGTGAAGGTAGTGACGAGTCGTGATCCTCCATTAGCTTTGCGTACGAGAAATGATGGGTTAAGGTATTCGACCACCACCCCGATATCTTCTGGACGACGGAATACACCGGCCGCCTCCAAATCATCAAACTTTTCCTGAAGTTCGACGAGTTTGTCGCGAGCATATTGCGGACATCTCCCCTTTCGCTGCGGGGGTTGGACTGGTCCCATGTTTACAGTTGCTGTGAATGGGCCCGCATGCCCGTTGTATCCTACGATTTTTGAGTTGAACACGGTATCAAATTGTTGATGCAGATTGCGGAACTGGTTGCGCAAGTCGTCAGACAAGAGGTTGCCACTGTCTAGTTCGATAGTGTCTGGAAATTGCACGTCTGCTGCGTGTGTGCTTGTGTTTTTGATTACAATGTCTTCCACGTAATTGGTGTCACATGCTGTGGTACCACGCACTTGGCAAAAGTGCTCGTTGCGTCCTATTTTCAAGGGATGTGAACACGTGTTTAGTAAACGGATTTTGTCCCCGACTGCCTCGACAATGGCAGGTTGGGGCCGATCTTGGTAGTGCAATGTTGACTTATGATCGCTACGAGGTTCGATCGCCATTACAAGATCGTCGAGTGCTGATGGAATAGACAGTTCTATGTAGTCGCCTGGCCAAACAGTAGTGGACGCGGGTGGCGCACGCAACACGTAGGCCTGCGCTCTGCGAATGGTGTGATATTGGGAACGGTTGACGTTCTCCATCCCGTAGTGTATCACAGTTTCGTCAATGCTGATCTGATTTTTGGCGGGACGAACGGATATGTCATTGGTTGTCATGAATGGTGTTCCCGCAAGTACATCGACATCCAAGTCTTTAACGACAAGGGCATCGAGGTGTAGGTCAAGATTATCCCGCGATAACACGAGCCTTGTTTCTCCGACTACATTGAGTGGGGTTACACCATCAGCATGTCTTGCGAGCTGGGAGCTTTTGGTGATTTTTGCACCAATTGACCTGGCCACCGTCTCTCTAATCATGTTGGTTTCGGCCCCAGTGAGGGTAAGACGTATTGGGTGGTGACGATGGAACGCCTTGAAGAATGGAGACTGTTTCGTATTTACGCGACAAGTCGCCGACACTTTTTGTACGTCATTGACGTAGCCGTCATTCGCCGGTGGTTCCTCGTCTCCGCTGTCTTCGCAGTTTAGTCCTGTCACGTTGCGTGCCTTTGTCATGAACAGTCTGTCTTGCTCGGGCAAGTACTTGCAAGCGCTTAGATAGTGGTCTACTATCGGTCTACCAGCCTGCTTACAGAATGGGCATTGTTTTGCTCATTGGGTTCGTTGGTAGCTTTGTGGGCGAGCGGGCCCAGAGCGTGTGCGTTGACTGTCTCAGGATTTTTTTCTCTGACATAGAATGGATCTCGTCCAGTAGGGACCCCAGGGCCTGAGAGATCTCTGGTTTAAGAGTGGCTAGCGTGCGGCTCCGCAATTCGGTTCCGTAGCGCTGTTTTACGAGTCTAGGTAGCTCCTGATGGATAAGTCTAAGCCAGCTCAATACAACCATGTTCTCTAGCGACGGTGATAAGTCCTCATCTACGGTCGGGAACTCGTCGTGGTGTGATATACCGCCACCCACTGTCAGCAGATTATCATCAACGAACGCCAGGAGGCGTTGGAATAGGTCCTCGTGGTTTTCGTCTGATTCAAGTTTTATGTCGGCGAAATCTATGAAGTGAGCGCCGCTTGTCTGAAACCCGAAGTGAAGTCTGATTGCCTGCCATATGGAGTTGACGGATGTCGAGTTTTTGACGATGGTATTTCGCGACATGATCGGACAGAAGTTGGCAATCTGCCCAAGCATTAATTCTATGTGCGCGACTTTTTGTTGTGCCGTTCGCCTAACCAAGCCTGGTGTGTCTTCGGTATCGTCAAGCAAGCCTCTGAGTGGAGAAGTGTTAGTTTTCTTTCCCCATGTTACCTGGTCGAGTAGGAATGGTGCGAAATTCGCGTCCAATGATAGAGTATATTGGAGGTTTTGGCGCCAGCTCTCATATGACGTCAGTGTTTCGTGTTTTGAAAGAGACCACTGTTTTGGAGCTCTCTGTGACTGAGCCATTGTCCCGTTTGACGTGTAGCTCAATCGTGTATGCAAATGCCGGCAATGTTCAATGTTAATTACTGCGTACAGAAAGTAAGCATTCGTCGTGCCGTTTGTTTGGCTATACGAGTATCTATCCACTTCAGTAGTGAAAACGCTGCCACCACGCCAGTATAAAAGGGAAAGACTCGATAACGACGAGAACATTTATTGAACAGACTTATCTCAAAACGGAAGTCGAGGCAAGAGAGCGTACAACAGGAACAAGGTATGGAATTAACCAACGCAAATACAGGAAGCGGAAATGTGATACTTATCCAATATGGCGCAATACTAACCTTCTTGCGATCTAACTTCACTTGGCAGCGCACTCGACGGAGAATGTGCGGCGTTTCGACGGCTGTGGTCTGTAACTAAATATCGTCGGCATTGCTCCAAGCTTAAAAACCCGACGTCGCCGACGTTTCGACGCGTCTTGTCCCATTAACTGATGAAATACATCCACTTCGAAACACGTTTCTTCAAAATGAGCCGAACAGAGTGAACTGTACAGCGTATGCCGTAACATGTGTACGTGTGTTGACAACATTGCTTACGTCATGGGAACACTGTGGTAAAATAATGCTGCTCGTTTATTGGTTGCTTTTGGTCAAGCCGCCGCGTCATCAGTAAGATGGCAGCCTTCGTGTTATCGAAGATTTCATTCGAATTTACCATTTTGAGATAATATTGCCAGTAAACCATTGACGTTAAAGATGTGATTATAGTTGGAAACAGTTAGTTTGCATTAACTCTTTAGGTGCGTAACACCAAACAGTTCCCTTATGTTTCCCTTTAACACAAACTTGTTTCTCTCTTCTTCAGAGATACAGAAATCCCAACGGCAAATCCCTTTTATCCACTGGACAGTAACTGTCATAACCTAAACGAAACCACCAACAACAATACAACTAATAGCAAGAAAGCATATAGACCAAAAAAGAGACCAAACTTCAGATGCATCCTCATAAACTGCCAAAGCGCTAAAAAGAAAGCCTCAGACATCGAAGCACTAAACAATCTGCATAACCCAGACATCATCTGTGGCACTGAATCATGGTTAGATCCCTCAATAAAAAATGGAGAAATATTCCCAAGCAACTTTAACGTCTTTAGAAAGGACAGAGAAACAGACACTACTGGAGGGGGGGTATTTCAAATATCAAAAGATGACCTCATAACAAGCCACCTACCAGACCTAGACACTAACAGTGAGAGAATTTGGACTGAAACCCAGATAACAGGAATGAAACCAATAATCATGTGTACCCTCTATCGTCCCCCAAATGACTCTCATGGAACTCAAATCAAAGAACTAGACCTAGCCCTTTCTAAATTAGGTAACAAGATCAACACACATAATGTCATCATTACTGGCGATTTCAACCTCCCTAACATCAATTGGGAAATTCACCAAGTCACAACTAACAATGGATACAGTACAGCTGCTGCCAATAAATTACTCTCTCTTACAGAGGAACATGGTCTGATCCAACATATCAAGGAACCCACGCACAGACAGGGAAATGCCAACAATATTTTAGATCTTGTCTTCACCAATAGACCTGGGTTAATAAAGAAGATAAATGTAGTAGACGGAATAGCAGACCATAGCACAGTCATTATTGATGCAAACATTTCGCCCAAACGCAAACATCGTCCAAAACGTAAAGTCTTCATTAGAAATAAAGCCGACAATATTAACATCCAGAAATCTCTTGAAAACTTTACACATGAATACTTCTCTCAAAACCAAAACATGACTGTCAATGACAAGTGGAATCTTGTTTCCACGAAAATCATCAACATTATGAACCAATATGTACCGCACCGACTTACTACTTCAAGACACAATCTTCCCTGGTTCAATAAAGATTTAAAGAAAATGTGCAAAATAAAGAAACAGCTATATAACAAAGCAAAAAGAACTAGAAATCCAGAAGACTGGAAAGAATTCTGTGACATCAGGAGAAACATGCAGAAACACCTTCGTTCTGCTAGACTATCCTACATAAGTCAATTCCTGACAACAACAATAACAGAGAAACCTAAATCATTTTGGAGCTTCATTTCTAAACTTAGACAGGATAACCAGGGTATTGGGGACCTTAACATTGCTGGTAACATCATTAGCGACGACAAACATAAAGCAGAAGCCTTAAACAATCAGTTCCAAAGTGTCTTCACACACGAAGGAAATTCCACCCTACCAGATATGGCCAGAAGTCCACATGGAGAAATCCCCAAACTAGCAATTACACTTAAAGGAGTACTTGATCAACTTTCCAAAATTAACATTTCTAAATCGCAAGGACCAGATGGCATTCCACCATGGTTCTTAAACAGATATGCCTCTCATCTAGCACCAGTAATACATGACATTTTCCAATCATCTGTTGACTCTGGACAAGTCCCCAATACCTGGAAAGAAGCCAATGTAACAGCAATTTTAAGAAAGGAAGTAGAGCAGAAACATCTAACTACAGACCAATATCCTTAACACCTGTGGTTTCTAAACTTCTTGAACACATCATACATAGTCACATTATGAAACACCTTGAACAGCACCACATTCTAACTGACCACCAACATGGCTTCCGTGCCAAAAGATCAACTGAAACACACTTAATTCAAACAATCCATGACATAAGCAAATCACTTGATGAGAAGAAATCTGTAGACATGGCCATCCTTGACTTCACCAAAGCATTCGATAAAGTTCCACATAAAACATTAATCCACAAACTCAAACACTATGGCATCACAGGCCCAATATCATCATGGATAAATAGCTTCCTTACAGGAAGAACTCAACAGGTCGTTATAAATGGATCTAAGTCATCATCAACTCAAGTCATTTCTGGGGTACCACAGGGCACAGTACTGGGGCCCCTACTTTTCCTACTTTACATAAATGACCTGCCAGACAATCTTTCCTCAACTGTTCGCCTTTTTGCAGACGACTGCCCGTTATATTCACCGATTAAAACTGACCAAGACACATCTGTCCTCCAAAACGATCTGCTCAAACTTGAGAAATGGCAACACACGTGGCTTATGAAATTCAACCCCACTAAATGTTATACAATGACAATAGCCTCAAGAAAACTGACACCAAATCTCTACACATTCTGCGGACAACAACTTAAATCTGTTGAATCACACTGTTATCTTGGCATACATATATCAAATACATTAAATTGGACAATACAAAGCAACTCGGTCACAAAAAAAGCACAACAGACATTGGGAATGATTAGAAGAAATTTAAATAAATGCCCAACCCAAATCAAGTCCATAGCCTACACAACCCTTGTCCGCCCCATACTTGAATATGCGTCAGCATCATGGGATCCACATTGCCTAAGAAATATCAAACTCATAGAAAGAACCCAGAGACAAGCCGCCAGATTTTGTAAGAACAACTATTCTAGAGAGCCTGGAACGGTAACACAACTCCTTAAAGATCTCCAGTGGGACACCCTCCAATCACGAAGAAAAACCCAAAGACTTAGCATATTATATAAAATGGAACATAACCTCATAGATATCCCACTAGATCAATACACCAAACGCAACACCAGATGCTCACGTAAACATAATAAACAGTTAGTACAAATCAGGCACTCGACAAACATATTTGGAAACAGCTTTTTCCCAGTCACAATAAAAGAGTGGAATTCTCTACCTCCAAGCATTGTATCAAGTACGTCACTGAATTCATTCCAGATTAGCCTAGCCCAACATGTAAAAAATTAATCCATAAGAGCCACCATGCGCACTGGCGTGATGTGTCCATAGGACATTTTGCCAGTCAAAATACAGATACAGATACAGACTAGTCCGATCACTGAAACTACTCGTCCGGGACGATCGGACCGGCCTTATTTTGCAGCCTGATGCATACGTGTATGTATGTATGCATACATGTATGTATGTATACACACATGTATGTATGTATGCACACATGTATGTATGTATGCACACATGTATGTATGTATGCACACATGTATGTATGTACAAGAATTTAATGCGATAACAATAACTTTGTTTTAATATAATAATTCATCACACAACAGTTAAAATACAATTGTTTTAATATACATCACACTACATTCTGTTATACATAGATGTATTTTAATTAAAGCAACAAGTACGTATAATCTGCACTATAATGCAATAATTATCTTCAACAGTTATGACACTTTGTGTTATCCTGGGCTTTGTAATGACACTTACTGTCTTTTTCAAGAAAACTAACTGTCCACACATTTCCTGTGACCCAGGAGCATGGTGGAAGTATGCTGATTTTGATTGGTTACCTGAAGTCATGTGACAGTTGAAGAGATGGTTGTTTTTCTCAGGTGGTCAGTGGAGTGTCCAAAGGTTTCCGTCGTTACGTCAGCACACTGACTGTGACACAACACAAAGACATTCCTGATGATTGGTTTGAGGAGTTCTGGCAGCGATTACACAAATGTCGTCTTGAGAATGCTACGGTCGTACTCACTCAGGTAATCTTATTTATTTTATCATCATTACTTAAGGCTGTGCTTACTCAATTGACCTATTCATCATGTGACATGTTGCCTAGCAACAAGGTCCATCAAGCCATCAAAATTGATGCCGAATTCATGGCACGTTTGGACATTCCATCACATATTTTGTTAAAATTCTTTTTGAAAGAACATACGACAAAGTTTGTTTAAATGGTCGAAAGAATTGATTTTTGTTTTGGTCTTCATATTATCGCAGTCTGTATTCATGAGGTTCCACTATATTTAAATATTAATTTTGTTCCGAAAGGAATGCTGAAATAGTTGCTGGAGTGGTTGAGTTACTCAGCTTGGAAGACCCAAAATGTTTATGCAATCATACTACATTACATTAGGCACAAAAACACACATTAAATAATAAAATGGTGTCTTTTAGGGCCCCTTTATGGTTCAAATAGTTCAGCACATTACACCAGCCGCTGCTAACCCATTCAGAATAGGCAGTAACGAAATAATTCACAGTGCTATTGTAAAAAAAATTGTATATATGATTTGCGTCCTTTATGTGCTGAAGTATGAGGGAATGAACGCCTTGCAAGAGATAAAACAATGTAAGAATGAAATATAAAGCTGTAAACAAAGATTACCAATTGTTGTACTTCAGTTCAAGCGTATCTGCTCACTGGGCCTGCGTATCAAGGAAGATATGATCGACGCGCCAGCCAGCGTTTTACAGACAATCATCGCCACACAGCAGGTGGCGCTGGGGTTGGCTGGAATCGAAGATTGTCGGTCTGGGTATGTGTTTTGTACAAAATCTAATCATGTTTATCATAAAATTGCATTTTATAGTATAAACTGTATATATATATATCCTAACACAACGAACTGGGTATTTAGTCACAAAGCGCTGTTATGCACATGACCCAAAAATAGCTGTCTAGGTCATGGCTCATAAATTTTGGGATTTTGGTAGAAATGCGCACTTTCTAATGTCATATTTCAATGTCTAGTTCATTTCGACAAATAATGCCAAACTAATTATATACATGTACCAACAAAACAACAGGCGATATGAGTCAAAGTAATGTAATTTCCCAAAACATGGCTTTTAAAGGTTTTCTTCCATTTTGGAGATAAATCTAAAAGTACTGAAAATGTTTCATCAAGTGAGGTGTAATTTTAAAGCTTAATTATGATCTGTGGAAAAAAATAAAAAACTTTGCAAAATTGTGAAATGCGCACTTTGCTGTAGCAGATCACATATCATCTGGACTACCCAAAACTGTGAAATATACACTTTGCTGTAGCAGATCACATACCATCCGGACCACCCAAAACTGTGAAATATACACTTTGCTGTAGCAGATCACATACCATCCGGACTACCCAAAACTGTGAAATATACACTTTGCTGTAGCAGATCACATACCATCCGGACTACCCAAAACTGTGAAATATACACTTTGCTGTAGCAGATCACATACCATCCGGACTACCCAAAACTGTGAAATATACACTGCTGTAGCAGATCACATACCATCCGGACTACCCAAAACTGTGAAATATACACTTTGCTGTAGCAGATCACATACCATCCAGACCACCCAAAACTGTGAAATATACACTTTGCTGTAGCAGATCACGTACCATCCGGACTACCCAAAACTGTGAAATATACACTTTGCTGTAGCAGATCACATACCATCCAGACCACCCAAAACTGTGAAATATACACTTTGCTGTAGCAGATCACATACCATCCGGACTACCCAAAACTGTGAAATATACACTGCTGTAGCAGATCACATACCATCCGGACTACCCAAAACTGTGAAATATACATTTTGCTGTAGCGGATCACATACCATCCGGACCACCCAAAACTGTGAAATATACACTTTGCTGTAGCAGATCACGTACTATCCGGACCACCCAAAACTGTGAAATATACACTTTGCTGTAGCAGATCACATACCATCCGGACCGCCCAAAACTGTGAAATATACACTTTGCTGTAGCAGATCACATACCATCCGGACTACCCAAAACTGTGAAATATACACTTTGCTGTAGCAGATCACATACCATCCGGACCACCCAAAACTGTGAAATATACACTTTGCTGTAGCAGATCACATACCATCCGGACCACCCAAAACTGTGAAATATACACTTTGCTGTGAAATATACACTTTGCTGTAGCAGATCACATACCATCCGGACCACCCAAAACTGTGAAATATACACTTTGCTGTGAAATATACACTTTGCTGTAGCAGATCACATACCATCCGGACCGCCCAAAACTGTGAAATATACACTGCTGTAGCAGATCACGTACCATCCGGACTACCCAAAACTGGGAAACATACACTTTGCTGTAGCAGATCACATACCATCCGGACTACCCAAAACTGGGAAACATACACTTTGCTGTAGCAGATCACATACCATCCGGACTACCCAAAACTGTGAAATATACACTTTGCTGTAGCAGATCACATACCATCCGGACTACCCAAAACTGTGAAATATACACTTTGCTGTAGCAGATCACATACCATCCGGACCGCCCAAAACTGTGAAATATACACTTTGCTGTAGCAGATCACGTACCATCCGGACTACCCAAAACTGGGAAACATACACTTTGCTGTAGCAGATCACATACCATCCGGACTACCCAAAACTGGGAAACATACACTTTGCTGTAGCAGATCACATACCATCCGGACCGCCCAAAACTGTGAAATATACACTTTGCTGTGGCAGATCACGTACCATCCGGACTACCCAAAACTGGGAAACATACACTTTGCTGTGGCAGATCACATACCATCCGGACTACCCAAAACTGGGAAACATACACTTTGCTGTGGCAGATCACATACCATCCGGACTACCCAAAACTGAGAAACATACACTTTGCTGTAGCAGATCACGTACCATCCGGACTACCCAAAACTGTGAAATATACACTTTGCTGTAGCAGATCACATACCATCCGGACTACCCAAAACTGTGAAATATACATTTTGCTGTAGCAGATCACATACCATCAGAACTACCCAATACTGTGAAATATACACTTTGCTGTGGCAGATCACGTACCATCCGGACTACCCAAAACTGGGAAACATACACTTTGCTGTGGCAGATCACATACCATCCGGACTACCCAAAACTGTGAAATATACAATCCGCATTACCATCGGGACTACCAAGGCAGAACATACACTTTGCTGTGGCAGATCACGCCTGCACTACGATCACATACCATCCGGACTACCCAAAACTGGGAAACATACACTTTGCTGTAGCAGATCACGTACCATCCGGACTACCCAAAACTGTGAAATATACACTTTGCTGTAGCAGATCACATACCATCCGGACTACCCAAAACTGTGAAATATACATTTTGCTGTAGCAGATCACATACCATCCAGACTACCCAAAACTGTGAAATATACACTTTGCTGTAGCAGATCACGTACCATCCGGACTACCCAAAACTGGGAAACATACACTTTGCTGTAGCAGATCACATACCATCCGGACTACCCAAAACTGTGAAATATACATTTTTCTGTAGCAGATCACATACCATCCGGACTACCCAAAACTGGGAAACATACACTTTGCTGTAGCAGATCACATACCATCCAGACTACCCAAAACTGTGAAATATACATTTTGCTGTAGCAGATCACATACCATCCGGACTACCCAAAACTGTGAAATATACACTTTGCTGTAGCAGATCACATACCATCCGGACTACCCAAAACTGTGAAATATACATTTTGCTGTAGCAGATCACATACCATCCAGACTACCCAAAACTGTGAAATATACACTTTGCTGTAGCAGATCACGTACCATCCGGACTACCCAAAACTGGGAAACATACACTTTGCTGTAGCAGATCACATACCATCCGGACTACCCAAAACTGTGAAATATACATTTTGCTGTAGCAGATCACATACCATCAGAACTACCCAATACTGTGAAATATACACTTTGCTGTAGCAGATCACATACCATCCGGACTACCCAAAACTGAAATATACACTTTACTGTAGCAGATCACGTACTATCAGAACTACCCAATACTGTGAAATATACACTTTGCTGTAGCAGATCACATACCATCCGGACTACCCAAAACTGAAATATACACTTTACTGTAGCAGATCACGTACTATCAGAACTACCCAATACTGTGAAATATACACTTTGCTGTAGCAGATCACATACCATCCGGACTACCCAAAACTGAAATATACACTTTACTGTAGCAGATCACGTACTATCAGAACTACCCAATACTGTGAAATATACACTTTGCTGTAGCAGATCACATACCATCCGGACCGCCCAAAACTGTGAAATATACACTTTACTGGAGCAGATACACAGTACTGTGAAATATACACTTTACTGGAGCAGATCACGTACTATCAGAACTACCCAATACTGTGAAATATACACTTTGCTGTAGCAGATCACATACCATCCGGACCGCCCAAAACTGTGAAATATACATTTTGCTGTAGCAGATCACTTACCATCCGGACTACCCAAAACTGGGAAACATACACTTTGCTGTAGCAGATCACATACCATCCGGACTACCCAAAACTGAAATATACACTTTACTGTAGCAGATCACATACCATCCGGACTACCCAATACTGTGAAATATACACTTTGCTGTAGCAGATCACATACCATCCGGACTACCCAAAACTGAAATATACAACTGTACAGATCACCATCAGAACTACCCAAACTGTGAAATATACACTTTGCTGTAGCAGATCACATACCATCCGGACTACCCAAAACTGTGAAATATACAACTGTAGCAGATACCATCAGAACTACCCAATACCGTGAAATATACACTTTGCTGTAGCAGATCACATACCATCCGGACTACCCAAACTGAAATATACACTTTACTGTAGCAGATCACGTGCCCAGAACTACCCACTACCGTGAAATATACACTTTGCTGTAGCAGATCACATACCATCCGGATACCAAAACTGTGAAATATTACTGGAGCAGATCACGTACTATCAGAACTACCCAATACTGTGAAATATACACTTTGCTGTAGCAGATCACATACCATCCGGACCGCCCAAAACTGTGAAATATACACTTTGCTGTAGCAGATCACGTACCATCCGGACTACCCAAAACTGGGAAACATACACTTTGCTGTAGCAGATCACATACCATCCGGACTACCCAAAACTGGGAAACATACACTTTGCTGTAGCAGATCACATACCATCCGGACTACCCAAAACTGTGAAATATACACTTTGCTGTAGCAGATCACATACCATCCGGACTACCCAAAACTGTGAAATATACATTTTGCTGTAGCAGATCACTTACCATCCGGACTACCCAAAACTGGGAAACATACACTTTGCTGTAGCAGATCACATACCATCCGGACCACCCAAAACTGTGAAATATACACTTTGCTGTGGCAGATCACATACCATCCGGACTACCCAAAACTGTGAAATATACACTTTGCTGTAGCAGATCACATACCATCCGGACTACCCAAAACTGTGAAATATACACTTTGCTGTAGCAGATCACATACCATCCGGACCACCCAAAACTGTGAAATATACACTTTGCTGTAGCAGATCACATACCATCAGAACTACCCAAAACTGTGAAATATACACTTTGCTGTGGCAGATCACATACCATCCGGACTACCCAAAACTGTGAAATATACACTTTGCTGTGGCAGATCACATACCATCCGGACCACCCAAAACTGTGAAATATACACTTTGCTGTAGCAGATCACATACCATCAGAACTACCCAAAACTGTGAAATATACACTTTGCTGTGGCAGATCACATACCATCCGGACTACCCAAAACTGTGAAATATACACTTTGCTGTGGCAGATCACATACCATCCGGACCACCCAAAACTGTGAAATATACACTTTGCTGTAGCAGATCACATACCATCAGAACTACCCAAAACTGTGAAATATACACTTTGCTGTGGCAGATCACGTACCATCCGGACCACCCAAAACTGTTTTTTAAAAAGTTTTTCTGTTCCGACAACTTAACAGGATTCAGCCAGTGATGGTAATTATTAGCAGGAAATTTACTTAATCATCTGTACTCCATCCCAATTTTTGGTTAGTAGTGTGCATTTGTGGGTAGGTGGCAGGCGCCCCTGTTTACACAATGGTGATAATGGTTCATTGCTTCACACGGTGTAAATTAGTAATAAATATTTCACTTAGACCAACTGTTCTGACAATTTGTTTGCGCAATGTTGACTACAGATACACCTTTAGAACATGGATCTCTTTCATAAACATTTCTTCAGACTTGTGAAAATGGCATCTTCTATTATCTAGGTTGTATCCTCCAGTATACTGATTGTGTGTTTTGGTTTTCTCTGTAAGTTCCATGCCATTGGCTGAATGCCTGGCGACTCTGCCGAAACGAAACATGCTCATCTACAAGGGTATTAGCAAATCCACCTGGGTGGCGCCACATGGCGACCTTGTCAGTGGCGAGCCAATGACCTTCAGCTTTACGAAGGAGGGTCACAGCAACCGCGGCTACAACGTCTATAACTACCAGAAAGATGACGCTAGCTACTTCTACAAGAAGGTTGGTATTAAGGTATTTGGGGTGTATGAATACATCAATTATCGATGCATCACAATAGTTAATGTGCATATGCAGTACCATCAATAGTCAATTTAACTGTCAGTAGTCATCGTCAATAGTACACAAACTATTTGTAGTAACAATAGCTGACAATAAGTCTGCCAGCCTACTTGTGCCACTGTAATACTTTTCATAAACCTGGTTTTTTTCAACTTTATTTTTATAGTTTTACTTATTTATATCAATAAGTAGCCACTTTATTGTAATGTTTGTCAATAATTCAACGTCTTGTGTTGACAGATCGGCAACTACAGCAGTGGCCGTCTGCATGTAGACCGCACGCTGTACAAGTCATATGCGGCCGACGGCAGTCCCTCTGTCACCCAGCTATCCCAGTGTCCTCTGGGGCAGACATGCAGCTGCAGCGACAACACGGGTATCGACGACCGCTCGAAGGCTCCGACTCCAAGGACGAGTGAATCAAAACTCGCAGACATCAACGACAACTTTGGGGAGTTGTGGGGCATCATACTGACAGTCCTGACTATCATTGGCATCCTTGTCACCCTCTTCATGTTCATCTATCTCTTCATCTTCTACCCGGTGAAGGGCGGCACCTCGGTCCTAGGGTTCCTCCTTCTCTTTGGGGTGATGCTCATCTATATCGACAACTTCGCCTTCCTCCTGCGTCCGAATGACGATGTTTGCGCAGTTCGACGGTTCAGTCTCGGCTTCGTGTACGCTCTCTGTTTCGCATGCATGCTCATCAAGGTACGTAGACTGCGTGTGACATGTCACAGTGGTTCACATTTTTAAGGTCTGTTCCACGTTTTTTTATTATTTTTTATTAATTTGGTTAATTAATGTAATGTTATTAAGACTATAATGAATATGTCGAAGTTATGCTGCTCGACAAATTGTGTTTAGTAAGTCCGTAACAATGTTCTCAATTTGAAAGTTTTCAACCCATGACTTGTTCAAATTGTAAACAGAACATCTAGGTTCAAAACAAGCTTTATTGGCAGCATTGCTGACGCGGGCCGAGTGAACCACAACTCCCGCTGATGTTCAACGATTTCCCATTTTTCACAAGTTCAACGCAGTCAATTCAGCAGACTTCCTGTTAAAAATACTAAGCTGGCTTTGGTGTGGAGTTGTGAGCACCATTTTAAAGGACAACTTTTCAGTTTTACAATGATACCAGTGGCATCTGAATAAGTCATTTAGTTGCAAAGTTATGCGTGGTTGAATTGACCCACCCGAAGAATTGAAATTTTGAGATGGATGACATCAAAGTTAGACATTTACATTTCAAATCACATAAAACAAATTAAAAACGCATTCAAGATAATAATTTCAAATTGCATTATTAAAACTAGTAATAAATTGTTTAATCTACATATGTATTGTTTATTATAATTACACAAAAATGCCAAAAAAAGAAAATTTATATTTTCACACCTGCAAAACGAAATTTGTTTTTTTTCATTTGATGAATGCCTTACAGTCCAAACCATTGAGGCCTGTCATATTTATCACTTGTTTAACAGTGCATTTGTTTGTTAACATGTTGCATCTATATTATAAAACAGCTCGTTCCCTGAAATTGTGCATGTGATCTTACGGTCCCATTGGGATGGTTCATAGATTTAGACATTTTCGAAATTCGTCCGGGGAGGTGGAGAACTTGGGGGGCTCAATATTTCAAAAGGCTGTATGTGGAGTTCCAGCCGCAGAATTTAATGTTTTTCTATATCATCGTAAATATAATTATGTCATCTACAAATATGTCGCTGGATGTATGCAGAAATTTTGAATAATTTTTAAATTATTGACGTTTGAAAATCCTCAGCGCATAACATGCACCAGGTCTACTTGTTGCTGGTCACGTAAGCATTTCTCCGCCGTGAGCATGTGATACTTCTAGCAAACAACATACTGCAACAATTCCGTGGAGTTCCAGCCAAACATTGTACAGGTAACTGTTCCATGTGCAAATGTGTCACTGGGTGTAGGCAGACAAATGTATTAGTTTTTATGTTATTAATGTTACAAAATCCCGGACGCGTAACCCAGCTGCCTGTTGCTGGTTACGTCAGTTATATGGGTGAGCGCGTGCGATTTCTGGCAAAAGTCCTAACAACTAGTCCAGTGACCAGTTACAGTTTAATAATGCGGGTAGGTTGGAAACATTTGGGATGGGTTTGGGGTGTCTGGAACTCAAAAGTTGGGCATTTGAAGTTTGGTCTATTTTCAGTGTTCATAATTATGTCAACAATACTTTTTTAGATTTTAGTGCAAATGATTTGAGGATGTATATGACTGCCTTTATTCCCCAGGCAATGCTGGATAACTCAGCTAGTTTACTTATAATTTTTAAATAGCGGCTCCGTTGACTACATGTTACTTTTGTTTGTAGGTACTGAACACGTGGTGTCTAGAGAGCTACTCTGTGTACTACTCAGAGCCGGTGGGGCGTCGACTCACCCACCCTATTAGTCTCTTCCTTCTTGCCCTCGCTGTCACTGCTGTCCAGGTTGGCTTCGCCACCGAGTGGCTCATCCTCTCTCCTGCAAGGTAAACATTTCTACCCTCTCTCCTACAAGGTAATAAAATCTCCACCCTCTCTCCCACAAGGTAATGAAATCTCCACCCTCTCTCCTGCCATGTAATGACACTTCTACCCTCTCTCCCTAGGGTGGTTGCTAGGTTCGTAACATCCCAAAATATGTAGATAATTACGTACGGATGGTTGGTGGTTTGGTCGTCGCAACATATCATGGGGGAAATAAATCAATACAGTGGTGCCCCTTATTGAGTGGAATGTAACTAATCAAGGTAACATTATATGTGTTTATGTGGATGTGTTAATGTTTTCCTCCTAAACATTGTGCACGTCATGCACCAATCTTTCATTTAATATATGACCTATCAGAAAAAAGTACCTGGTAAGGCCTTCTTTTTTCAATATTCCCCATTCTCTGAGGGTTTTAACCAGTTTAATTGAGCTCCTTTAAAATCATCAGTGATCTGTGCATGCGCCAAGAGTGGCTTTATTTGACAGATGCATCACATGACCTATTGCCTAGCAAAAGCTCTGTCAGGCCATCAAGACTTCATTATTATTATTATCATAATTACAAGTAACGTCTTAATTTGTTTCAAGATTCTAAGGGTTTTTACCGGTTTTAGGATTTAAATCAGAAGCAAAACATCAAGGAAAACAAATTGTTAGATAATAATCAAATTTGACAAAAGTGGGCACTTTTTGTTTGAAAGTGGAAAGGTGTTTGAAGGATAAAATCGTTGATGATTCCAGGTACGAGACAGTAGAGTACCACAATGAGATCGTGGCTCGGTGTGCCCCGGAGGCGACCCACTACGCCAAGCTGATCATGTCATGTATCTACGTGATGGTCCTCATTGTGCTCACCTTCATCTTCTCCCTCGCAACCTGGGACAGCGAGGAGAACCACAACGAGTCACGCTTCGTCTTCTTCATCTCCTGCTTCACTGTCGTCATCTGGATCGTGTGGACGATCGTCGCGACGATGTCCGAGATCAAGTACCAGGACCCAGTGGTGATCATCGCGAATCTCGCGAATGCCACAGTGATCCTGGTACTGGTGTTTGTGCGCAAGATGTACCTGCTGCGCAAGTACGAGAAGGACATCAAGGAGGAGAAGCGGTCGAGGATGTCCTCGTTCTCAGACAAAGGTAGAGCTCTACTCGCAGTCATTGGCGTAGTCGATCTATCCATCACATGACCTGTTACCTAGCAAGCTTCATTAAGTCATAAAAAAAGGATGCCGAAAATGCGGTGTGTGTGCATTCCGTCGTATATTTTATTGAAAGTCTGACCACATAAGTGTTTCTTTATGATAAAAGCATAAGGCAACGTTTCTATAGTGACAACTGTATGCAGGAATGTTTGATTTATGAGATGTCATGCAGCAATAGTAATGTAATTCACGTGTATGACTGTTAGCAACACTGGTGGCAAAAGCAAAGCTTGGTGGAGGTCACGCACAACATTTGGATTGTGACAGTGTCGCAACATTTGTTAACAGATGGATGGGCAAACTACGGAGCTAAGGAGGATAGGCAATATTAAAACTATATCTTCAGATGATTGGAAAATGTTGCAGCAACGGAGAAAACTCAAGTTCCAGCATTTGTCATAATGTTTGGAACAAAGAAAATTAGAACCAGACGACTGAAGCTGACTGGGCTTTCTTGCGTGAGTAAGTAAAGTAAATAGACGCAAGTTGCTGAGAGGAAAGGTCTTGGCAGGTAATTGTGCAGATCTTGACAACATTTGTTACATCTTGTGTCCTCAGATGGGGAAGTCTTCCACAACATCTCCTATGTGGACGACACGGGACACCATGCGAGCACACTAGGGGGCAGTGCGGTGCTCTATCACGACGGCAGTATCAGGGGTAAGTCGTCACATCTATCATACCAAAACGAATTTTGGTTTCATTTAGATTAATAGCTAATTAGATACCTCAGGAATGTTTCTCTTCAATGCATAGCGTGAAACTCATTAATTTAACAAAACCTTGGTAGATAAATAATTTATAGGGAGCGTCAATTTATTCTTCCAACTTGATCAAGATTTCCACCAACATTTAAGCATTTGTTTGACATGAAGGTGAGCACAATGACTCTGGGAGAAACTTGCCTGCAGCACAAAACAGATCTAATAATTCTATTTCTTGAGGGTTAAAAGTGGCTTTAAGAAGATTCTTAATGCGAAAATAACCATCAAAAGTAACTTTTGCTTGTCATTTGCCTTGTCTATTATCGTGCCAGTGAGTCTCTCAAAATACACGTAGCAGTAATAATAATAAAATGACTTCCTCGGCACCAATATCCTTGGAAAAGCTGAGCTCTATGGCACAATAAAACCGAAGGATTACGCATTCTCATGATCGTATAGTGTTATTTCTGCACATAAACTTTTTTGTTTCCAGGTGCCGATGCAGTGTACTAAGGAAAGAAGGTGTAAGGTAAGATGGCCACACCAAGAGATGTCGGATGGTCCTCGAAGCTGAGGCACTGAGCTATGTCAGGTGTTCCTAGAACCCAGTGAAGCCACAACACCAAGAGATGTCAGATGTTCCTAGAAGTCTGATCTCATCCAACAACGACTGTTCTTCCAGAGTCTGGCTTACAGATGGAGTGAAGCCTGTGCAGTTGTTTTATGCACCAGAAACTAATACACTGGCTACTTGAGACGGTTCCACCAACAAACGTTGGAAAATTGTGTGCTATTTAACTGGTGCTTTCTGCATTCACTTGGAGTGATGATCCAGCTACAGATTGTCTTTGGAATAGCTACTGCACATGTTTTGATATATTTTTATGTTACATGTACCATTTTATTTGAAGAATTACTATGTATAGATAGATATATTATAAAATAGATTACAATTATGATCTATGTAATATAGATTGTATTTTTAACTTTGAATAATATATTTATATTATATATATATATATATATGTATCAATATCTACACTGACATGTAGCATTAGTTTTTTTATAAACTGAATTTATATTTGTAGTAGGTAAGCCATCATAAACTTTATTGATATTTGATGCCCAGGGCTATATTACATATGAACAAATGCTATATAAACTGGTAAAGTAGAGGGGTTGGAAACTGCAGAACTGAATGTGTATACAAAACAAAAGAAGACATGGTTTAAAAGTTGTCTTCCTAGCCTAATATTTACAAATAAGATATTTTTCATGACGACTGATGAATACAGTCATGCTATGCTTTCTAGTGCCGACTAGTTTCCTAGAAACTAGTATTTAACACTACTGTGTATGTAAGTGGCCCTGGTCATAATGTGTAGATATACATGTTTTTGAGTTGGCTTGGCGATAATGTTCTGAAAAAAGGCTGGCTAGTTGAATGAGACCTCATAAGATCATAACATTGTAACCACAATATATACAGACTAGTCAGTTAATAGAACGTTGCCGAGTGCTGGAAACAACTAGGAAACTAGGAGTCATTGTAATAAATATGAATTGCTACTTTTGAAACCTTTCTTTTGTGTCTGTATAAAATAGAATTCTCCTAAGATGTTTTGAGGGTATGTCTTGTGTGTGTGTGTGTGTGTGTGTGTGTGTGTGTGTGTGTGTGTGCTTACATAATAAGCAACTAACTTATGGCTGTATCCTTCCCAAAACTCATATGTAGGTGCCTTCTTCACCAAATCCCTGAAATATGCACGAATCTTGAAAATAAGCAACTTGACCTAAAGAATGCTGGTCAAAATTAATGTACAATGCTTCAGTAGTTATCGGGATTTTAAGTATGCCCTCTGAATCACAGTTATTAACCCAGATGTGGAGTTTTAATAAATGTCTTGCGCTATTTTTGAACAAAACGTTTATCCGAGACCGAGGTCTCTAAAGGGAGGTCACCAGTTCTGTTGGATATTAGCAGGAATTTTGCTGGATCAATAGTACTTGAATTGTAGTTTGGTGTGTTAACATAAATAGTTTTTACGGAAAGGGACGCATATCTGCAGTAAGTGCCAATTACTGGCAATAGTGGTTGTTTAGTACAGTACTTGAATGTTTTGCTTACGATGTAAATATATCACAAGCACAACTTTAAAACTGTGAACACTGTTTCAGGCTTGTTCAACAAAACTTGCCACTAGCTCATTTATAGTTAGATAATGTTAACATACATAGACACAAGCTCATTTATAGTTAGATGATGTTAACATACATAGACACAAGCTCATTTATAGTTAGATGATGTTAACATACATAGACGCAAGCTCATTTATAGTTAGATGATGTTAACATACAAAGATGCTAGCTCATTTATAGTTAGATGATGTTAACATACATAGCCGCTAGCTCATTTATAGTTAGATGATGTTAACATACAAAGATGCTAGCTCATTTATAGTTAGATGATGTTAACATACATAGCCGCTAGCTCATTTATAGTTAGATGATGTTAACATACAAAGATGCTAGCTCATTTATAGTTGGATGATGTTAACATACATAGCCGCTAGCTCATTTATAGTTAGATGATGTTAACATACATAGCCGCTAGCTCATTTATAGTTAGATGATGTTAACACACATAGCCGCTAGCTCATTTATAGTTATATGATGTTAACACACATAGCCGCTAGCTCATTTATAGTTAGATGATGTTAACATACATAGCCGCTAGCTCATTTATAGTTGGATGATGTTAACACACATAGCCGCTAGCTCATTTATAGTTAGATGATGTTAACCTACATAGCCGCTAGCTCATTTATAGTTAGATGATGTTAACATACATAGACGCAAGCTCATTTATAGTTAGATGATGTTAACATACATAGATGCTAGCTCATTTATAGTTAGATGATGTTAACATACATAGACGCTAGCTCATTTATAGTTAGATGACGTTAACATACATAGCCGCTAGCTCATTTAAGTTAGATGATGTTAACATACATAGCCGCTAGCTCATTTATAGTTAGATGATGTTAACACACATAGCCGCTAGCTCATTTATAGTTATATGATGTTAACATACATAGCCACTAGCTCATTTATAGTTGGATGATGTTAACCTACATAGCCGCTAGCTCATTTATAGTTAGATGATGTTAACATACATAGACCCTAGCTCATTTATAGTTAGATGATGTTAACATACATATACGCTAGCTCATTTATAGTTAGATGATGTTAACCTACATAGCCGCTAGCTCATTTATAGTTAGATGATGTTAACATACATAGACCCTAGCTCATTTATAGTTAGATGATGTTAACATACATATACGCTAGCTCATTTATAGTTAGATGATGCTAACATACATAGACACAAGCTCATTTTTATAGTTAGATGATGTTCATAGCATATTTAATGCTGGAATAAATAAAAGTGTGTTGAAGGTAAACTTCCTGTCTATGTATGTTAACATCATCTAACTATAAATGAGCTAGCGGCTATGTATGTTAACATCATCTAACTATAAATGAGCTTGTGTCTATGTATGTTCATCATCTTTATTTTATCTACTTGCATTAACATGGAAACATTCAAATTAACGTCTTAACATCATTTATGAATAGAACCATGTGGAGGATGGGCGTGGTTGCCAGATGAAATCCCATGTTGGGTATCCCAAATAAGACATGATAATTTCAAATCAACTTACAACATTTATTTTGATTTACACTGACATCTCTGTATCGCATTCCATACATAATTCATCCAATTAGAACTGTCTGTGTCGATACAGACCTTGTGATACCAGCAAAGAATTGACGTGGTGATATCAAATAAACCAGCTACAGACTAGTCTGTTTTGTCTACTCAACAATATACACTGTATATGTAGAAATGTCTACAGGAGTCGACAGTCAACGCCGTTGTAACAAACCTCTGAGGACGTCTTCAACCACACAGCTGCAATTGCCGAGGTTCAATTACTAAAGTAACTCCTGACTTGAAGATGTGCAACTATGCGTAATTCCTGTTGTTACGAGATGGCTGGCACTCCGTAGACGTGGCAGCCTCAATAAATACACAGGTTAAACAGAATATTAAAGAAGCGGAAAAGTATTTACAAATGTACAACATCAGAAAAGCACAACCATCCACCACCTAGGTACCTTCCTGAGAAACGTTTAGAAAATTATAGTTTGTTAATAAAGTATAAACAACCACGTGCTGCTGTCACGCTCGGTGACTTTGGCAGCATTGGCCGGAAGAAAATACAATGACAGCCCAGACATTGGTTTGTTACATTGTCAAACAAATCTACAAAATATGTTCTGTACTTATTACTAAAAGGTAGGCCTCCTAAATGGCTGACTTCGTGCACATGACATTGAAAGCAGGATTCATCAATTATCCTCACTGCCAGCAGGGATCATCAACTGTTCTCTCATTTCAGGGACCATCAACTGCACTCCACTAATAGCAGGGATCAACGATTGTACTGCTACATTGGTCGTCAGATCCCCAGCCTTCATGTTTATAAATCCACTGAGGCTAATGAAAAAGTAGATGTAATATCAACGATTGTTAATATGACCAGTGTATAAATCAGAAAAATAACTTCACAAAATTAAGCATAATTTCATTTAGACTAAACATTATTGATAATGTACATATTGAACAGCTGCCAAAACAAACTTCCGATGCTCTAAGAATATGAAAACTGCCACATACCCAGCATGGAAACACAGACACACCCTTCTTCTCTAGTAGAAATAAATAAATTATCTGGGATCATTCATTATTTACACTGGAACCTACCATAGACATCTGTCACATTCTGGTATTACATATGGGCAGTTTATATATTCTGTGTCCGATTCTAATTTAATCCTAGAGTTGATACGACAGGAAATATCTGAGCTCAACAAAATAGGTTGAAGGATCTCTAATTTACAAATATGTTTACTATGTTATAACAACACAAATATATAATGCTGCTATATTGTTTCCAAGGTTTATGGGCCAATTGTGTGACTAACTGAATGTAGTCCAGTCAACACACAGTGGGGCTACCTCTGGTGTAGTACAGTCAACACATGTATCACACACAGTGAAGCTACCTCTAGTGTAGTACAGTCAACACAGGTATCACACACAGTGGGGCTACCTCTAGTGTAGTACAGTCAACACAGGTATCACGCACAGTGGGGCTACCTCTAGTGTAGTACAGTCAACACAGGTATCACACACAGTGGGGCTACCTCTAGTGTAGTACAGTCAACACAGGTATCACACACAGTGAAGCTACCTCTAGTGTAGTACAGTCAACACAGGTATCACACACAGAGGGGCTACCTCTAGTGTAGTACAGTCAACACAGGTATCACACACAGTGGGGCTACCTCTAGTGTAGTACAGTCAACACAGGTATCACGCACAGTGGGCTACCTCTAGTGTAGTACAGTCAACACAGGTATCACGCACAGTGGGGCTACCTCTAGTGTAGTACAGTCAACACAGGTATCACACACAGTGGGGCTACCTCTAGTGTAGTACAGTCAACACAGGTATCACACACAGTGGGGCTACCTCTAGTGTAGTACAGTAAACACAGGTATCACACACAGAGGGGCTACCTCTAGTGTAGTACAGTCAACACAGGTATCACACACAGTGGGGCTACCTCTAGTGTAGTACAGTCAACACAGGTATCACGCACAGTGGGCTACCTCTAGTGTAGTACAGTCAACACAGGTATCACGCACAGTGGGGCTACCTCTAGTGTAGTACAGTAAACACAGGTATAACAGTGATGACCAGTGATTACCTCTACCGCTGTGATAGATAAGGTACTGGGATACACAGTGCAGTTATCTCCACTGTTCTCAAGAAGCAGTCTCAAAACAATTGCAGAAGACTGTTGCTTGTAGGTATAAATGCCCTGTGTCACTGGCCCTAGCGGTAGAACAAGTGGCTGAGCTGGACAATAAGAACAAACACATGGATTCCACCAAACCTTGGGACAGTCCCGATTACATAACACTGCTTAAACCAACACTAACCCAACCATGTTACGCAACTAAGAACCCACAAGTCACAGGCTACAGTCTACTGTGGCGCAGTGTACCTTCTATCCTAACAAAACTGCATCCAACGAATGGGAGGTTTTTGAAACAAAAGAAAAAACAGTGAACTTATTCATTTACGTGTACCACAATTCATGTGGTGAAACATGAACTAAAATGCTATCAATGTGTCCGTTGATACCACTCTGCCAGTCATTTAAAAAAAGAAATATTGCTACTTGTTGGAGTCTTGATAATGTGCTCTACAGAGCTTTAAAAGAAAATGTTCAGTTTCTCCGTCAACGTTGGTGTGAGCCACTAACTAATTAAATCAAGGAGGCACCAAGTAACCAACACAGACAGCTGCTACCATATTCAAACCACTTAAAAAACTGCTGTCATATGACGTCCACAAACATAGTCACATGACACGAGTTAGCAGCTCACCCTAAGGCTAACAGCTCACCCTAAGGCTAACAGCTCACCCTAAGGCTAACAGCTCACCCTAAGGCTAACAGCGCCACCGAGACGGTTTTGAAGGCTCTGTAATACACACTGGCAAGATCTGAAAGATAGCTTTACTTCTTCTTAAAATGTTATGATCAACCTACCCTTTTTTCTCTCAGAAATTCGATATATTTCCATGAGTGACAAAACAGGTCAAGGGACTTTGTCATCATCAGCATAGACACAGAGTTACATGTACATAAATAGTTATCAAACGTGACATTTAAGCTGGTTGTTGTCACCAATGCGAAGACATTGGACAACAAGACACAGCAGCGCTGCCAATCACCGGGGTCAATACAGTCACAGGAACTGTCATAGTACACTTGTGACAGTGTACAGGTTTGTTACATTCCGCTCCACCCATCATCTCAGCATCCCTAGACAAGAGCTGCTGACACATTCAACTCACAAGACTAGCATCTCTACTTATGGAATAAATGCAAGTTGCAACAATAAAAGTTCATATCAAATTGCTCCTTTGCAAATTGCATTTAGATATAATTGTACGAGACAGTGGCGGAGTAGCACACACAATCGGATGACTGCAGCAGAATGCAGGTTGCAAAGGTGCCATCTGATATTTATTTCACTATCCTAGTGGTTGAATTTACCTCAATCAACATTGGGATCATGTTCTCTATTGCCGCAGTCAGGTATAAAACAATAATTACTTTAACGCATACTCTGTGGATGATGAAACAGCATGGTAGCCTCTAATGTATGCTACCTCTGAAACCAGTCATTCTGATAGTAGACCCACCAGCTACTCCAAGGTCAGCAACACAAGGTCTGCCTCCCAAGGTCAGCATCTCAATGTTGGCAAATGAAGGTCAGCTATTCAATGTCGGCATCATAAGGTCAGCTATCCAACAACATCTGCTCTTGGAATTGGCCAAGACACATTATCATACTTAAAATATGCTGTACATACATAAGGTCCAGACAAAACATCGTGCCCCAGATAAGCTACATACGTGGCTCTCGTTCTGCACAGATATCTCATTCAGACAAGACACATTAACAAATCACATGTTGTATAATATTTGCAATTTTCAATCCGATTCACAGGAATAATTCACTGACAACATGACTGGCAACCGGTAGACAAGACAGAATAACAAACAATAGATAAACACTGACACAAAGTCACATCAAGAACACATATACACAGTCATATGGAGACAAATGACGATTACTTACAGAGCATGGATACCCAAAATATATATTACATTTTAACAGTTTAACATGTAGCTGCACCATCCAACCACTAGCCAAATAGCTATCTGTACAGCCACAAGTTAGACAGCTACCAACATGTAGCTGTATCGTCCAACAGCTACTAAAATGTAGCTGTACTTTCAAACAGCTACCAACGTGTAGTTGCACTATCCATCTGCATCCAGTGTAGCTGTACCATCGACCAGTCAGACAGCTACCGATGTAGCAGTCAAAGCTGCACACAGTGCTCTCTACACACAGTGCTCTCTACACACAGTGCTCTCTACACACCACTGCTATTTACATTTGATGCTGTATTCTTATTTGTAACAAATATGTCAGTTTCACCTTTCTCTCGGATGGACCAGGCAATGATCAAATGATCACTAATGCATCCATTTGTCAATCACTGACAATCAGTGATGCATGTCTGTCAATCACTAACAATCAGCGATGCATGTCTGTCAATCACTAACAACCAGTGACACATGACTGTCTTTACACAACGTACACTTGTGTGCTTCACAGAAACACCATTCTCCCGTTGACAGACGTCATGGTATGTAGACATGGTGACACGGCAGTGGCCATAATAATGTTTTACTCGAGTGACATGACTGTCACAACCAGTGTCAACTACGACTTGAATGAGTCGACTGCAGCAGTGTCTCGAGTGCGGTTGCGGACAGCCTCAGCTGCCTGCTCTGGCACACGTGACGGGTCTGACAGGATAGATGTACTCGTACTCAGGTGTCGCAGCGAGTTCAGTACAGCTGAAACCAAAAACGGTAGACATTAGGGATGTTGCCATACATCAAACTATCAATGTCACATGTCAATGTGATGACAGTGTACAATCGATAGTAAATTTAACTGTCACGGGTTCCCACTGATAGTACATCAAACTATCCACAGTGACGACAACTGGCAAATAGATGAGCAGGTTTACTTGTGCCACACAAAAATAATGTTGATAAGCACGTTTTCTTAATGTAATATTGCAATTTTAGCTAACTACTGACCTAAAAAAACATTGTCAGCCGTAGCAGCATCATTCATGGATTCATCGTTGTCATAATGAACCACCTCCAAGACCACGTGCTTATGGTTTGAGACGGCTTTCCTAAGTATTTGCTAGTTCATAATGCTATCTATCACAATACTATCACAATAATCGGACACTATCATAATAGTATTTCATGTTTTATACTAATACGGGTATCGCAATACAATCACAGTAACTGGACACTATCACAATAGTATTTCATGTTTTATACTAATACAGCTATCGCAATACTATCACAATAATCGGACACTATCACAATAGTATTTCATGTTTTATACTAATGCAGCTATCGCAATACTACCACAACAATTGGACACTATCACAATAGTATTTCATGTTTTATAGTAATACAGCTATCGCAATACTATCACAATAGTATATCATGTTTTATAATAATACAGCTACCACAATACTATTTCATGTTTTATACTAATACGGCTATCGCAATATTATCACAATAATTGGACACTATCACAATAGTATTTCATGTTTTATACTAATACGGCTATCGCAATACTATCACAATAATTGGCCACTATCACAATAGTATTTCATGTGTTATAGTAATACAGCTATCGCAATACTATCACAACAATTGGACACTATCACAATAGTATTTCATGTTTTATAGTAATACAGCTATCACAATACTATCACAATAGTATATCATGTTTTATAATAATACAGCTACCACAATACTATCACAATAGTATTTCATGTTTTATAGTATTACAGCTATCGCAATACTATCACAATAGTATTTCATGTTTTATAGTAATACAGCTATCGCAATATTATCAAAACAATTGGACACTATCACAATAGTATTTCATGTTTTATAGCAAGTAATACAGCTACCGCAATACTATCAAAACAATTGGACACTATCACAATAGTATTTCATGTTTTATAGTAATACAGCTATCGCAATACTATCACAATAGTATATCATGTTTTATAATAATACAGCTACCACAATACTATCACAATACTATTTCATGTTTTATAGTATTACAGCTATCACAATACTATCACAATAGTATTTCAAGTTTTATAGTAATACAGCTACCGCAATACTATCAAAACTATTGGAGACTATCACAATAGTATTTCATGTTTTATAGTAATACAGCTATCGCAATACTATCACAATAGTATATCATGTTTTATAATAATACAGCTACCACAATACTACCACAATAGTATATCATGTTTTATAATAATACAGCTACCACAATACTATCACAATAGTATATCATGTCTTATAATAATACAGCTACCACAATACTATCACAATAGTATTTCATGTTTTATAAAAATACAACTACCACAATACTATCACAATAGTATATCATGTTTTATAATAATACAGCTACCACAATACTATCACAATAGTATATCATGTTTTATAATAATACAGCTACCACAATACTATCACAATAGTATTTCATGTTTTATAATAATACAACTACCACAATACTATCACAATAGTATATCATGTTTTATAATAATACAGCTACCACAATACTACCACAATAGTATATCATGTTTTATAATAATACAGCTACCACAATACTACCACAATAGTATATCATGTTTTATAATAATACAGCTACCACAATACTATCACAATAGTATATCATGTTTTATAATAATACAGCTACCACAATACTATCACAATAGTATTTCATGTTTTATAAAAATACAACTACCACAATACTATCACAATAGTATTTCATGTTTTATAAAAATACAACTACCACAATACTATCACAATAGTATATCATGTTTTATAATAATACAGCTACCACAATACTATCACAATAGTATTTCATGTTTTATAAAAATACAACTACCACAATGCTATCACAATAGTATTTCATGTTTTATAAAAATACAACTACCACAATACTATCACAATAGTATATCATGTTTTATAATAATACAGCTACCACAATACTATCACAATAGTATTTCATGTTTTATAAAAAATACAACTACCACAATGCTATCACAATAGTATTTCATGTTTTATAGTATTAGAGCTATCGCAATAGCAAAACTATCCCCAATAGTCACCCTTAGTGGACATGACAGGAATGTTCATTCAGGAAATGTTTTCTTTATAGCAACAAACAAAATAATTAATTCTGAATCTAAGATAAGAATCAAAGTCAACTTAATGTATGAGATAAGACTCCTGGACTAGGTATGAAAAATATTAATCTGTATAGTGCCAAAATGTTGGGTTTATTTATACTGTGTAAAAATAAAGTACCCTGTGTGAAGGATATTTATTAACATGCTCTAATGGCAATAATGCAGAGGTTTGCTGGGTTAATCATAAGTCCCTTTGATCTTCAGCGAGTTTGTGAGGTTCCCGCAACTGACTCAGTGAACTTCCTGCTAATAATTGCCAGCCTTGGCTGATTCCAGGTAATGAAACAGACAACCTCACCTTAAGATCCTTGAACAAGACATGTAAAAATAATAAACATCCATGTCTAAAGATTGTTTGTATGCATGTGTGCGTGTGCACGTGTGTGTGTGTCTGTGCGGGCATGCACGACGTACCAGGTCTGAGAGCCACGAGAGAGCAGTGTTGCTCGAGCCAACTGAGCACAGTGCGACACAGTTCGTCTGAACTCGTGGTGGACACCATGTTGTTGAAGGTGTCAAACAGAGGTCGGATGATGACACTGAACTGTAGAGAGCATTAAGGACCAAGACACACGTATGAGAAACTAGATCATCTAACAATAATTGAGCTAGCTCGTGCCATGCATGCATGTGTGCGCATATGTGCGTGTGTGTATGTGTGTAAATATGTGTGTGTGGTGCATGCGTGGGTGTGTGCGTGTGTATGTGTGTACATATGTGTGTGGTGCATGCGTGGGTGTGTGCATGTGTGCGTGCGTGTGTGTATGTGTGTACATATATGTGTGTGGTGCATGCGTGGGTGTGTGCATGTGTGTGTGCGTGTGTGTATGTGTGTACATATGTGTGTGTGGTGCATGCGTGGGTGTGTGCATGTGTGCGTGCGTGTGTGTATGTGTGTACATATGTGTGTGTGGTGCATGCGTGGGTGTGTGCATGTGTGCGTGCGTGTGTGTATGTGTGTACATATGTGTGTGTGGTGCATGCGTGGGTGTGTGCGTGCATGTGTGTACATATATGTGTGTGGTGCATGCGTGGGTGTGTGCATGTGTGCGTGCGTGTGTGTATGTGTGTACATATGTGTGTGTGGTGCATGCGTGGGTGTGTGCATGTGTGTGTGCGTGTGTGTATGTGTGTATATTATTATACATATATAGTATTATGGTGCATGCATTAGGTGTGTGCAGCGTAATAATGCGTCGCGATGTGTGTATGTGTGTACATATGTGTATGAATTGCATGCATTAGGTGTATTACATGTGTGTCGCGTGTGTATGTAATGTACATATGTGTGTGGTGCATGCGTGGGTGGCTATTCATGTAATGCGTGCGTGTGTGTATGTGTGTACATATGTGGGTGTAGTTACATCGTGGGGTAATGTATGTGTGTGTGCGTGTGTGTATGTGTACATATGTATGTATGAATTGCATGCGTGGGTGTGTGCATGTGTGTGTGCATGTGTGTATGTGTGTACATATGTGGGTGTGGTGCATGCGTGGGTGTGTACATGTGTGTGTGCGTGTGTGTATGTGTGTACATATGTGTGTGTGGTGCATGCGTGGGTGTGTGCATGTGTGCGTGCGTGTGTGTATGTGTGTACATATGTGTGTGTGGTGCATGCGTGGGTGTGTGCATGTGTGCGTGCATGTGTGTACATATGTGTGTGTGGTGCATGCGTGGGTGTGTGCATGTGTGTGTGCGTGTGTATGTGTGTACATATGTGTGTGTGGTGCATGCGTGGGTGTGTGCATGTGTGCGTGCGTGTGTGTATGTGTGTACATATGTGTGTGGTGCATGCGCGGGTGTGTGCATGTGTGCGTGCGTGTGTGTATGTGTGTACATATATGTGTGTGGTGCATGCGTGGGTGTCTACGTAATGCGTGCATGTGTATGTGTGTATACATATATATTATTGTGAATTGCATGCGTGGAATTATTATTACGTAATGTCGCGTGTGTGTGTATGTGTGTACATATGTGTGTGTGTGGTGCATGCGTGGGTGTGTGCATGTGTGCGTGCATGTGTGTATGTGTGTACATATATGTGTGTGGTGCATGCGTGGGTGTGTGCATGTGTGCGTGCGTGTGTGTATGTGTGTACATATGTGTGTGTGGTGCATGAGTGGGTGTGTGCATGTGTGCGTGCGTGTGTGTATGTGTGTACATATGTGGGTGTGGTGCATGCGTGGGTGTGTACATGTGTGCATACGTGTGTGCATGTGTGTACATATGTGTGTGTGATGCATGCGTGGGTGTGTGCATGTGTGCGTGCATGTGTGTATGTGTGTACATATATGTGTGTGGTGCATGCGTGGGTGTGTGCATGTGTGTATGTGTGTACATATGTGTGTGTGGTGCATGCGTGGGTGTCTGCATGTGTGCGTGCGTGTGTGTATGTGTGTACATATGTGTGTGTGGTGCATGCGTGGGTGTGTGCATGTGTGCGTGCGTGTGTGTATGTGTGTACATATGTGTGTGTGGTGCATGCGTGGGTGTGTGCATGTGTGCGTGCGTGTGTGTATGTGTGTACATATGTGTGTGTGGTGCATGCGTGGGTGTGTGCATGTGTGCGTGCGTGTGTGTATGTGTGTACATATGTGTGTGTGAATTGCATGCGCGTGGGTGTGTGTGGCGTATTATTAGATGGCGTGTGTATGTGTGTATATATGTGTGTGGTGCATCGCGTGGGTGTGTGCATTATTATTGTCGCGTGTGTGTATGTGTGTGTACATATGTGTGTGTGGTGCATGCGTGGGTGTGTGCATGTGTGCGTGCGTGTGTGTATGTGTGTACATATGTGTGTGTGGTGCATGCGTGGGTGTGTGCGTGCATGTGTGTACATATATGTGTGTGGTGCATGCGTGGGTGTGTGCATGTGTGCGTGCGTGTGTGTATGTGTGTACATATGTGTGTGTGGTGCATGCGTGGGTGTGTGCATGTGTGTGTGCGTGTGTGTATGTGTGTACATATGTGTGTGTGGTGCATGCGTGGGTGTGTGCATGTGATATAGATGCGTGTGTGTGTGTGTGTGTGGTTGCATGCGTGGGTGTGTGCGTGCATGTGTGTATGTGTGTACATATATGTGTGTGGTGCATGCGTGGGTGTGTGCATGTGTGCGTGCGTGTGTGTATGTGTGTACATATGTGTGTGTGGTGCATGCGTGGGTGTGTGCATGTGTGTGTGCGTGTACATATGTGTGTGTGGTGCATGCGTGGGTGTGTGCATGTGTGTGTGCGTGTGTGTATGTGTGTACATATGTGTGTGTGGTGCATGCGTGGGTGTGTGCATGTGTGCATGCGTGTGTGTATGTGTGTACATATGTGTGTGTGGTGCATGCGTGGGTGTGTGCATGTGTGCGTGCGTGTGTGCATGTGTGTACATATGTGCGTGGGTGTGTGCATGTGTTAAGCCAAACTTTCAGGATTTCATCTATGACCGTTCAAAGGATCCATAATCCATTTATGTTTTACTCACAGTGGTTAAGGGTTTGTACCAGACATTTGACAACTGTGTTATGCTTGTTTTCTACAATTGTTCCAAGTTACGTAGACATCCTCAACTGACCACAGGACAGTTTATATAACTTGCAACAATTGTAGAAATAGGCAGTGTTGCAAAAAACTGTTCAAACCAAAATGTCAGGTATAAATACTTTATGAAACCATCTCGTGAGTCTGTGTATATAGCGCCCTCTGGCACATGATATGGAACCAAGAAGTTGGTTACTTGGTTTCCGACCTAACCATCAAGACGATTAACTAGAACCACTTACGAACTACCACGTTATCCGTTCCGGGGTGGGTATTTTAGCTAGTAATAATAATAATTATGTGCGGTCTTATATAGTACAGATAACCACCCAGATACAAAACCATTAAGACAACACAGGAAAAGAGAAAGGATACAATCCAGAACTTCCAGTTCTGCAGCGTACGACTACAGATGTATTCTTCCAACATCTCCTTCATTTGGTCGACTCTCTGTCGTGTGATGGGCACTCCAGTAGCTGGCAGCTGGGACTGACACACACTGGAACACACACAATCTCACATCAACACTGACTTCATACTACAGTAGAACCTGACTGACTGACACATGCTGGAACACATGCACAATCACACATCAACACTGACTTCATACTACAGTAGAACCTATCTGACTGACACACGCTGGAACACACACACAATCTCACATCAACACTGACTTCATACTACAGTAGAACCTGACTGACTGACACACGCTGGAACACACACACAATCTCACATCAATACTGACTTCATACTACTTTAGAACCTGACTGACTGACACGCTGGAACACACACACAATCTCACATCAACACTGACTTCATACTACAGTAGAACCTGACTGACTGACACACGCTGGAATACACACACAATCTCACATCAACACTGACTTCATACTACAGTAGAACCTGACTGACTGACACACGCTGGAATACACACACAATCTCGCATCAACACTGACTTCATACTACAGTAGAACTTGACTGACTGACACACGCTGGAACACACACAATCTCACATCAACACTGACTTCATACTACAGTAGAACCTGACTGACTGACACACGGTGGAACACACACACAATCTCACATCAACACTGACTTCATACTACAGTAGAACCTGACTGACTGGCATGCTAGAATATACACAATCTCACATCAACACTGACTTCATACTACAGTAGAACCTGACTGACTGACACACGCTGGAACACACACACAATCTCACATCAACACTGACTTCATACTACAGTAGAACCTGACTGACTGACACACGCTGGAACAGACACACAATCTCACATTAACACTGACTTCATATTACAGTAGAACCTGACTGACTGGCATGCTAGAACACACACAATCTCACATCAACACTGACTTCATACTACAGTAGAACCTGACTGACTGGCATGCTAGAACACTCACAATCTCACATCAACACTGACTTCATACTACAGTAGAACCTGACTGACTGACACATGCTGGAACACACACAATCTCACATCAACACTGACTTCATACTACAGTAGAACCTGACTGACTGACACACGCTGGAACACACACACAATCTCACATCAACACTGACTTCATACTACAGTAGAACCTGACTGACTGACACACGCTGGAATGCACACACAATCTCGCATCAACACTGACTTCATACTACAGTAGAACCTGACTGACTGACACACGCTGGAACACACACACAATCTCGCATCAACACTGACTTCATACTACAGTAGAACCTGACTGACTGACACACGCTGGAACACACACACACAATCTCACATCAACACTGACTTCACACTACAGTAGAACCTGACTGACTGACACACGCTGGAACACACACACAATCTCACATCAACACTGACTTCATACTACAACAGAACCTGACTGACTGACACACGCTGGAACACACACACACAATCTCACATCAACACTGACTTCATACTACAGTAGACCCTGACTGACTGACACACGCTGGAACACACACACAATCTCACATCAATACTGACTTCATACTACAGTAGAACCTGACTGACTGACACACGCTGGAACACACACACAATCTCACATCAACACTGACTTCATACTACAGTAGAACCTGACTGACTGACACACGCTGGAACACACACACAATCTCACATCAACACTGACTTCATACTACAACAGAACCTGACTGACTGACACACGCTGGAACACACACACAATCTCACATCAACACTGACTTCATACTACAGTAGAACCTGACTGACTGACACATGCTGGAACACACACACACAATCTCACATCAACACTGACTTCATACTACAGTAGACCCTGACTGACTGACACACGCTGGAACACACACACAATCTCACATCAATACTGACTTCATACTACAGTAGAACCTGACTGACTGACACACGCTGGAACACACACACAATCTCACATCAACACTGACTTCATACTACAGTAGAACCTGACTGACTGACACACGCTGGAACACACACACAATCTCGAATCAATACTGACTTCATACTACAGTAGAATTTGACTGACTGACACACAATCTCACATCAACACTGACTTCATACTACAGTAGAACCTGACTGACTGACACACGCTGGAACACACACACAATCTCACATCAACACTGACTTCATACTACAGTAGAACCTGACTGACTGGCATGCTAGAATATACACAATCTCACATCAACACTGACTTCATACTACAGTAGAACCTGACTGACTGGCATGCTAGAACACACACAATCTCACATCAACACTGACTTCATACTACAGTAGAACCTGACTGACTGACACATGCTGGAACAGACACACAATCTCACATCAACACTGACTTCATACTACAGTAGAACCTGACTGACTGGCATGCTAGAACACACACAATCTCACATCAACACTGACTTCATACTACAGTAGAGCCTGACTGACTGACACACGCTGGAACAGACACACAATCTCACATCAACACTGACTTCATACTACAGTAGAACATGACTGACTGGCATGCTAGAATATACACAATCTCATATCAACACTGACTTCATACTACAGTAGAACCTGACTGACTGACACATGCTGGAACACACACACAATCTCGCATCAACACTGACTTCATAGTACAGTAGAACCTGACTGACTGACACATGCTGGAACACACACACAATCTCACATCAACACTGACTTCATAGTACAGTAGAACCTGACTGACTGACACACGCTGGAACACACACACAATCTCACATCAACACTGACTTCATACTACAGTAGAACCTGACTGACTGACACATGCTAGAACACACACACTATCTCACATCAACACTGACTTCATACTACAGTAGAACCTGACTGACTGACACACACTGGAACACACACACAATCTCACATCAACATTGACTTCATACTACAGTAGAACCTGACTGACTGACACACGCTGGAACACACACACAATCTCACATCAACACTGACTTCATACTACAGTAGAACCTGACTGACTGACACACGCTGGAACACACACACAATCTCACATCAACACTGACTTCATACTACAGTAGAACCTGACTGACTGGCATGCTAGAACATACACAATCTCACATCAACATTGACTTCATACTACAGTAGAACCTGACTGACTGACACGCTGGAACACACACACAATCTCACATCAACACTGACTTCATACTACAGCAGAACCTGACTGACTGACACACGCTGGAACACACACACAATCTCACATCAACACCGACTTCATACTACAGTAGAACCTGACTGACTGACACACGCTGGAACACACACACAATCTCACATCAACACTGACTTCATACTACAGTAGAACCTGACTGAATGGCATACTAGAACATACACAATCTCACATCAACACTGACTTCATACTACAGTAGAACCTGATAGACTGGCATGCTAGAACATACACAATCTCACATCAACACTGGCTTCATACTACAGTAGAATCTGTTTAACTGACACTCGCTAGAATATACACAATTGCACATAAACACTGGCTTCGTACTACAGTAGAACCTGTTTTGGGCAACCACCCGATTCTGTATAGCCAAAGAGACAATATTGTAGTGACCCATGATTAAAACAATCTTTATTGAGATGATTACAATCACCGCTAACAGATTAAAACCTTAAAATACTTGAAGAAATCCTAAGTTTTCAAAACCCTCCTATATACCGAATTCTGAGGTCTCAACGGATTCACATCGAACTCAAAGGGCTTAAGGCCACAAAATGGTGGCAAAATTAACGAATTTCAATGTATGTGCACAACTATTTTGCCACCAACTTTGCATTCAGGTACAGAACACCATGCATGAGTCCTACCTGATGGCATTATTGAGTGACTCGGCCTCCTGTCGCAGAATCTCAGCTTCTTCCTGCATTGTTGCCCGGTCCTGTTTCAACTTCTTACAGTAGTCCACAGCTACAAGAGTTAACAAGATTACAGAGAGAGCTAAAACCCCAGAAGGCACATGGACAAGGAACTCTTCTGTTTATCGACAGTCTACCATGATTGTATCCTTGAATGAATTATGACCAAGTCTCTCGGTTATTAATATTATACATAATTACCTATCAAGACATTTGATATATGATCAGGATATTTCAATATATCCAGATCGCCTATCATGTTTCTTGAGAGGTAATTACAGTCGTGCCTCATTTTAATGCGGTGGTCGGGGTCCACAAAATGAATCCGCGTTATAAATGGGGCGCGTTATGAACGTGGCACAATCACGCGTTCCCGTGTATGTATCTGCTGTCAGGGGCCGGATGACGACGACCGACACTGCTTCTGCACGAAGAACGCCATCGAAGCCAGAGTGTGCACCTTGAGCAATCTATACGCAGTTTATGAAACTTATTAAGCTGCTTGCCAACATCAATGTGTATTCTGTTTAAATGTCATACACTGTTGGACACTGTTGAATGTTGAAATGAATAAAATTAATGAATGGTGTAGTTTTAAAATAAACAACGGACCAACAGGCCACGGTCAACTGAACAATAATATGGTACCGCTGATGTAAGATCTAAAATAATAACCTGGGGCCGGTTTCATGAAGTGTACTTAAAGTTACGCAATTACTTAGCGTCCCATGTTTGCATAAACTCCTACGTTCGTTTATATTAAACAAATCACGTAATTTACTAAGACAATCATCTTAGCGTTAAGAACGTTATTAGCTGCTTCGTGAAACCGGCTCCTGGTATTTAGCAGCTGAATACGCAAACGAGTTCACAAACGCTGTGTAAGAGTTGATTAAGGATTTAAAGCTATAAGTACGCTCACAATTGGCGTAACTTCGTCTTTCAGTATCAAAATACCTATTTAGAAAGCACATTTACCATGCCAAACAATATTACGATTCACCAATTCATAGGCGGTTATTCTAATTAATATTTTTGCGCACCAGTAGCTATGCGTTCATCGCAACGGCAACTAAGTGACGCGCCTTACACTTGATTGTTTGCAGTTGTATGTCAACGCTAAATTTATTGTCCGTCAACTAGTCTTTCAAAATACACATGCAGTAGACAAAGACGGGGATAACTTCACACAAAACAATTGACAGTTATTACTGTGTTATATACTTTGCCATAGTGCCCGTTATCTCCCTGGCGGCAGAAATTCGGGGTCCACGACCGACCGCGTTATAACCGAATCTGCATTATAATGTGACGTGTTATAACGAGGCGCGACTGTATGTATACTATGATGGTATCCATGTGTAAACCACCCTTCTGTCATATATGTCCATTTTGTTTTTAAAGACTAAATAAAATGAACATTTGTTATTCCCAATCTGAATTAAATACTCTAAATGTATTGTCCTGCGATCGTAGTGATAACATGCTGCAAGTGGTCTGATGTTACAAAAGCAATCTTGTTAACAAAATACTTTGGGCAAAAACAAGGCTACACTCAAGACGTTACACTGTGGGTTTTGTGGCTCAGACAATGGTGTACAACGTACTGTTTGAGCAGTTATGTTCACTCACCTTTTTGAAGTGTGGCTGCCTTGCTGACTTTAGAGTTTGGACTGGAGTTGAGGGAGGGTACTAAGTGATGAAGGGTGTCAAAGCCTGACTGCAACACACCCACAAGTAGTGCTTTCAGGTTGCTAGTCTTGAACAAAAGTACCTTGAAGGTATTCAATCTGAACAATAGGGAACAGCCATACATGAAACAACTAATTAGACTGGATGGCTCAAATCATTATTCTTTGTATGTATTTTAGTGTCAGTTTGCCATTTTTCTTGATACGTTTCGTTCACTACCAGCAAAACTTCTTCAGAAAACTACCAATAGATGGCAACAGAGTAGTCATTCTGCGCAGTGCTGTCACTGGTATGGCCTGGCTAGCTCGAGAATCGAGGTGACGGCCGGCACCATCTCACTCCTGAAGGGCCAGCCAGGCCGCAGCCAGAACGGCCGACACCCATCACAGCACAGCGCAGGACTACCATGTGAACATAGTGGTTGTTTGAAGACGTTTGCTGATAATGAATGAAACCCAATAAAGAAAATGAAGTTAAATTGACAGAGTTCACTGTCAAAAGAATAATGATGCTGGACAAAGGCAGTACCTTGATATTGCAGCGTCGCTTCTGTTCTGCAGTGATGTGTGACGCGCGTCTGTTGTCTTTATATGACTGTCTGCTCGATTCATTCTTGATGCGGAATGGATGAATCGGTGACTGCAAACAGGAGAAACATCATAGATTATTACTCTGGTCACCTTCACACTGTCACTTGTTAATCACTGTCATGTGTCACCAACTGTCACATGTCAATCACTGTCACTATCACGTTGTGTCAGTCATTGTCACGTTGTGTCAATCACTGACGTGTCAGTCAGTGTGACATTGTCATGTGTCAGTCACTGTCATGTGTCAGTCACTGTCACATGTCAGTCAATATCATGTGTCAGTCAATGCGGCATGTCAGTCACTTTCACGTATCAGTCAATGTCACGTGTCAGTCAATGTCACGTGTCAGTCAATGTCTTGTGTTAGTGACCCTCATGTGTCAATCACTGTCAGGTGCCTGTCACTGTATTGTAGCAGTCGCCATTGTGTGTCAGTTACAGTCACACATCTGTCAGGATCTGCTGAAACATATCATCTTAACTTGGCAGTGTGGCAGCTATTGGCTGTGGTTTTAGAAGCCATTTTGGACTTTTTAAAAGTCACGTCCCACAGTATGTATTGGTGGTGAGGGGGGTGATGGTTTGAACAGCAATCCAAACAGCATAAACACATCCAGACACAGGCAATGTTGATCACATTTTGTGATATGGGTTACAACAAAGTCACCAAACTTACAACAGCCTAACCACAAACTGCACCATCTTCTGCCCCCCCCCCCACCCTCCGAGTATCTCCTCATGCAACTCATAATGCCCCTGTGTACAGTACGCCTCGATGTTGGACTCAACATTTTAAGAACTCTCATAAATTATGGACTTTATTACTGATAGTAACCAAAACACATTTTTAAATGTTCCATATTTTATGGCTAATTAACAAAATAAAGTTATTATATCCCCATGAACTTGAGATCATCTGTTTCACAACAATTTGTTGTTCCTAAAACAAAGCTAAACAGCTTAAAGACTAAATGTCCACCCTACAACACTGACATGGTTTATTGGCTAGGGAAGTATGTGATCTCACTATGTCACTGAGTAGTAGCCTTCTCACATGCAACAAGAAACTATATATCCCACTGAAAACACACCAGACTCTTCAAAGTGAAATCATGGTGAACCTCCTGGAAAACACCCCACATGTCACAGTAACAACACCTCAGATACCTGACTGAAAACAACCCGTGTAGGATGTCCCACACACTATACTGACAACATCCCTACATCAAACAAAACACCACTGTTGCTCAAAACCATGCAACTATGAAGCTCAATCTCGCAGGAGTACTGACACAGCCACTGCCAGAACTACGCAGAGAAGTCGAGAAGTTCTAATGAACAGGTTTTGCTGGGGGAAAGTGTAAAAGTGCCCTGAGCAGTTCCAATGACTGGATACTGTGCTGTATTAGAACTTTAACTGTTTTGACAGTGAGATGAGTATGACAAAATAACTCTGCATAGTTGTGTGTGTGTGTGTGTGCGTGCGTGTCTGTGTGTGTGTATGCGTGCGTGTTTGAGTGTGTGTGCGCACACGTGTGTGTGTGCGTGTGAGTTCGTGCATGCGTGCATGTGTGCATGTGTCTGTCTGTCTGTATGTACATGTGTATCTGTGTTGATGTGATTGTGTGCATGTTTGCATATGTGCACGTATGTACGTGTGAATGCATGTATGTGTTTCCTGTGCGCATAATGAAAGAATAACTGTTGCCTTAGTACAGCGTTCCACTCCACACCTTCTTCACGCAACAATGCAACTAACATGCTAAAATCAATTCAAGACAAAACTATCCTGACAAGCCACAAACCAAACTACAACTAGGAGAGAAACAAACAAGATGCACTCCAAACTGATGAGTTGCATGAGAGAGAGAGAGAGAGAGAGAGAGAGAGAGAGAGAGAGAGAGAGAGAGAGAGAGAGAGAGAGAGAGAGAGCGAGCTGAAGGAGGGAACTAGATGGCAGAAGCATGCAGGCGTGCACTAAGGTGCCTGTTATACCTCATGACATAGACCGCCTGTAGAATCATTACTCGCATGTCTTGACCTCGCCTGCAGGACACATACGCATTGTAATGCACAGGTGTAATGCACAGGTGTAACGCACAGGTGTAACGCACAGGTGTAATGCAACAGTATAATGCATAGATGTAACACGCATGTGTAACACTTGTGTAACACACTGGAGTAACACATAGGTGTAACGCACAGATGCAATACACGGGAGCAACACACATGTGTAACACACAAATTGTGGCAACATACAGATGTTTATGTACAGGTGTGTAACATACAAAGACATGTTAGACACAGGTGTGTAACATACAAACTATACACATAGGTGTGTAACATACAAAGACACATTACACACAGGTGTGTAACATATAAAGATACGTTACACACAGGTGTGTAACATACAAAGACATGTTACACACGGATGTGTAACATACAAAGGCATGTTACATACACATGTATAACATAACAAAGAAAACATTACATTACAAACAACTGCAACATACAAAGACAACATGTTATAAATAATTGTAGTATATACAGGTGAAGGAAGATCCAGGAAGATGTCACCGATGTTGTCACACAATATGGCTATGTACAGTCAACGTGCAATTGTAGGTAACACTTTAAATTAAACACTAGGAAATGTCACACAACTATCCAACAAACACTAGCAATGTAATTGTAGGCTCAAACTTAACTACCCTCAGGGGCAGAGCTTGTTAATACCATGTTGGGAGTTCAAATATTTTATTTCACAATTAGCTGCCTACCTTTAGTAACGAGAAATTAAATAGCCTAAACATTAACACATTGTCACTTACCCCACATTCTGAACCAACCGGACTCGGCACCTGGAACTGTGGACTACCAACAGGGCTCTGGATCTCTGAAACACACAAACAAGGAGTGTGGATTACCAACAGGTCCCCAGATCTCTGAAACACACAAACAAGGAATGTTGATTACCAACAGGGCTCTGGATCTCTGAAACACACAAACAAGGAATGTGGATTACCAACAGAGCTCCAGATCTCTAAAACACACAAACAAGGAATGTGAATTACCAACAGGACTCCGGATCTCTGAAGCACACAAACAAGGAATGTGGATTACCAACAGGGCTCCGGATCTATGAAACACCCAAAAGAATGTGGATTACCAACAGGGCTCTGGATCTCTGAAGCACACAAACAAGGAATGCGGATTACCAACAGGACTCCGGATCTCTGAAACACACAAACAAGGAATGTGGATTACCAACAGGGCTCTGGATCTCTGAAGCATACAAAGATGTAATGTGGATTAACAACAGGGCTCTGGATCTCTGAAACACACAAACAAGGAATGTGGATTATTACCAACAGGGCTCTGGATACCTGAAGCACACAAACAAGAACCAATGGACTACCTACAACAATTTGATTTTTATCAATTACTTTAATTAGTGTAATTCTACTTTTACCGATGCTATGAAAGAAATGGTTAAAACTACTAACTGTCATAATATTATGTAGCATAATTGTGTGTTTAATAACCACTTGCAATTGCGATTCAATGCAAAAAATCAACTGGGAAAATGCTGTTTGTTCTTTCTGGCAAGACGGAAGAATGAAAGCTGTGTCTTATATAAAGCTTGCATGTCAAGCACTGAATCAATCACCATGCAACATTTGAGATGGAATCAGGTAGGAGGGATGTATAGTCTCTCGGAAAGACATAGTTAACTTGAGTAGAGTAAAATTGCCCAAGTTTCAAGACTGCAGCAGGTGGAATTGTATTACAGTTGAGTCGACTGACAGACAACTACTCACACAGCTATTGAACAAACACCCATCATTTTGGATGCACTAAAACTTGACATCATTTCAAGTTGGAAAGATGTTGGTACCTATTTTCTGTTCACTGTAGGTGGGCACTGTGATGGCGTTGATGTGATGGGCAGGAATGCCAATAGCCTGACTCGTTGCCGCAATCAACATGTTTCGCTGGAAGTCATTCACCATGAGGCCCCCCTGAAACATAGCGACACAGTATGTGATTATGGCAGAAATGCTTACCTTGCAATGTCATCTTTCAACGCCCAGATTACTTTCCGCGACAAGCAATCCAAAACTCAAATATATGCATTTATGAACCAATGTATATTAACAAAAAACAATTTTAGCAATAAATCAAAAACTACTGAAGATATTTCAACAGACGAGGTATCAATTTAAAGCTCACCATCTGTGGAATCAAAACAGGTTCAGAATTCAATTTCACAATTGTGCAACTGAATACCCAGTTCACTGTGGCAGGTCACAAATAAAGATGTGTACAACAGCTATGTCATTAATACTTACTGTTGCCAATGAGAATGGCACACTGGGGTAATTGCTAGACAGTGATGACGCGTCATTAGATAAACTTGTCTGTGGCACTGCCGTTGACGTGGCTGGCTTCACCGTAGGGTAGATTGTTGACGATGTCGCTGTGAACGGTTTCTCAGTTTTTATGCAGATATTTCCAGCCAGGAAATCACCTGCAAATGGCCAGGTAGACTAGGTTGAGGAAATAGACTAGGCTTAGGGATTAGACTAGGCTGAGGGATTATACTAGGCTTAAGGATTAGACTAGGCTTAGGGATTAGACTAGACTGAGGGATTAGACTAGACTGAGGGATTAGATTAGACTGAAGGATTAGACTAGGCTGAGGGATTAGACTAGGCTTAGGGATTAGACTAGGCTGAGGGATTAGACTAAGCTTAGGGATTAGACTAGGCTTAGGGATTAGACTAGGCTGAGGGATTAGATTAGGCTTAGGGATTAGACTAGGCTTAGGGATTAGACTAGGCTGAGGGATTAGACTAGGCTGAGGGATTAGACTAGGCTTAGGGATTAGACTAGGCTTAGGAATTAGACTAGGCCGAGGGATTAGACTAGGCTTTGTGATTAGACTAGGCTTTGTGATTAGACTAGGCTGAGGGATTAGACTAGGCTTATGGATTAGACTAGGCTTTGTGATGGTCTCATATGTTTGCAAAGCAAAAATCACATTCTTTCACATTTCACATGAAACTTAAAATAAAAAATGCTTCCAAAACCAATAGCTGCCAGATTCAACTTTCGCAAAGACATTTCAGTCAATAGATGGCCACATTGTAATAATTTATTTTCCAATAAAAACAAATATATTATATTATACACACATATACAAACACTGCCACGAGTCGACTACAAACAGGCTTTGAACTTCTAAACCTTACAACCAGAACCATAAATGTAATATTACATACATACATCAAATCCATGTTTGTTGACATTGTATCAGTTGGGTAACGCATGTATCAATGGCAGTTTGGCTCTAAAGCTGGAATATTTTTGAATACACACTAAAACTGTTTATAGGAGCTAGTTGCCCGTCTACAAATGCAGTTTTTAGAACATTATGGTTGGTATGGCTGGCACTTTGATTTGTAGAAGGAATGCATGCACACACATACACATACATGCATGCACACACATACACATACATGCATGCACACATGTACACACACATACATGCATGCACACGTGTACACACACATACATGCATGCACACGTGTACACACACATACATGCATGCACACATGTATACACACATACATACATGCACACATGTACACACACATACATGCATGCACACATGTATACACACATACATACATGCACACATGTACACACATATACATGCATGCACACATGTACACACACTTACACGCATGCACACATGTACACACACATACATGCATGCACACGTGTACACATACATACATGCATGCACACGTGTACACACACATACATGCATGCACACGTATACACACATGCACACATGTACACACACATACATGCATGCACACATGTACACACCCATACATGCATGCACACGTGTACACATACATACTTGCACACATGTATACACACATACATACATGCACATATATACATGCATGCACACATGTACACACACATACATGCATGCACACATGTACACACACATCATACGTATACACTTAGACACATGTGTACACATACAAACACTCCTACAAATGCATATACGCACGTACACACACACGTGCACATGTATTCACCCATGCACACATCTGCGTGTACACAGACACACACACACACATAGATGTAAACATACAAACTCACACACGCACATATACACACTTGATTCACTTACTCTGCGGCGTTACTTTGCCTTGCGTCAACAGCTGCGTGAGAAATGTGTTCTGGTTGGTGGCGCTCCCTATCTTCGAAGTGCGGCCATTGTTGGTCTTTGCGAGTGGCGCAGGTGCTATAGTGCGAGTCTTGTTTTTAGGCTGTAATAAACACACATTTGGTTACACCACACCAAACTACCGACTAAGACAGGGTGAAAGTTAGAGATGGTGTTACAAGCACAATATTGAACAAGAGCACATTACAAGAATGAGGAACCATAGGACTGTTGTCAATAGGTGGCACCACTTAGCATATACATTCAAAGAGAAAACAAGATTTGTATCGAGCCAGGGTTGTACTTGTTACTAACATTTTTTATAAATCCACAACAGTTACTGACATCAGCATCGCAAACAAAAGGGTAAGTTATCAGTGGAAATTACTTTATTCATGGTATAAGGTATTTGAAACTATGAGTAAACGAAACAGCAATGAAGTAAACAATAGTTCCGTTGTCATAAAATGCACCATTTTGTACGCAATGAGTGCATTGTGACGTAGACAATTGGTTCTGTTGTAATCAGACCAATCAGACATTTGATTATGAAAAAGATAACTGCACTGCTGGACACATCATTGCATGCCAGGCATATTTAAGTATTTTAATAAGCATATCATAAGCGGAGACAGCCTTATTTTTGGATGGATGGATGCATGCGTTTGAATGCATGTGATAACAGACAAGTTTTCTGCAGGGTTTCACATTATAGGCTATTCCACATAGACGCAGAAATAAGTTTTTTTTTAATAATATAAATTGTTTTAGGTGTAAACTGTATTATTCTGGGCTGGGAAAGAACATACCGATTGGTTGATATTCTTGACAATACCTAAGGTAGAAAGAAGTTGCCTAATCTACCTGGATGGAGAGATAGTTTGACAATATCCAAGGGACAAGGTAGTGTCCTAATATACCTGGATGGAGAGATAAGTTTGCCAATACCTGAGGTAAAAGGACATGTCCTAATCAACCTGGATGGAAAGATAACTTTGACAATACCTGAGGTACAAGGAAGTGTCCGTTCCTCTTGATAGGAGACCCCGCCATGGATGCTAAGGATCCCGTTGATGCCCTACGGATCTCCGTCGATGGTATCAGCGTGCGTTTCCCACACATAAACGGCAGATCCGTGTCTGACCAGAGACAAGGCCGCAGGTCTGACCCCTGGGTCGCGTTCTGTACCATGCCTGTGGTACTGCTGCATAGCGTGGTCATTAGTGGCTGTGACACTTGACCGACAGTCACTATGGGCTGCTGGACAACCTGTTGTTGTTGGTCGTTGTGTGTGGACTGCGAGAGACTCTGAAGTAGTGTCTGTAACTGTGACGCCGTCTCAATGATAGTGAGTGCCTTCGAGTTTTGTGGGGTTGCCTCGGGCTGCTGTGGTATGATGATCCCGGATAAGTTCTGCGGCATCGTTTGTTCCGTCTCCAGTGCTGGATCCTCCTCCTCGGGGATTGTGGCGGGATGTTGTCCAACATCAGGATTCAGCATCATGTTTAAGAGCTGTGGTGTGTTGTTGTTCTTGATGAGACAGTCGATGGACAGCTCGGTGATCAGTCCCCCGCCAGCATCACTCGTCACCAGGGCCTGGTCTGTCGCACCGGGCAGGGTTGATGTGATCCCCCCGATCTGCTGGATGTCAAGGGTCGAAGATTGCGGGGGTGTTGTGATGAGCTGGAGGCGGGCGGGGAGCATGCCGACCGGCTGGTTGAAGGTGGAGGTAAGAGTAGGTACGGAGGCTGGCACATTGAAGATGCTTGAGCTGAGGGATGGAGGCGTGTCCAGCTGCAGCGACGTCTCCATCTGAAAGCAACATAATCTCAGAGGTCATCTCATAAGTCTGTCTTAGGGATCATCTCATAAGTCTGTCTTAGGGGTCATTTTGTAAGTCTGTCTTAGGGATCATCTCATAAGTCTGTCTTAGGGATCATCTCATAAGTCTGTCTTAGGGATCATTTTGTAAGTCTGTCTTAGGGATCATCTCATAAGTCTGTCTTAGGGATCATTTTGTAAGTCTGTCTTAGGGATCATTTTGTAAGTCTGTCTTGGGTATCATCTTATAAGTCTGTCTTAGGGATCATTTTGTAAGTCTGTCTCAGGGGTCATATCATAAGTCTGTCTTAGGGATCATTTTGTAAGTCTGGCTTAGGTATCATCTCATAAGCCTGTCTTAGGGATCATTTTGTAAGTCTGTCTTAGGGATCATTTTGTAAGTCTGTCTTAGGTATCATCTCATAAGTCTGTCTTAGGGATCATTTTGTAAGTCTGTCTTAGGGATCATTTTGTATGTCTGTCTTAGGTATCATCTCATAAATATGTCTTAGGGATCATTTTGTAAGTCTGTCTTAGGTATCATCTCATAAGTCTGTCTTAGGGTTCATTTTGTAAGCCTGTCTTGGGTATCATCTCATAAGTCTGTCTTAGGGGTGGTGTCATAAGTCTGTCTTAGGGATGGTCTCCTAAGTTTATTTTAGGGATGGTGTCAAGTTCGTATTAGGGATCGTCTCATAAGTCAGTCTCAGGGATGGTCTCATAAGTCAGTCTTAGGGATGGTCTCATCAGTTTGTCTTTGGGATGGTCTCAAAAGTCTATCTTAGGATCATCTCATAAGTCTGTCTTAGAAATGGTCTCAAAAGTTTGTCGTTGGGGTGGTCTCAAAAGTCTGTCTTAGGGATGGTCTCATAAGTTCCTCTTAGGGATCATCTCATAAATTCCTCTTAGGGATGGTCTCATAAGTTCCTCGTAGGGATGGTCTCATAAGTTTGTCTTACGGATAGTCTCATAAGTTTGTCTTAGGGATGGTCTCATAAGTTTGTCTTAGGGATGGTCTCATAATTTCAAACTCCAAGTCATGATTTAACAACAGCCACCTAGAGAATTAACTCGAGATGGCATGTTGACAAGGAAGCCTTTGGCTAAACGAGATTACAATTTTTTGTAACTGTGTATCCTGGTCTTCCAAGGCATACGTAAATTATGTTTTTGTTAAATATTCACACTTCTAGAACCCACACAATCTGTGTAGCATTGGTTCAAACCCCAGTTACATAGTTAGATCAATTATTTAAACAGCATACATGTATGTCAACATTACTCTAAGTTAGTTTCTATGAAATGACATGCTTTCTGTAAATGGCTATGTAGTATTTCTAGTGTTAGTATATTTGCAATATCAGATATCATATTTCATATAAAGGAGACTTTTGTCACATGTTTAAGCTTTTTTCATTATTCTGAAAGGCCTCGGGCTGAATAGACAAAATAGCAACCGATAGTATCGTACCTTCACCAGGGGGTAGTACGTATTAAGATTCCCGACGTCCTGCAAAATAAATTCAAGACAATATTATAGGTACAGCCATTACTAAGCTGTTTCTCAAGTGACGTTACTTGTTCTAACAATATCACGTTCATGTTGGCAACTAAATAACAAAACAATTTATAATGTAACTATAATTGAACTAGTGTATGTAACTATGTTTGTTATGCTATTTTTTCTAGAAGCTTTGCATCTCAGATGCCAAACTTTCACGAGCTCATCTACAAAACCAAGAAGGGGCTGTAACACAATTGTTTTTTAATTAATAATAATAATATATTTTATTTAATATAGCGCCAGATCCAATTATAAATTGTTCGTGGCGCTTTACAACATGTAGAACCCAGATAGAGGTAATACTGATGGCTAAATAAACATGCATTTTCTAAAAGAAATTCTTATAAAATTAATATTGGTAAAATACAAATAAATACAGTAATTAAATAAGTATACTAAAATAATGATCTTAGCTAGTTCTATGTAGAAATAAGACATTGCCAATTTAACTGAACTAATGTACATGTAGGTATAAAATAAATATATAAATAGGTTAATTAATACATAAGAGATATAAAACAAATCAATGCAGAGACTAAAATATGCCACAATGGACAAGAATGGGTCGAAAAAAATGAGTCTTTAAGCATGCCTTGAAAGTAGAGAGACAATCAGACATTTTAATGTCATTAGTAAAATGTTCCACAAAGTCGCTGCGGCGACCACAAACGAACTGTCCCCAGCTTTGACGTGAGTCCGCAGGACCATTCACATGTTATTGTTGGTAGAGCGCAGAGCTCTTGTTGGTTTGTATGGGCATACAAGGTCGCATAAATATTTTGGGGCATCGCCATGCACAGCTTTATACACTAATAGCTTAAAGTCGATTCTGTGTGCTACAGGCAACCAGTGAAGAATGCACAACAAAGGCTTGGCGCTGTCACCAAACTATTACCCTTCCTACTGCTTCTAGGTACTTTGCATCTCGGGCATCACACTTTCTGGGGTACGTCTACGTTCCCAGGAAGGATTTATAAAAGTATCGATTTTTATAAAACTCACCCACTTTTATGAACAATGAAATTATAATTAACATCCTTTGTCATGGTAATGTTGTTGTGTATGTATGCGCACATGCATGTGTGCGTGAATGTGTGTGTATGTACCGGGACGATATTCTTGTTTGTAGCTGATGTACTAGGCTGGGAGTAGTCCTTTGTAGGCGTGGCACACTTGTTGGACATTGTGATCATCTCTGGAACGCACAATATCATCATTACACTTAGGAACACACAATATCATCATTACACATTGGAACACACAATATCATCTTTACACATTGGAACACACAATATCATCATTACACATTGGAACACACAATATCATCATTACACATTGGAACACACAATATCATCATTACACTTAGGAACACACAATATCATCATTACACATTGGAACACACAATATCATCATTACACATTGGAACACACAATATCATCATTACACATTGGAACACACAATATCATCATTACACATTGGAACACACAATATCATCATTACACATTGGAACACACAATATCATCATTACACATTGGAACACACAATATCATCATTACACTTAGGAACACACAATATCATCATTACACATTGGAACACACAATATCATCATTACACATTGGAACACACAATATCATCATTACACATTGGAACACACAATATCATCATTACACATTGGAACACACAATATCATCATTACACATTGGAACACACAATATCATCATTACACTTAGGAACACACAATATCATCATTACACATTGGAACACACAATATCATCATTACACTTAGAAACATACAATATCATCATTACACATTGGAACACACAATATTATCATTACACATTGGAACACACAATATCATCATTACACATTGGAACACACAATATCATCATTACACATTGGAACACACAATATCATCATTACACATCATTACACATTGGAACACACAATATCATCATTACACATTGGAACACACAATATCATCATTACACATTGGAACACACAATATCATCATTACACATTGGAACACACAATATCATCATTACACATTGGAACACACAATATCATCATTACACTTAGGAACACACAATATCATCATTACACATTGGAACACACAATATCATCATTACACATTGGAACACACAATATCATCATTACACATTGCAGGGGAGAGATCACTAATTCACTTCAACATTCTCAAGTTGAGACTTGAACAGTTGAAGAGATATATTAAGGCAGATCGTTCCAAAGGTGTAGTGCCGTCACAGATACACGAACTGCCAGTGCTGTGAGATGGCAGAGAAAATCCAGGGAAAAGGCAGATTTGCAGACACCACTTTTGCTGTACATAAACTTACATTTCTAGTTGTAATGTTGTGTAATGTTGACTTCCATGTTGTTGTTTTAGAAAACAAATTGTAGGATTTAATTAAAATGCTATTCCGGATTGGTGAAAAGACAATTTAAGTGCACGTGTTTTAATAAAACCAAATCGTAAATTTATGCAGCGATTTTTAGAGTTAGTTTCAATGTGGCGAGAAGCTTGGTAGAAAAACCAATGGCTACCAATATATAATGTACTCATGGAATACCGCAAGTGGGTGAATCGCAAACAGGTTGATGCCGGTGGCTCCAGCTAGTGGTGGTAGGTGGTATCAGCATTGATGAGGAAGCAGAGTCAGGATACCTTACCCTGCAATGATGGCAGTGGTTCTAGGGTGTCCATGAAGTCATCAAGGTTTGGCTGTAGTTGCACCAGTCCAGGCTGGATGATGTCAGCATTGCCCAGTTGAGCTGCAACATGCATATTCAGTGTCACTTCATGCATACACATTCACGTGTGAATGCATGCACACACATGCAATGATATCATAATCGTCACTTAATAACTCTTACGACCATCGTACCACTGTAGATTTGCAGTCTTCACTGCCAGAGTCGACAAAATGCTGCAATTCCCACTATTACCGAATCGGTCTATAATTACTGTAATCATAACTGATTCTACTGAAATAATTACACAAAAATCTTACCAAAACATTATAGTACATTGTAACAATGTATGCGATTGATTATTATAGGTTTTATATATAAAAAAGAACATTCTAACTAAACCACAAGATTCTGCATACTGTAACGGCAACAAGTAATTCACTACAAACATAAGTTCTTTATAAGTACAATGTAAAGTGACCTTAAATGACCACAAATCCTCCCCATTAGTGGCCAGAAATTAATATTCCAATGTAGAGAGTACACATCCTAACACCCTTTACAAGTTCATGACTTCCCCCCAAAATAAGACTACTAACAGACTACTAAAAGACTAGAAACACCCCATGGTACCCAGAATGGGAAGATAGTGTCTTAATAATAATAACAATCAAAATTTATTTAGTGCCCGAATCTGCTTAAAACAAAATGATGTAGGACGCTTTACATAAAACTGCATAAATTAAGTAAAACTAAGTATAATAATAATAAAAAGAAATATAAAAGGACTGATTTAAACATAACAAATATATACATAAAATTATAATTATACTGCAAAACTATATGAATACACAAACAAAATATTACTAGTACAGTGAAACCTCACTATTAAGTTCACCTTTTGGACTGGACTAAATGACCTGACCTGAATAGCAAGGTGACTGTATTAGCAGGACTAATTTCCTATATTTTATTGTACATAGAATAAACATGTACAGTACATCCTAGGGTGACCTTAACTGCAAGGTGGCTGCATTACGGAGGTGCTTGTAAAGCAAGGTTTGACTGTATATATATACATATATGACGACTTACACAGCTCCTTGGGGTTAGGGAAGGCGAAGGGCATGTTGTTGTTGAGGGAAGTGAAGAGTGTGTCTGAGAGGTCTGTGAAGTCCTCATCTGTCATATACTGGTCATACTGGGGCATTGCGTATGGCTGCGACTGTCGCAGGTCGCCCAGTCCAAACTCCAATGACTTGTCCACCATACACACCTGCAAAATAACAACAAGATTTATCTGCTTGCAACCACACAATAAAATATGATGGAAACTACTATATTACATAGGTATATATATATATATATATATATAAGTTTATTTTCAACTTTACATAAATTTTCCTTCATTTTGGGGGTTCAAAGTCCTTAATTTGCCATGTGCAAAAAAATTTGGCGTTTATGGTATGAAAGTAAATTATATGCCCCGTTAGTGTCTAATCTATGGGTGAGCCTGGGAAATGTAAAACACCTGGAACTGAAGTTACTATACACTGTCAAAATTAACATTATCAGAACTCAGAATCAATTTATTTGACCTATAAATACGATACATATACAACGAATAATGCAAGTAATAGATAAGGTCGGGAGACTCCCATTAAGATATATAATATCACTAGCACAGGAGCCACCCCATATTAAACAAAATAATTACAAGGTGACATGACCTGAAACCCCCTATGTGGCATGACCTGAACCCCTAGGTGGAATGACCAGAACTCCCTAGGTGGCATGACCAGAACACCCTAGGTGACATAATGAGAACCCCTTAGGTGACATGACCAGAACCCCTAGGTGGCATGACCTGAACCCCCTAGGTGACATGATCAGAAACCCCTAGGTGACATGACCTGAACCCCCTAGGTGACACAACCAGAACCCCCTAGGTGACATGATCAGAAACCCCTAGGTGACATGACCTGAACCCCCTAGGTGACACAACCAGAACCCCCTAGGTGACATGATCAGAAACCCCTAGGTGACATGACCTGAACCCCCTAGGTGACCTCGTCCTTGCAACTACCTCACACACCATTTTATGTAGGGCAAACACTAGTGATGAGAACCAGTTTTTTTGCCAAACCGATCGATGATCAATTATATAATCAGTTCATGGATGGACATTCTAAGAAAAGTTTGTTCACTAGGTGGCAGTACTAGTGCAACACATCGGTGGCAGTTGACATAAACGTACAACGTATTTGTATTGCCACAGAACACTCTTTGAACGGCTATTTAATGCATTCCATCTTTCCATAACATACGGTTTCCAAACATGCAGTAGATAAGCACTGCCGTTTTGGACGACATCGGTGGCTTCTATTTCACGGAATCAAAATAGGTTTTAGTCATTTAGTAATTGGGCATGTCTCAGTCAAAACACATTTTACATAATTGAAACAAGCATTGATCACACAATGTTGTAATCGCTTGTAATCATCAACAAAATTAATTAATCAGAACAACACTGGGAAACAGTGTGGGGCACAATGATCAAGTGGTTAGAGTGCTGGACAGTGTGGGGCACAATGGTCAAGCGGTTAGAGTGCTGGACAGTGTGGGGCATAATGGTCAAGCGGTTAGAGTGCTGGACAGTGTGGGGCACAATGGTGGAGCGGTTAGAGTGCAGGACAGTGTGGGGCACAATGGTCAAGCGGTTAGAGTGCTGGACAGTGTGGGACACAATGGTCAAGCGGTTAGAGTGCTGGACAGCATGGGAAACAATTGTCAAGCGGTTAGAGTGCTGGCCAGTGTGGGGTGCAATGGTCAAGCAGTTAGAGTGCTGGACAGTGTGGGACACAATGGTCAAGCGGTTAGAGTGCTGGCCAGTGTGGGGTGCAATGGTCAAGCGGTTAGAGTGCTGGACAGTGTGGGGCACAATGGTCAAGCGATTAGAGGGTTGGACAGTGTAGGACACAATGGTCAAGCAGTTAGAGTGCTGGACTGTTATTTGGAGGAACCAAGGTTTGAATCCTGGTGCCAGCTGGGTATTGTTCGGTACTGGTTCAGCCGCTGTGTCCCTTCTGTCTGGTGTCTGCGTCAGGGGAAGTAGTCTCCCACGCAGGGAAATGGAAAAAACCTGTCGTGGACTCACTGAGTGGAGGACTCTCATTCTCAAAACAACTCTGACAGAATCATCAACAAAATGATAGTGGTCATATAAAGGAAGAAGAACACTGCAACCAACCCCTGACCCTCACACAAACCCCACCCTTCACAAACCCCCTGTCCCTTACACCGCCCCTCACAAACCCCCAATCCTCACACAACCTCTCCCTCACCTCCTCCTCTACGATGGCTTCCTGGATGCGTTTGCGGTAGAAGAGTCGCCATTTCTTGTACTCGGTGGTGACTGATTCCAACCGCCTCTTCCAGTATTTGCCCTCCAGCACCACCGCCTGAAAGTGAAAGTACACAATACATGGCTCTCTCATGAAGCTCACCACAGACGTGTATGGTTCTACAAAGTAAGGTCACGTGTATTGGGAACAACTAAAGGAACTACATACAATGGAGTTAACGTTGTAGTGCCAATAATTTAAAAACTTTGGGCTCAATCGACCATATTTTTTTCTTTTTCCCATTTTGTTGATTGTTTTTCACAGCTAAACTGGAAAAATGTCAACAATTTTATTTAGCAAAATTAAATTTTCTTTAGTCATTACCTAATGGCTGATGTCTAACATGAGTTTAGAAGAAACGACCCACTGTTTGGCCATTCTAATTGTGCATCATCCTTTCAGTATAAAATACTTCAATATCAAATGAACTGATTAAAGTAATCATCATGTCAACAATGAATATGTTAAACCAACAAAAGTACTTAGAGTTAAAGGCCTAAAGCAGTAAAAACAAACAAATAAAGAAGATGTTTATTTCAGGTTAAAAAACTGTATGGAAGTATAAATAAAATAAATATTTATAAATAGGTTAGAATGTAGTCATTAAATATACATAACATACTAAATTATCACTGCACACAATTAAGTTCCTACACCCATCTGCATGGATCCACGACACATTGCATGGATCCACGACACATTGCATGGATCCACGACACATTGCATGGATCCACGACACATTGCATGGATCCACGACACATTGCATGGATCCACGACACATTGCATGGATCCACGACACATTGCATGGATCCACGACACATTGCAGCCTATTCTGTGTTTCATGCTCAGCAATCATTCAACACAAATTTCATGTGTCTAATTATTTATTTTACCATTGCTTCATTGAAATGATCCATCTTACAGTAGTTCATTCACTGCATGTTAGAAACATCAGAGGCTCTCCTATTGCAGTATCACAAAATAAATTGAACATAATTATAAAACACTATATGTTATAAGTAATATTTATATTTGGAGTTGAACTGTGATCCCATGATGCTTTGCAAATACACCCATGTGCTGTCGGATCAGTTATTAAATGGATCTTAATTTTGAAGTAACTAATATTTGTAATCATGCCACTTACACGTGGAGTAAAGCTAACGTGGATAAATAACAGAAATACGTCATGTCAGAAAAGTTACAAATAAAGACTGGAAAAAGCTAGCTAGTAAACTAAGGTAACATGGAATTAACAAAATTACCCGAGCTTCAAAACGGTACAAAGAACGAAAGACGAAAGAGAGACAAGGACCATGGAAAACAGGAGAGGATGGCAGAAGGAAAAGTGGAAGACCAAACTAAATACGGAGACTGTCTCAACAAAGATCTCAAAAGGGCAAACCGGATAAACTGCCAAGATCATGATGATGTGGATGATGTGGCCCTCACCCCGCAATGGATGGGGGGGCAGTAGAAATGTGAGAAGAAGCTGGCCGTACCTCTGGCTTGCAGTGGGTCTTGTCCGAGATGGGAGGATCAAACTGGCAGATGGTGGCATGCCGTCCTTGGATGTCTGCAGACAGATCACAAATAATGAGTCACTATGGCACTGCCTTATTACTAGGCTCAAGTATGCACAGGTACGTAATATGCAGACACATCTTTTAGAAATGTATCTAGAATCATTATTTGGTTCAAAAACATCTTTCTTTCATGTGTTTATTCCTATCAAACTGCACCTTTGCAAACTGCATGCAGTTATAATTATACGAGATGGTGGTGCAAGGTGGTAATCGGGTCGGGTAAGGCTTGAGGCCAAGTCCGATTATTTGTGCTACTACACCACCCACAAGTACGATTACAGCAGCATTTCACTTTCCTAATTATTGAATTTAGCCAAATCAAACTCCCATATTACGGACTATGTTCTTTATCACTACAGTTGGGTGTCGGGCATTTTTAAAACAATTTCAATGAGATGACCAAGATGATGTAGCAAAATAGTGTAACTGTCAGCAATATAATTACAAGTAAGGAAATCGTATTTTATTTCTACCACTTCATTTCGTGATACAAAATGTGTTAATTTCTACCCATTAAATTTTGGTCTGTTGCTTTTTTCCTAGCAAAATTGTTTACTCTCTGTCAAAAGATGGCTTTTGTAGACTATCTTTACCCGATTACAATTTGTGTGAATTACACAACAGATAAATCACTTGTTACCTGCCTGACATGGCACCAGACAGACTGTGTGCTCTCGGCAGTGGGTCATCTCTCAACTTCTACAATTCCCTTGATCTGTCACCACACAACGGAAATTACTAAATTGCAGTGAATTTCCTCTATATTTCTGGCTGTGTGACAACTCTTGTGACACACAATCCAATTAATGGTTTTATCATACCCTCCAAAAATAATAAATTTGCATCATCTGAACATTTTGTGGCGTCTATATTAATATGCTGTTGTTAGATCATTGTAAGTGTATCTCCTCCAAGGTCCACTCGCCTCTTTCTATGTTTATTGTAAGTGGATCTTCTCCAAGGTCCACACGCCCCTTTCTATGTTCATTGTAAGTGTATCTCCTCCAAGGTCCACTCGCCTCTTTCTATGTTCATTGTAAGTGTATCTCCTCCAAGGTCCACTCGCCTCTTTCTATGTTCATTGTGAGTGTATATCCAAGGTCCACTCGCCTCTTTCTATGTTCATTGTGAGTGTATCTCCAAGGTCCACTCGCCTCTTTCTATGTTCATTGTAAGTGTATCTCCTCCAAGGTCCACTCGCCTCTTTCTATGTTCATTGTAAGTGTATCTCCTCCAAGGTCCACTCGCCTCTTTCTATGTTCATTGTGAGTGTATCTCCAAGGTCCACTCGCCTCTTTCTATGTTCATTGTGAGTGTATCTCCAAGGTCCACTCACCTCTTTCTACGTTCATTGTAAGTGTATCTCCTCCAAGGTCCACTCGCGTCTTTCTATGTTCATTCTAAGTGTATCTCCTCCAAGGTCCACTCGCCTCTTTCTATGTTTATTGAAAGTGTATCTCCTCCAAGGTCTACTCGCCTCTTTCTTTGTTCATTGTGAGTGTATCTCCTCCAAGGTCCACTCGCCTCTTTCTATGTTCATTGTAAGTGTATCTCCTCCAAGGTCCACTCGCCTCTTTCTATGTCCATTGTGAGTGTATCTCCAAGGTCCACTAGCCTCTTTCTATGTTCATTGTAAGTGTATCTACTCCAAGGTCCACTCGCCTCTTTCTATGTTCATTGTAAGTGTATCTCCTCCAAGGTCCACTCGCCTCTTTCTATGTTCACTGTAAGTGTATCTCCTCCAAGGTCCACTCGCCTCTTTCTACGTCCATTGTGAGTGTATCTCCTCCAAGGTCCACATGCCTCTTTCTATGTTCATTGTAAGTGTATCTACTCCAAGGTCCACTCGCCTCTTTCTATGTTCATTGTAAGTATATATCCTCCAAGGTCCACACGCCTCTTTCTATGTTCATTGTAAGTGTATCTCCTCCAAGGTCCACTCGCCTCTTTCTACGTCCATTGTGAGTGTATCTCCTCCAAGGTCCACATGCCTCTTTCTATGTTCATTGTAAGTGTATCTCCTCCAAGGTCCACTCGCGTCTTTCTATGTTCATTGTAAGTGTATCTCCTCCAAGGTCCACTCGCCTCTTTCTATGTTCATTGTAAGTGTATCTCCTCCAAGGTCCACTCGCGTCTTTCTATGTTCATTGTAAGTGAATCTCCTCCAAGGTCCACTCACCTCTTTCTATGTTCATTGTAAGTGAATCTCCTCCAAGGTCCACTCGCGTCTTTCTATGTTCATTCTAAGTGTATCTCCTCCAAGGTCCACTCGCCTCTTTCTATGTTTATTGAAAGTGTATCTCCTCCAAGGTCTACTCGCCTCTTTCTTTGTTCATTGTGAGTGTATCTCCTCCAAGGTCCACTCGCCTCTTTCTATGTTCATTGTAAGTGTATCTCCTCCAAGGTCCACTCGCCTCTTTCTATGTTCATTGTAAGTGTATCTCCTTCTATGTTCATAAGTGTATCTCCTCCAAGGTCCACTCGCCTCTTTCTATGTTCATTGTACTCCAAGGTCCACTCACCTCTTTCTATGTTCATTGTGTGTCTCCTCCAAGGTCCACTCGCCTCTTTCTATGTTCATTGTAAGTGTATCTCCTTCAAGGTCCACTCGCCTCTTTCTATGTTCATCTCCTCCAAGGTCCACTCGCCTCTTTCTATGTTCATTGTAAGTGTATCTCCTTTCCACCTCTTTCTATGTTCATTGTGTGTCTCCTCCAAGGTCCACTCGCCTCTTTCTATGTTCATTGTAAGTGTATCTCCTCCAAGGTCCATTCGCCTCTTTCTATGTTCATTGTAAGTGTATCTCCTCCAAGGTCCACTCGCCTCTTTCTATGTTCACTGTAAGTGTATCTCCTCCAAGGTCCACTCACCTCTTTCTATGTTCATTGTGTGTCTCCTCCAAGGTCCACTCGCCTCTTTCTATGTTCATTGTAAGTGTATCTCCTCCAAGGTCCATTCGCCTCTTTCTATGTTCATTGTAAGTGTATCTCCTCCAAGGTCCACTCGCCTCTTTCTATGTCCATTGTGAGTGTATCTCCTCCAAGGTCCACATGCCTCTTTCTATGTTCATTGTAAGTGTATCTCCTTCAAGGTCCACTCACCTCTTTCTATGTCCATTGTGAGTGTATCTCCTCCAAGGTCCACACACCTCTTTCTATGTCCATTGTAAGTGTATCTCCTCCATGGTCCACATGCCTCTTTCTATGTCCATTGTAAATGTATCTCCTCCATGGTCCACATGCCTCTGTCTATGTCCATTGTAAGTGTATCTTCTCCAAGGTCCACACGCCTCTTTCTGTGTTCATTGTAAGTGTATCTCCTCGAAGGTCCACTCGCCTCTTTCTATGTCCATTCGCTTCCTTGGACCATTCACCTCTCATCTACCAATTGGCAATGTATTTGAGAAACACAACGATACAAGGGGACAAGTTTTAAAAGATCAAAATACTGAAGACCTTGGTTTCTTGCTCCATGGGTGGGGGGTAAGCCAGTTATAAAATAGAGGCAATCTGATTGTTTTTATTGTAAAATGTTATACAAAATAAATTATATATATTATAACACACTGCCCGCCTAAATGTGTTATAACGAACCTTTTCTTGTTCTTGAAATTGTGCATGTGTGTGTGTTTGGTATGCACACGCGCGTTCATCTGTGCGTGCAGAGAGCAATGGTCCATTGCATGTGTTAGTCGTTAGGTGGCAGCACCAGAACTGAGCTAGATCCACTAGATGGCGAATAATATAGAATTTATAGAAAGGCCTTAGGCAGGTGTAATTGGCTCAGATTAGCTCAATTAGACAGTGTGAACACAAGTCCACAGAACAATGCCATGCTTCATGGCACCGGGTGATATACTGATTGTAAGTGACAATGAAATATGTTATGTCTGACATACTGACACACATTATACAACTGACCATGGTTGACTAACTTTGGTGCATTGTAACAGAATCTCCTTCCAGATGCTTAGGTCTACTTAGAAGTTAGTTTCTGTAAAGCCATTGGGATCAATCTAACTACAATGTATAATCGAGCTCATGTGACTGTGGTTGTATACATGTATGTTCACGTAATTATTATATATATAACATTTTCTTCTTAGATGGTTTGCATTTCCAACACCAAACTTTTAGGGATTCCTCTACGACCTTTTTAGAAGAAAAGAAACAACTTTTTTTAAATTAAGGATTCTTCATGGTTTGAGGGTTTATACCAGACATTAGACGAATGTTACTCGGTTGTTACTCATGTTTTCTATGATTGATTGAAGGTCTGCTGATCATTTAGGAAAGTTTTAAGTAACTTGTTTTGTGAAAAACTACTCACATTTATATCAGCCCACCAAAAACAGAACCCAAACAAGGGAATAGCAGGGCTCGATTTTAAATGCATTCCATTATTTTACCAGTGGCGCCACATGGTGGACTGGGCAGTTGTCCACCATGTGGTGCCACTATTTGGAGAAATTATGATGTCTAGAGTTATTTACAATTCTGATAAATTACAAGATTTCTTGACGGATTACTGAATTCAATATCTGGACTACCATACTAGTTTCCTTGATATCTACCCCTCTATGGCTTCACAACTCTGTGACATCTACATACTTCAGGTCACTCCGACTGAATGCTGCCAACTTACATTGCATGTGCCACTCCCGCCAAATTATGTTGTTTAGTCGTATCTTGTCCTTCAGTGGCAGTTTGATGCCCTTGAAGTTCTTCCATTTGGGCGACGTCAGCCGGTTGTCACTGAAATAACAGCGTTAATAATAGTTGTTACAAGTGTAACTACGAATTGAAGGGAATACAAGAAATCAACAAATAAGCTGGCATATTTACATACATATTGAGGAAACAGGGGTATTTGACGCATCACTGCAACACCAAGGTCAAAGAAGCCCTAGGTGCTTATTGGTCAAGCATCAGGGGCGTGCCTCAATGTCAGCTGTCAGGAACTGTAAGATTTCACTAGAACCTCCCACTTTAAAAATAACTTATGAGTTAGGCTTGGGCACACATTTTCAGTGAAACTGACCGTATTTCAATTTGTATTCCAGACCTTGCTATTACATGCATTGAAATAAAATTTGTACCAGTAAAAATGCCAATATGTCGTCTGTTCATGTGTGAAATTTTGTTGTGATAACTCGAAAACTATGAGTTCAGTAGGCTTCCAAAACAACCAATAAATCCACGATCTACAGGCCATGGCGACATGCTGCCTGTGCTATGTTGCTATGCTGGCGCAGAACGCCTCGCTGCGCAGTCCGGTCAGGTCGAAAAACAAAGCATAAATCATGCTTCTTCACAGACCTTGTGCAGCATCAATATTAGTCCTATTTAGTTAGAATAGTTTATATTGAAGAGGAATAGTAACTCGACCGATCAGTGATAAGCACTAATCTGAACGAAAAAAATATGACATTCCTTAACAGCAAGCATAAAATTGAGCCAAATCTGTGTTTGTATCCTCGCCACTGAATTCTGAGAATGAAGTGCTACAAGGTTTTCCTGATAACCAGCACAAGAGCGAACACATAACGCCTGTGTTATTGTTAAGTGGGCTGGTCCGCTTAAGGTCAGTACGTGTGTATAGTTGTGTGTAGACTTAGGCTGAACGTTGTTTTAGATTGTTATTAAACATGCGATCCTACTATAGAATGGCCAGTCAGAATATTATTAAACACAACAATTTAAGCATATTTAAATAAGGAACATTTTATTCAATTTCTCTTGCATTTTAAGATACATACATTTTTTTATTAATTAGCACACAGTGGATAATCTGAATAAGTTATTTCCCTGTTATAATTATGTTATGTTAATAATGAAATTGTTTAATGATTCATACTACAAAAGAATTGCAAAGCATTTGCCAGGAATCACATACCAAGTACATCCATCTATCTGTTGACAAGTGTAATACTGCCTAGATCAATTTTGAAATTGAATGACACTAATATTTTGAAGTTACCTTACCTTATTATCATAATGATGTTGTTTAAATAACAAATTGTGAAATTCCAAGCAGAGTCAAACTGTACTAAATTGTTTACAATATAGGTATCCCTGTTTGTGTTAATCTTTCAATAATTTCCAACAAGTTATTCTATCATAACTTAAAGAACATCTCCAGTATTAAATATTTGGTGTTGATGATGATGAATGACGGAATCTGGGCCAATGACGAGTGGTGTTATGATGGGTGTCAGTGACAGTGCTTGATGAACATGACCTTGGCAGACAGCCACCCAGGTCTGAGTGGCACATATGACAACTGACACTGTCACCGCCAACAGGTCAACGACTATGTATATTTGAAATGCGATCATCCCTCTAAATTCAACACCGAATCGTTAAAATAAATAAACCTTGTAATGCAATTTACTCCTGTTTTCACTTTTGAACCTGAATGTTTTGTTTTGCCTCTGAGTTTCAATATAAATAAATGGAACTGTATTCAAGTAATAAATTGTACATGATTTTAGAAGCTTGTTTATTCATATAGTGATATACTGTTACCACGTATGATAGATCTGTGACTGGCTCTGTCTGTCAATTAACAAACTAATCCACCAGCATCACCTCTAAGTAGTAGACAGTGGTGGATAGTTGTGTATGAATAGTCTTCGCGCATTAATTGCAGCGTGGCTGAATGCTTCCCAGAGAAGTCGAGTTAGTATTCGATTGAACAGGTCTGCCAGGGAGTAAGTGTAAAGCGCTTTGAGCAGTCCTGAGGACTGGATACTGCGCTATCTAAGAACTTATCTTTACTTTAAGTAAAGGGGCCTTTTTATTATAGATTTATATGTCATTCCGCAACTATATATTTTTACTTGCCTAATTTGTTCTCAATATAGGGCTCATCTAATGTTTTCACTTAATTAATTTCATGAAAATGTGTATCTGTCGAGTATCAACTATATTGTGTTAGTTCATCTGTACAACTTTATTATTTTTAGAAATCACCACACAAACTATTACATGTTTTGTTACTGTCAACATATGCTGTTATTACAATATTTGTGTTTGCATTTAAGAAGAAGATGTATAACAATAAAACCACTCAAATTACAACACCTTTTGATGTCAGAGATCCCATTTAATTGCGAGAATTCAGGAATATAAATAATAATGAAACGTCTAAATCCTCAGGAACTTGAGCTTAAAAGCATAACAACGTAGAATCATTAAGAAAATCACGATGACTGATGTGCAAAAGTGATCCTGAGAGCAAGGGAACATCAAGAATTTAGGGTGGCAATGCTATTGGACTAACTGTCTTCAGTTTCTTGTGGAAGGTCGCTGCAGTTTCCAATGATTTTAATGTGATGGGAAGTTTGTTTCAGATTGTGGGCACAGCAACAGAAAAAGTGCACATGTCCAGGCTTAGTTTTAGGAACAAGAAGTTGTTGTGAGATAGATGCTCTGAGCATATCATAATAATCTGGAGTCTAATAACTACATGACCAAACAGGCTGCCATCCTGTCTGTGATTTGAAGTGCAATAACAGTAGCTTCTCAAGACTGTCAAATGTGCACTTGAATTTATTCAAACACACTCCTTACTCGACATATCTCGAATAACTTGACCCAATGCCATCATGACAGTGCAACTGAATACATCACGAAGAACCAGTATATTAATCTTAGAAACTAAGCTTAGCTAAGAAAAATAAATAACATGTTCATTTCACTAAACTTATTTTAATAACATTAATAAAAAATGGGCCAAGAGGCCCTGAAGTCCTTTGGACTATATTGTAAGTTTGTAATTATTAATGAAATGTTTTTTTTTGGTGAATCATAGTTACAGATCATTAAGGGTTATGATGGAAGTAAAATGTTGACATGTTTAGTGGAGACTATATGCATACCAGTGAAGATACACGTAGATATAAAATATTCGAGTAGAGCATTTTGTGAAGATTGTATATACTGTAGAATTTTATCCTGATACTCTGCTATTTAGGCTGATTTCCAGTGGTTGCAGGAGAGTTAGTGAGCTGCAATCTTGCATTTAGCACAGTTAAACTTAAAGGTTGTTTAAAAAATGTGCTCACTTTTTCTGTTCTCGTTTTGCCCTTACCACCCTCCCCCAGAATGGAAGGAAGAAAGAGATGAACATGATAAAATGTTATTTGTTCACAAGGTACATATACACAGCATGCATTTTGACTTAAAACAGTAGCAATTAATGACATAACACTGATTGAATTAGAGTGAAGTAATAGCTGCAACATGTATAGTAAAACATCTGAATAATACTCCTTATAATGTTGGCTAAATATGCTTTAACCTTTTCGAGTATACCTAAGTTATTTTATTTTATATATTATTTTATACCTAAGTTATTTTATTTTAATCTAGATCATATCTTTACATTGCATTGATAATTATGTCTATTGCTGTTTTAAAGTTTCTCAGGTTCTGCCAGAGCAGTAGGGATTCCTATTACACATTATAGTTACAGCCCATATGGAGGCATTCTGTTTGACACTGGGACAATGGCAGGCAGTGAGCCGAGGCTAGTCCAATACACAGGCTTACAGCATAATCCCTGACACCCAAACCGCTCCACTGAGTGATCAGAGATAGGGCAAAGTCCACTACCCAGTTATAAATAGAGATCAGTACAGGATGCTTATTGCAGTAGGGAAATAGTAGGAAAATTTTGCATTTTTGGGGCCCTGAGGTGCCCTTAGAATGATTAAATCAAATACAGATTTCTTGTGTATAGTGGCACTACCACATGAAATGTCTATGCAAAATCAGAGAAAAAGTTACTGAAGCGTTTTTGAAAAAATATGCAAAATGTGAAAAATTACCAGTTTCGGGGCCCTGGGGGACCCTATGGGACCCTTAGATTTATTCAGTCAAATACAGATTTATTGTGCATAGTGGCAGTACCCTAAGATACGTCTATGCAAAATAGGAGAAAAAGTTGCTGAACGGTGGATGCAGAATGATGGCATTAGTCCATTGGAACTTTGGCCCAAAGGACTAAAAAGCAATGGAACAACAACATATAAACAAAGAAAATAGGAAATATTTAACAAACATTTATTAGAATAACTAGACAAGTACTAGAATGTTGGAACATTAAAAATATTACACTGGGAGCTTTTATCTATAAATGTGCTCCTAAAAACAGTCTTGCAGAAAACACAGGTAAGTAGGTACCTGGTACGTTATTTGGTTAGGTGCCAAATTATGAAAATGGCACCCAACCAAAATATGTAGTGGGTTTATTAGAGTAACAACTGGTATGTCTGAATATGTTGTGAACACTTCACAAAGTTTATTTGTAGTTTTGCCGAGTAATACAATTATTGGAGTACTTGGAACAAATGTATTACAGTATTTATAAGGAGAGTAAGCTAAATGTATCAATGTAAACTGTATTCATAAAGCAATAGCCTGGTCTCGTTTAGAATACCATATGAGGGGCAAGGACAGATAAACTGGAATGATTACAAAGAGTAGCTCAGCTGAAAAAAATGCATAATAATAAGAGAGTGCAGTTTGACAACAATGGAAGTGCGTAGGTTAAGAGAAGACTAGTTAAATATTGATTTTGTCAGCCTTTTGAAAAATAACGATAGACATTTTCTTTAAGAAGGTCATATTATTGTAAATATGGGGAATACTATATCATCAATAGTTATACAACAACAGAATTATTATTAGACTAGATATGAGAACAAGTTCATTCTCACAGTGACATTTAACGATTATTGAGTCTTTGTAGATGACAGCAGTGTTATTTTATTTTTTTAAACAAATTTAAATCTGTGCTCATTGTTCTCAGTGTCCAAACACCTGTTCAAATCAATTTGTTTCAAGTAAAAAAATCAACTTCGTGTTCAACATAATACCATCTCAGGTGGCACTACATTTGTCCACCATGAACTCAAAAGTAAAATAGAAATCTGTCCCCTTATTGCCCGATGAAACAGCCCCCAATCATGTTAATGACTCTGGATGCAAAAGTTTAACCTGGAAAGAAAAGTGAAATTCCAAAAAAATCGTTATTTTATCCCTTCATCTTTTTAATGCCTTACCAACTTCACATGACATGTCACTTTTTAACGTTTACGTTGGGACATCAGAGGACATGATGTCCTGCTTAATTAAGAATGTCTTTCCTAAGTGACTATTTTATTGCATGTAACACAATTTGATGAAAGTAATATCTATATTACAATTGACTATTTCATACATGTACCTCTCCCTTTAAGTATTGTTTCTTAAGTCTGTTTTAAAGTATCAGACCAGTAATTCAATTTATCATCCATCTGTTTACTAACTCAATAGAACTCACGAAAGCATACACATGTGAATCATGGTTTCTGATGTACCTTCGACAAGTTTTTACTAGTAAACACCTTCTATCTGGCAGCCAACAAGAAAGACACAAACAGCAACAATCTTGATGACTCTAGTTCACTCCTAACACTTGCTACAATCTATGCAGTACCTGCGGGCACTCCAAAGACACAAACAGCAACAATCTTGATGACTCTAGTTCACTCCTAACACTTGCTACACTCTGTGCAGTACCTGCGGGCACTCCAAAGACACAAACAGCAACAATCTTGATGACTCTAGTTCACTCCTAACACTTGCTACAATCTATGCAGTACCTGCGGGCACTCCAAAGACACAAACAGCAACAATCTTGATGACTCTAGTTCACTCCTAACACTTGCTACACTCTGTGCAGTACCTGCGGGCACTCCAAAGACACAAACAGCAACAATCTTGATGACTCTAGTTCACTCCTAACACTTGCTACACTCTATGCAGTACCTGCGGGCACTCCAAAGACACAAACAGCAACAATCTTGATGACTCTAGTTCACTCCTAACACTTGCTACACTCTGTGCAGTACCTGCGGGCACTCCAAAGACACAAACAGCAACAATCATGATGACTCTAGTTCACTCCTAACACTTGCTACACTCTGTGCAGTACCTGCGGGCACTCCAAAGACACAAACAGCAACAATCATGATGACTCTAGTTCACACCTAACACTTGCTACACTCTGTGCAGTACCTGCGGGCACTCCAAAGACACAAACAGCAACAATCTTGATGACTCTAGTTCACTCCTAACACTTGCTACACTCTGTGCAGTACCTGCGGGCACTCCAAAGACACAAACAGCAACAATCTTGATGACTCTAGTTCACTCCTAACACTTGCTACACTCTATGCAGTACCTGCGGGCACTCCAAAGACACAAACAGCAACAATCTTGATGACTCTAGTTCACTCCTAACACTTGCTACACTCTGTGCAGTACCTGCGGGCACTCCAAAGACACAAACAGCAACAATCTTGATGACTCTAGTTCACTCCTAACACTTGCTACACTCTATGCAGTACCTGCGGGCACTCCAAAGACACAAACAGCAACAATCTTGATGACTCTAGTTCACTCCTAACACTTGCTACACTCTGCAGTACCTGCGGGCACTCCAAAGACACAAACAGCAACAATCATGATGACTCTAGTTCACTCCTAACACTTGCTACACTCTGTGCAGTACCTGCGGGCACTCCAAAGACACAAACAGCAACAATCATGATGACTCTAGTTCACACCTAACACTTGCTACACTCTGTGCAGTACCTGCGGGCACTCCAAAGACACAAACAGCAACAATCTTGATGACTCTAGTTCACTCCTAACACTTGCTACACTCTGTGCAGTACCTGCGGGCACTCCAAAGACACAAACAGCAACAATCATGATGACTCTAGTTCACTCCTAACACTTGCTACACTCTGTCCAGTACCTGCGGGCACTCCAAAGACACAAACAGCAACAATCTTGATGAATCTAGTTCACTCCTAACACTTGCTACACTCTGTGCAGTACCTGCGGGCACTCCAAAGACACAAACAGCAACAATCTTGATGACTCTAGTTCACTCCTAACACTTGCTACACTCTATGCAGTACCTGCGGGCACTCCAAAGACACAAACAGCAACAATCTTGATGACTCTAGTTCACTCCTAACACTTGCTACACTCTGTGCAGTACCTGCGGGCACTCCAAAGACACAAACAGCAACAATCATGATGACTCTAGTTCACTCCTAACACTTGCTACACTCTGTGCAGTACCTGCGGGCACTCCAAAGACACAAACAGCAACAATCATGATGACTCTAGTTCACTCCTAACACTTGCTACACTCTGTCCAGTACCTGCGGGCACTCCAAAGACACAAACAGCAACAATCTTGATGAATCTAGTTCACTCCTAACACTTGCTACACTCTGTGCAGTACCTGCGGGCACTCCAAAGACACAAACAGCAACAATCTTGATGACTCTAGTTCACTCCTAACACTTGCTACACTCTATGCAGTACCTGCGGGCACTCCAAAGACACAAACAGCAACAATCTTGATGACTCTAGTTCACTCCTAACACTTGCTACACTCTGCAGTACCTGCGGGCACTCCAAAGACACAAACAGCAACAATCATGATGACTCTAGTTCACTCCTAACACTTGCTACACTCTGTGCAGTACCTGCGGGCACTCCAAAGACACAAACAGCAACAATCATGATGACTCTAGTTCACTCCTAACACTTGCTACACTCTGTGCAGTACCTGCGGGCACTCCAAAGACACAAACAGCAACAATCTTGATGACTCTAGTTCACTCCTAACACTTGCTACACTCTATGCAGTACCTGCGGGCACTCCAAAGACACAAACAGCAACAATCTTGATGACTCTAGTTCACTCCTAACACTTGCTACACTCTGTGCAGTACCTGCGGGCACTCCAAAGACACAAACAGCAACAATCATGATGACTCTAGTTCACTCCTAACACTTGCTACACTCTGTGCAGTACCTGCGGGCACTCCAAAGACACAAACAGCAACAATCATGATGACTCTAGTTCACACCTAACACTTGCTACACTCTGTGCAGTACCTGCGGGCACTCCAAAGACACAAACAGCAACAATCTTGATGACTCTAGTTCACTCCTAACACTTGCTACACTCTGTGCAGTACCTGCGGGCACTCCAAAGACACAAACAGCAACAATCATGATGACTCTAGTTCACTCCTAACACTTGCTACACTCTGTCCAGTACCTGCGGGCACTCCAAAGACACAAACAGCAACAATCTTGATGAATCTAGTTCACTCCTAACACTTGCTACACTCTGTGCAGTACCTGCGGGCACTCCAAAGACACAAACAGCAACAATCTTGATGACTCTAGTTCACTCCTAACACTTGCTACACTCTGTGCAGTACCTGCGGGCACTCCAAAGACACAAACAGCAACAATCATGATGACTCAAGTTCACTCCTAACACTTGCTACACTCTGTGCAGTACCTGCGGGCACTCCAAAGACACAAACAGCAACAATCTTGATGACTCTAGTTCACTCCTAACACTTGCTACACTCTGTGCAGTACCTGCGGGCACTCCAAAGACAGCAGTCATTCATACATAAGTACAAGAGTAAGCTGTAATCGCTCCTCAGAAGCTACTCACTCACTGTATGAATGTACTACTTATCTCTATCCAGATACACATTTCTCCTGTTGAAAGCACAGATGATGCTCTGTCCGAATGAAATTGTTTCTAAGGGGTAAAATAGCTGGGTACTGAACCATGGTCCACATTCAATGATTCAACTTCAAACATTTGTGAAATCACAGTTGACCTGGTGACATAATTTAACAGTTTTAATACAAGTACAAATACTAGACTTTTGGACTTGCTTTACCTTGTGCAATCTGTGCTGAATAACATTATAAAATAGCACCAAATGTCAATAACAGATAGATAAACCCTGAATATGTTTTTAATTAATAAACTATGGCAAATTGGATATCAAGTTATAAAAATTAATTTGTAAGAATTAGTCTGCGATGTTTTTTTGTGTTTTTCTCCCAACTGACAAAATGTGTGGTAATTCCATCAGACTGGCAGACCTGCTACTGAAATTGATGGGCATATGCCAAACATTAATGACCAAACCGCGGCACTGATGAGCCAAGCCTAACCACTCTTCCATCCAGGTGACTGCTCCACATGTTTACTGCTGCAAGTGCCTAGTAGAAACACGTCAAAACATGATATGTGCCTTCCTCCCCTTGCCACAGTTCTCTGGGTCAGGTAGTTAGCACACTTCTATTGCGTCTTCTCTACACATAACTCCACCCCTTCTATTGCCGCACTCTTGGCAATATTACACATGTAATGAAGCAACAACTGCTTGGAAAACTGGCGAGGTGCCAACTACAGTGTATTTTTGTAGAACTACTACAAAATTCAACTACTGCTTTTTCTTCAAGAATCTATAGCAAGTTCAAGGTTAAACAAAAAATTTGATTTACTTATTTTATAATTAAATAAACCACCAAATGAAGATTTCACATTGGAAAAGCTCTATATATTTGTATGTTAAGCCAAGATTTCACATAGAAAATGCACCAGAATTAAGTTTATACCATAAAATTGACAAAATAAATCCGCCAGAAGGGTGACCCCTACGACAGCACATTGTGCCAGGTGATCACCTACTGCCTTCATTACTGCTCTTACATCACATAAAGTGGTACATCTGCTGTTTTTGTGACACCTTTGAAACTGGCACAGACACACTTACATATATACAAAGCAGCTGTCACTGAGCAACCAGAAATAGTGCAAATACATCTTCTTTTTCTGCCAGTAAAGCTTTCTTTAACCTCACTGCAAACAACAAACTGTAAAACAGCAAATAAGTTGTGCCTTATTTATTCTTCACAAGTGTTCTCCCATGGCAAGAGTTCAGCACAAATCATACAGAAAAGTCAACCATAAATAAGCCTTGAATCAAGGCTGCCTGTTCCTCATTTTTAATATAATGTTTTACAATACAATACAGCTCATGGTATACTACTCACCAAATTGCATTTAATAAGCCCCAAATTGTTTTCGTAATTTGTAAGCTGCACTTGTGCAATAGTCTGTGACTATTTGATTTCATGGGTGAAGCTTAAAAGAATTGAAGTTATGTTTACATCAATAATTTTTTTTAAGTTCCTCTATTAGCAATATTGCAGGCTGGACTAATCACAAAGCCCTTTGATGTTTGGTGTATTCATGTGGTTCCCATGTTCAAGATGATTGATTCAGTGAACTTCCTGCTAATAACTACGACTTGTACTTCTGAGACAACTTTGCTTCAAGCTTAGCAGCAGATTACTTGTCGAAAAATGAATTACCTTCTATGACAAGAAGCTTACAAAAATTGCCAGCCTAGCATGCTAGACATGTGAAAGGAAAACTGCATTAATTGTACACCCAAACAAGCTTACAACTGTCGGGAATATCTAGTTGTTATAGCCAGGAAGCCTACATAATAAACAATGGTGGCCTTCTACTTGACACAATATCCTGTTGAAGCCATTCAGTAGCCATATCAATATCTCAATCATCTACATTGTACGCACCCATATAATATGAATTCTGGTTATATTTATACCTGATATGAATAGCATCCTACATAGTTTGGCATCGAGTCAACCACATAAAGCATTGTATAATCTGTTGGCTGCTATCTCTGCAGTGTTTCCCTGGTATATGACAAGCGAGGTGGGCCGCCTTGCCATTTTTCCATGCCGCCTTGCCCAAAATATGCTGAAATTGCCGCCTCGTAGCTATTTCGTGCACCCATTTTTTGTTCTTTTGCGATATATTCAGCGTCGGCGAGTGGCGCGAAATGACACCACAAAGTCACTTATATTCCTGCAAAATCGCAGATTTGTAGCAACATCGTTTAGTCGGCCGGTTAGGATTTACCTCTTGGAATTAACTCCATTGGATAACGTGATTGACATCACTTGCCAGTTGTCCAATCATGGAATATTCCCGAGGGATCCCCAGTGTCTCCAATGGTGACACCTTGCGGAGTTTCAACATACTAGAAATCTAGACATTCATGTAACATGGCGCCCAAACGGTAACTGCGTTTGGGAGACATGTGGAACTCAGAGGTTAAAAAAACAAAGAAAACAGTAGCTGAATGACAATGTATTTTGAGCTCAATTTTACTATTACAGTATGTGCCCACATTAAATCAGAACGCTGGTGTAGCTGATGTTGATTTCTGGTTTATGACGGTGGTGGGAGTGAAAACCGTGCAGGCTGATGGCACTACATCACTAGTTGGCGCTTGTGTCGAATCCAGACCCTTTTGAAGCCCAAATAAAAACCGTGCATCCTATTCACTAGTCAGCACTTATATCAAATCCGGACCATTTGAAGCCCAAATAACGAACCGGTTTGCGCTAGTTTGCACCGCTGCGGCCGTGCATTACCGCATAGCTCACGTAAAATTAGCAATATAGCAGCGTATGTCGATACAAATCGGGGCACTTTTTACGCCTCAAATGGGTGTAAGATGTAATATTCTTAAAGGTAAATATGCCTAGGATAATGTTGAATGATGGAACTATCTCGCTGAGGTTTAAAAGTTAACCAGACCTCAAGTTATAACTGCGAAATCAAGGCGGGTCTGGATTCGACGCAAGTGCCCATAAGTCTATTCTATTCTAACTAATGTTCTATGCCGGGTTTTTTTTAAAGCAAAATAAGGAATGTGATTCGTAAGATATCTTTGTGCTAAATATATAATACCTATTCCCACAACATTGTGCAAACAAACTTTTGGTAAAGTTCAGATGGTGTTCAACTGAACAGGTCTGCCAGGGAGTAAAGTGTAAAGCGCTTTCAGCAGTAATCAGGACTGGATACTGCGCTATTTAAGAACTTATCTTTTACTTTTTTACTGACTGTCAGCGTGGTAACAAGGCCTAGGGTTAGGGCAAGAAAAACATCACCACAACCAAGAACCAGTGGTCAAGTGGAAAACACACCTCAACACGATGAAACAATCATGATTACTGACTTTTATCAAGCATGATTACTACATTTACAAGTAGTGTCTTGTTGTTTTATATCTCCTCCTCTTCAAGGGTAAAGGTTAAAACACCTTGAGCAGAATGCACGATTTTCAAGCTAGTTAAAAAAATCTCAGGGGAGCATGCCCCCAGAGCCTAGTAACGCTTCACGCTGCAGGCGCTCCCATAGCCCACCCCTACCACCTCGCCGTTCATTTTACCCAGGGGAAACACTGCCTCTGTAACAACTGACCCGTGTTATTTGGGCCTTAGTAAGATTATGTAATTCAAAGACTCCTTATACATAATTTATAACTGAGTTTCAATGCCCTAAAACAAAATACAATTTAATAACATTTCTTACTTTTTTAAGATGATGTCCACATTTTATGCTTCACTCATTCTAACATTTGTTACCTAAACTGAGATTAGATTAGGTAACAAATTAATCTGAGGTTAGTATCCTGGCCTGAAGTCAAGATCTGGATATGTTTCCAAGGAGCTTGACCACCTACCAACAGGGAATGGCAAGGGACATCAAACTCCCATCTACCACCTGTTTTGGGGCTAACCTCCCACCTGTTTTGGGGTCCAACATCCCATTTCCCACCTGTTTTGGGGTCCAATTTCCTATCTCCCACCTGCTTTGGGGTCAACCTCCCATTTCCCACCTGCTTTGGGTTCCAACCTCCAATTGCCACCTGTTTTGGGGTTCAACCTCCCACGTCCCACCTGTTTTGGGGTCCAACCTCCAATCTACCACCTGTTTTGGGGTCCAACCTCCAATCTACCACCTGTTTTGGGGTTCAACCTCCCATCTCCCACCTGTTTTGGGGCCAACCTCCCATTTCCCACCTGTTTTAGAGTCCAACCTCCCATTTCCCATCTGTTTTGGGATTGAGGTCACCCCTCCCACTTTCCACTTCCTACCACACCCCGTCCCTAGTACCCTTGTTGTCTTCTGAGTCATTCACTGGCATGAACGGTTGCACAAATATGTTGGACCTACATTTAACCTACATCTGGCTTGGTGTAGCCTGTTAGTTACTTTGATTACTCCAGATATGGGCGTCCGACAATACTTTTAAGACCCGTCAAAGAATGAGGCTATGATGTGACGCGCATGCCTCGAGACAGGTAAGAAAGTTTTTATGAGTCACCTACCTTTGTGTACAAATAAAGATCTGCTTTCCAAAGGAAGGATGATTAGACTGTGTATGATTAGAACAATTCTTGATATCACTATTCAGTGTTATTCTAAGCTACCTATCACTTCTCTGTGTTATTGTATACTACATGATACATAAATATATAATATACATGTAGATAGTTTAATAAAGCCCATGAATGATGTGGGTCAAACTAGGGAGCTTGCAACTATAAATGTTTCTTTATATTTTGTTGTTACAACAGGACAAGTGGAACAAATGGAATGGGAGCAATTGGCGGAGAGAACCGATGCACTCCGAATGAAGGATAAGATTGGAGGATTGCACGTGAAGATTGATTGGGACTAGGAGGGGAGTGGGGATCGTGAAGATTGATTGGGACTGGGAGGGGAGTGGGGATCGTGAAGATTGATTGAGACTGGAAGGGGAGTGGGGATCGTGAAGATTGACTGGGACTGGGAGGGGTGTGGGGATCGTGAAGATTGACTGGGACTGGGAGGGGAGTGGGGATTGTGAAGATTGACTGGGACTGGGAGGAGAGTGGGGATCGTGAAGATTGACTGGGACTAGGAGGGGAGTGGAGATCGTGAAGATTGATTGGGACTGGGAGGGGAGAGGGATCGTGATGATTAACTGGGGGTGGGAGGAGAGTGGGGATCGTGAAGATTGATTGGGACTGGGAGGATGTGAGGATCGTGAAGATTGATTGGGACTGGGAGGGTGTGGGGATCGTGAAGATTGATTGGGACGGGGAGGGGAGTGGGGATCGAGTATAAAATAGTGGTAGAGATAGTAGTTGACTGAGGTAAGTGAGAGAAAGAAAACAAAACTGAGGACCCGTATCAAGGACCAGTATCAAGGACCAGTATCAAGGCGAGCCTCACCCCTGACTTCAGGAACAAAGACAATGGCAAAATTGTTCAATTATGTCACAATAAAATACTGAAATATGTAGAATATCACGACAATTCATGGACAAGAGTATACACCTTGATATGATATTGTATTAAACAGGTGACATGAAGGGAATGTTCTGCATTTGTACACAATCATCAACTGCCATGTTATATGCCGTGATAACACCAGTACAACACAGGTTATCTAAGGGCAGAGAGATGGCTTAAAGTTCCACAAGAAACAATATTGACGGTTGTCTAAATTGGAGCTGGTTGACAAACTATCAACTATGTCAAATACTGGATTGATGCTGTAAGACAAAACTGAAAAAAACAGGGTTAATAACAAGTTAACAGAATGTAGATATATATAATTTGTTTACTGGCTGTATGCAAAAAACTGGCTTATCAACAGTCACATATATTAAAGTTTGAACAAATCAAGTTTATGCAACTTCATTTTAAAATAACTCGTAACATAGAAGATTACGAATCAGTATGTGAATTAGCACATGGAGAGGGAAATAATGTACTTAATTTCAACCAATATATTCAATGCTAACATGGCACCAGTTCTGCATGGTTTAAACTGGAACTTTCGTGCCATTATTTCATTGCCAAAGCACTGTATTTGTTATTTGAAGGTAAAAGTTGGCAGCACTTAAATTGTAAACATTTGACAAATTATCCCGATTGTGTTAGAACCTTCAGCTAGCCTTGTTTATGCCGCTCAATGTTTTATGTTACTCTTGGGTGAGAAAGTCTGCAGGCGTAGTCTTATTTAGTCTACTGCTACCAGCCAACCCAAGGTCGCCCAGTACAATCAGAGTAATTAACTGACAGAGTAATTAGTATCCAAGGACTATTTGTGTAGAAGAACAGAGGTTCTCATATTGATTTTATCAAAGTGACAAACACAGCATGTTCATCCTACTTACGTGGCTGTGTTACGTGTCCATTTTCATACTGAACAAATAAGGCAAAACAATAATAAAAAATGGGCCAAGAGGTCCTAAGGTCCTTTGGACTATATTGTGAGTTTGTAATTATTAATAAAATGTTTTTTGATGAATCATAGTTACAGATCATCAATACAGATTTCTTGTGTATAGTGGCACTACCTCAAGAAAAGTTACTGAAGAGTTTTTTAAATAGGCAAATGTGAAAATATACGAGTTTGGGGGGCCCTGGGGGCCGTTAGAATGATTCAAAATCAAATATAGATTTTTCGTGCACAGTGGCAGTATGATATATTGCTGAACAGTTTCTGAGATGTGGCAGCTAACGGCGGACGCAGAGTGATGGCATAAGTCCGTTAGACCTTTGACCCAAAGGACTAAAAAACTAGCATGCTGGTATGTGATATAGAAGTTGAACTAACCATGGAGACTTACACCAAATATAACTTGTATTTAGTGACTGACAGCATTCCTATGAGGTCTCAAGTAAACTAGTTTATCATGTGACAATGGACACTAAACTAACAAATTATGTTTATAAACATGATTGCAAAACACAGAAAAAATGTTGTTTTTGAAATTGAGTTAGTGTTTAGTGAACCATGTTCACTTCTGTTAACAAATACAATCTCATAAGTCATCTTTATGAACACTCGGCAGAAACCTTTTTTCTCAATGAATAGCCATTGAAACAATCCAATTGAATGCACATTCCTTGAATATTTCAACCTGGATTAGAGCCCCTTCACTGGCAACAAATGATTCATTTGAAAGCAAATAGTTACAAGTATGTTCAGCGGATATTACAGTCTTAAAGTGTGTTGTTGTCTGGAAAAACGATGTCACTACTTACTACAGATGTTTTGGCCATGCCATAGAAATACATCCAAACTACTATTTTAAGTTTGCCAAGTGTTGGTAAAATATGCCATATTTTATATGTTGTCTGTGGTGCATTCATAACACCAATAACATCATAGCACCAATAATACCATAGCACCAATAACACCATAGCACCAATAACACCATAGCACCATAGCACCAATAACACCATAGCACCAATAACACCATAGCACCAATAAAGCTCATCTTAGTCAATGGTGTTTTCTTGTCAGAAATTATAACCAAATATTGTACCCTGCATTATGTGACCAACGTACAGTGTATGTAGAACCAAAGCTCTCCACCATAAATATTGTACCCTGCATTATGTGACCAACATATGTAGAACCCATGCTCTCCACCATAAATAACATAATTTTATACCTATTGGTAATTATTTTAAATGCATTTTAAAGTATATTAAAATGAAAAGATGAATAAAATATCCATCTAACTTACAAGCTTACATTGGAACGCAGTCGTCAATACTCGTTTGTTAGTCTGTTACAGGCATAGGCGACCATAAACCTCCATTTCCTAAATCACAGGTGTCTGGTAGCACATAAAACTAAAGATATATTCTTATACAGCACGGTGTCCAATCCTTAGCACTGCTTAAAACACTACACTTCACCTCCTGGCTGTCCATACAGCCGAGTGAACAGGAGCAACACGGAATGAAAGACTTGCCCAAGGTTCTGTTAAACCATTGACAAGTTTAATTCTCTTATTTCCACTTCTTCTTTTCCCTTCAATCTTCCCCGGTGTTATAGATGCTCTAATTTTCTTATTTTTTTACCCGAGTCGAAATGTATAATTTAGATAAAAAGTCACATTACCGTTGTTGTACATGTCTAGTACTAGTAGGACATCTACTTAGGAAGGAACTACATGCAGACTAGTAATGCATCTCTGATCACTCATTTATTGATGAGACTTTTTTACATACAAAATTACATCATGTAGCGCATCCCCAAATGGATCCTATTGATGCGTTTGTCGGGCATAAATAATTGTATTTCCTGTTTTGGCAACATGGACATGTTTTCAGCACCACCTGTTCTTACCACTAACAAACATAATCCTGCTCGTCTATTGATTTGTTTTGAATGTTCCTGTTTAATTCAATGTTTTCTTGTCTTGTTTCTGGCCTATTTTGCAAAAAAATTAAACCGATCCTGCATGCACTGTGACAGACTGGTTCACTTGTACAGTAGTCTTAATGGGTTTAGTAAACTCATCGAACAAACTATTAAATTAATTTTACCAGGTTCAATAAAAAATCATTTATGGAGAAATGCCAAAAGAAGACTTTTTTAATTTAGTGATCAAACTAATTCTTTTGTAGAAGTGTATCACTCAAGATATAGCTGAAATAAATCAAATGGAAGACCTTTTAATACAATTTTCAATTTTAAGTGCAGTCTTAAAATAAAATCTTTATCAAATTTAACATTGCTTAAGGCCCAACACAAATGCTGGTGTTATCAGACTTATACATACAAGAAACTGGCTGGTATAAGATAATCTTCGATGAAACATGTGATAAAAACTAATCATCTAGCCACGAGTCATTCAATCAACAAAGGAAACAATACAAATTATCCTGACACCAATCAAGAAACGGCTCTCTATAAATAGTGTCAGTCAGGCAAATTCATCTCTATGCAGCAGAAGCGAAAATGGACAGGTGCGCAACTTACTGCTACAAGTGCCACAACTATACACAACCTATATTGACAAACGGATTCCCTTTGAGTTTGATGAATAACTTGCACTGCATGTTCCTGAACGAGGACACTTCAGTCATTTTGGGGTGTGTATGGCTGCACTGTTGTGAACCAATCTGCTACATCAACGTAATGATCACAATAAGCTTGATATCAAACTTGTGATCCAAATCACTAAAATGTCAACCCCACACACGTCATGTTGACATTTTAAGTTTTTATTCGTTCAACTATGCTATCATCAGTGGCCAGCAAAGAGCTACACTCGGGCCGTGCCCTGGACTAACACACCTAAGGTACTGTGATATTTACACACTGCTAGTGCTATGCATCACTGCACATAACTATGAGTTATTCTGAAGGGCCATGCCATATTTTATCCACACAAGTGAACAACAAACTAGTCTGTGCCAGGTAATGCAGAAGTCACATGACTCTACTTAGACAGTATTTATGTGTACTGCCTGGTACTGTCAACAAACAAGACGCAATCAACAAACTAGTGAGATTAGATGGCCCCAGTGTCTGACTACAGACTTCATCTTGTTTACATCAACAAACTAGTGAAACTAGATGGCTTTGGTGTGGCCGAGTGTCTGACTACGGGTCTGCTTCATCTTGTTTACAAACAAGGCATCAACAAACTAGTAAAACTAGATGGCCCTAGTGTGGCCCAGTGTCAGACTACAGATGTCAGACTACAGACTTAGTCTTGTTTACAAACAAGACATCAACAAACTAGTGAAATTAGATGGCCCCAGTGTGGCCCAGTGTTAGACTACAGACTTCATCTTGCTTACAAAGTAGACATCAGGAAACTAGTGAGACTAGATGGCCCCAGTGTGGCCTAATGTTTGATTACAGACTTCATCTTACCTAAAAAAGTAGACATCAACAAACTCGTGAAACTAGATGGCCCTAGTGTGGCCCATTGTCAGACTATAAACTTCATCTTGCCTACAAAGAAGACATCAACAAACTAGTGAAACTAGATGGCCCCAGTGTGACCCAGTGTCAGACTATAGACGGCTCTTGCTTACAAAGTAGACATACACAAACTAGTGAGATTAGATGGCCCTAGTGTGGTTCAGTGTCAGACTATAGACGGCTCTTGCTTACAAAGTAGACATACACAAACTAGTGAAACTAGATGGCCCTAGTGTGGCCCAGTGTTTGACTACAGACTTCATCTTGCCTACAAAGTACACATCAACAAACTAGTGAGATTAGATGGCCCCAGTGTGGCCCAGTGTGAGACTATAGACGTCTCTTGCTTACAAAGTAGACATCAACAAACTAGTGAGACTAGATGGCCCCTGTGTGGCCCAATGTCAGACTATAGACGGATCTTGCTTACAAAGTAGACATCAACAAACTAGTGAGACTAGATGGCCCCAGTATGGCCCAGTGTCAGACTATAGACATCTCTCACTTACAAAGTAGACATCAACAAACTAGTGAGATTAGATGGCCCCAGTGTGGCCCAGTGTCAGACTATAGACGGCTCTTGCTTACAAAGTAGATATCAACAAACTAGCAGTGTTTCCCCTGGTATATAACAAGCGAGGCGAGCCGCCTCGCCGTTTCCGTTCTTTTGTGATATATTCAGCATCAGCAAGCGGCGCGAAATGACATCACAAAGTCACTTACATTCCTGCAAAATCACAGATTTGTAGCAACATCGTTTAGTCGTCTTAACGTCGCTCAGAGCAGTTATGATTTAACTCCATTGGATAATGTGAAATATAGCACTTATCAGTTGTCCAATCACAGAATAGTCTGGCGGGATCCCCGGTGTCTCCAATGGTGACACCTTGCGGAGTTTCGACATACTAGAAATCTAGACATTCATGTAAAATGGGGCCCAAACGGTAACTTGCGTTTTGGTTTATGACGGTGGTAGGAGTGAAAACCTTGCAGGCGGGTGGCACTACGTCACTTGTGTCGAATCCGGATTCTTTTGAAACCCAAATAAAACCGTGCATCCTATTCACTAATCGGCACCTGTATCGAATCCGGACCCTGTTGAAGCTCAAATAGCGACCAGGTTTGCATTAGTCTGTGCCGCTGCGGCCGTGCGTTACCGCACAGCGTGCATAAAATGAGAGATATACAGTATACAACAGCATAATGTTGATACAAATCGGGGCGCTATTTACGCCTCAAATGGACATAAGACGCAATATACTTAAAGGTAAATATGCCTAGGATAATGCTGAATGATGGAACTACAGTGTATCTTACTGAGGTATCAAAGTTAAGCAAAACTCAAGTTATAACGGCGAAATCAAAGTGGGTCCGGATTCGACGCAAATGCCCACAAGTCTATGCAACTAATAACATGTTCTATGCAGTTTTGTTTTTGCAAAAATAAGGAATGTGATTCGTAAGATATTTTTGTGCTAAATATATAATACATATTCCGACAAATTTGTGCAAACAAACTTTTGGGAAAGTTGATTTGGGTGAGATATTTACGAATATAAACCACCGAAGTTCACATCTCATTAAAAATGCCTACTACCCAAAACCATGTATACTAACAGGTTATCAATAACTTGGGTTAGACAATGATGTTTACAAATATACTAAACAACTTATACTGTTTTATAAAAATGACACAATTTGAGAAACATTCTTGCGATTAATAGAAACATACTTTTGTGGCCAGAAATGACTATTTAATTAATTGTATAGCATTCTAGCAAAAAATTAAATACAATCTTTTGAACATAAACCACCAATTTACCATAATATTATGATATTAAAATCATTTAAAGGTGTTAAAGAGTCTTCAGATGATACCACTGGATGCTTCCCAGAGAAGTCGAGATGGTGTTCAACTGAACAGGTCTGCCAGGGAGTAAAGTGTAAAGCGCTTTCGCAAGTCCTGCGCTATATAAGAACTTACCTTTTACTTTTTTACCGACTCTGTCAGCGAGGTAACAAGGCCTAGGGTTAGTGCAAGAAAAACATAACCATAACCAAGTACCAGTGGTCAAGTGGAAACCACACCTGTACCGAGCAGCAGCAACTGTCTTGTTGTTTTATATCTTCCCCTCTATGTTCAATAGTAAAGGATAAAACGTACCTCAGAATGCACCATTTTAAAGCTACTTTTTAAAAGATCTGGAAAAAAAACGGACCCCCCTAGCAACGCTTCGCACCTGTTGCGCTCGCATACCCCACCCCTACCACCTCCATCATTTTACCCAGAGGAAACACTGAACTAGTGAGACTAGATGGCCCCAGTGTGGCCCAGTGTCAGACTATAGACGTATCTTGCTTACAAAGTAGATCAATCAACAAACTACTGAAACTAGACAGCCCCAGTGTCACAGTTAGACTTTCTCTTGTTTACAAAGTACTCTGCTCAAAAACACCAGAGTCGGTCATCTAATGATTTTGTGTGAGGTTTACTTGTCCCCAGCCATGAAGACATAGAAAACTGCCAATTAACCTTCAAATTTTACTCATCTTCAGATTGCATTCACGATTTTAGAAAAATTCCATTAATCTTAATAATAACTCAGATAATTATTAATTGACTGGAACAAGGAATATCACAATTCAAAATTATCAAATAATGAAATATATTATGAAACAGTTTTAAAGAATATGTCGAGGGTCTGATTTCATATAACCCACTTGATCACACACCTCAAACAATAAAATGGGCACATTCATTCAAACATGTATTTTACATTACGCTTTTTACCCATTTTACAACTTTGCAAGTAACATCTAAGCCAACACTTTAATAGCCATCTGTATTAGGCTGGTTAAAAATGACATCACTAGTGACTATTTTTTACAATACATAGTTCAATGCTACAATGTCAATTTGAGTCCACTTGGTATGCATTACAGCCTTTCTTACATTTAGCACCATGAATGCTACATATCTCAGGGGTCATATTTGTGTTGACTCAAAATAGCAACTAGTTCTCAGTCATGCAATGTGTAAAGAAAAAGGTTAAGCCAGAATTAATATTTGTTAGTTTTATTCACGTTGAATTTTGCAATGGATTTTACCATTGAAAAATATTTACAAACTAACCGACGATGTGTATTTTTTTAACACTTTTGGTACAACAAATGCCTATTATGTGTTCAAATATATTTATAATCATGACGGTACAAGAATTTTGGTCAAACCCTAGTTGCACAATTTTGTCTTTGAAAAAAATTAATCCTCCCTACCAGATGTTACAAAAAGCAAGACAATTTGTCTACAAACCCACGGGGGACCCTTTACTAATTAACTTGCCCGCATACCATCTGCCAGCTACCAGAAATATACGCCTCTGACCAAATTTATCTGCTGCAGTCTTCAACATGTCCATTTTCCTGTGTATAATTTTTTCTGGGTGAAAGAAATCCTACCCTCTCAAAACCAAAGCCACGTTGTTGTCTACTGTGAAACTCAAAGTAAATTACAGTGATCTATCTATCCCCTCCTACTGGCTAGCTCCAGTCATGAGTAATTAACGCTATTTCATTATCCTGTGGAGTAGCCAAAGTGAGTAATTATCCTACAATTTCCCAACTCAGATATACATACATACATCATTGAGCCAATCCAAGGCCAATGAACTTAACCCAGTAAAGTCCATTTGTGGCATTGACCCAGTGTCCTGAAGTGACCTGAAGGCTATAGCAGTACAGCCAACACCAGGGAGGTGTGTCTGGAACTGTACTCTCACTGGCCCTCACCAGGGGGTGTGGCCCAATGGTGTCTCTGCCTCCAGAGCCAGTCAGAGGAGATCTGCTCCTGCCCGAGGCAAGTGGGGCATATGAGGACAGAGGTGTGTCCCGTGTGACCAATAGAGTGGACAGCAGTCAGCAGCAGCCAAAGGGAGTATTACTAGGGGAGCCATAAAATGATGATATTTGAAATTTAAAAGAAACCATTTTATGGGTACTGAATGCAATAGGTCAGGTGTAAGTATAATGCAGGTTCATATTCACACCTCATTCTTTAACGAAAAATTTGTTTTACTGATGTAATGTTGTTGAAGTGGTAAGATGTTGCTAGAATATAATGGCAGAACTTGAAATGACGCATATATATATATTCAGAAGAGTAGTTGACAAAGTTATTTTTGTCCTTGTTATTCACATTGAACACTTATGGGTGCTGAATTACACTACAATTTTGGAAAATATTATATGGGTGCAACCAGCTGCAGCCACGTGGAATAGTACAGTACTTAATGATACTGCTAGGTCAATGTCACTTATTACATTTAATTCGAAAAAGCCCTGTCTGAACTTCTGATGCAACATGCAATGGTACAAACAGCTGGGTATAAAGACAATTTATACCGATGCAACATGCAATGGTACAAACAGCTGCGTATAAAGACAATTTATACCGATGCAACATGTAATGGTACAAACAGCTGCGTATAAAGACAATTTATACCGATGCAACATGTAATGGTACAAACAGCTGCGTATAAAGACAATTTATACCGATGCAACATGTAATGGTACAAACAGCTGCGTATACAGACAATTTATATTGATGCAACATGCAATGGTACAAACAGCTGCGTATAAAGACAATTTATACCGATGCAACATGTAATGGTACAAACAGCTGCGTATAAAAACAATTTATACCGATGCAACATGTAATGGTACAAACAGCTGCGTATAAAGACAATTTATACCGATGCAACATGTAATGGTACAAACAGCTGCGTATACAGACAATTTATACTGATGCAACATGCAATGGTGCGTACAAACAGCTGCGTATACAGACAATTTATACCGATGCAACATGCAATGGTACAAACAGCTGCGTATAAAGACAATTTATACCGATGCAACATGTAATGGTACAAACAGCTGCGTATAAAGACAATTTATACCGATGCAACATGTAATGGTACAAACAGCTGCGTATAAAGACAATTTATACCGATGCAACATGTAATGGTACAAACAGCTGCGTATACAGACAATTTATACTGATGCAACATGCAATGGTACAAACAGCTGCGTATACAGACAATTTATACCGATGCAACATGCAATGGTACAAACAGCTGCGTATAAAGACAATTTATACCGATGCAACATGTAATGGTACAAACAGCTGCGTATACAGACAATTTATACCGATGCAACATGTAATGGTACAAACAGCTGCGTATAAAGACAATTTATACTGATGCAACATGCAATGGTACAAACAGCTGCGTATAAAGACAATTTATACTGATGCAACATGCAATGGTACAAACAGCTGCGTATAAAGACAATTTATACTGATGCAACATGCAATGGTACAAACAGCTGCGTATACAGACAATTTATACCGATGCAAAATGCAGTGGTACAAACAGCTGCATATATAGACAATTTATACCGATGCAACATGTAATGGTACAAACAGCTGCGTATACAGACAATTTATACCGATGCAAAATGCAGTGGTACAAACAGCTGCGTATACAGACAATTTATACCGATGCAACATGCAGTGGTACAAACAGCTGCGTATACAGACAATTTATACCGATGCAACATGTAATGGTACAAACAGCTGCGTATACAGACAATTTATACCGATGCAAAATGCAGTGGTACAAACAGCTGCATATATAGACAATTTATACCGATGCAACATGTAATGGTACAAACAGCTGCGTATACAGACAATTTATACCGATGCAAAATGCAGTGGTACAAACAGCTGCGTATACAGACAATTTATACCGATGCAACATGCAGTGGTACAAACAGCTGCGTATACAGACAATTTATACCGATGCAACATGTAATGGTACAAACAGCTGCGTATACAGACAATTTATACCGGTGCAAAATGCAGTGGTACAAACAGCTGCGTATACAGACAATTTATACCGATGCAACATGTAATGGTACAAACAGCTGCGTATACAGACAATTTATACCGATGCAAAATGCAGTGGTACAAGTATCTGTTTAAACACAATTTGTATTGGTGCTGCTTGCACCAGTACAAATACACTGAGCAGATAAAGACAATTAAATTAAACTATTGCAAGTTGTACCCATAAAAATGTCTACTGGTGTCAAGACAGCATGATTAACTAACCCAGGAGATGTTTATTTTTAGTGTTTTCCTTCTCTAAACTTGACGAGACCACTTGCAAGGTTTTTCCCATTTCCCTGCTGGGATCTTTTACTTCCCCTTGCACAGACACATAGGGTAGCATGGACCAACAGATTTTAGTGTATCTTCCAACAGACACAGGCAACATGAGATGAATGAGGCCTCCCAAGTTTCGAAATGACAGGTGATTTGAATTTTGATATTCTTGGCCGACAATCTACAGTAATGCTTTAAAAACCATGGGCGCAACTATATCCCATGACCCAATATAGTGTAGATACCGATGCAACATGCAATGGTACAAACAGCTGCATATACAGACAATTTATACCGATGCAACATGCAATGGTACAAACAGCTGCGTATACAGACAATTTATACCGATGCAACATGCAATGGTACAAACAGCTGCGTATACAGACAATTTATGCCGATGCAACATGCAATGGTACAAACTGCTGCGTATACAGACAATTTATACCGATGCAACATGTAATGGTACAAACAGCTGCGTATACAGACAATTTATACCGATGCAAAATGCAGTGGTACAAACAGCTGCGTATACAGACAATTTATACCGATGCAACATGCAGTGGTACAAACAGCTGCGTATACAGACAATTTATACCGATGCAACATGCAATGGTACAAACAGCTGCATATACAGACAATTTATACCGATGCAACATGCAGTGGTACAAACAGCTGCGTATACAGACAATTTATACCGATGCAACATGCAGTGGTACAAACAGCTGCGTATACAGACAATTTATACCGATGCAACATGCAGTGGTACAAACAGCTGCGTATACAGACAATTTATACCGATGCAACATGCAGTGGTACAAACAGCTGCGTATACAGACAATTTATACCGATGCAAAATGCAGTGGTACAAACAGCTGCATATACAGACAATTTATACCGATGCAACATGCAATGGTACAAACAGCTGCGTATACAGACAATTTATACCGATGCAAAATGCAGTGGTACAAACAGCTGCGTATACAGACAATTTATACCGATGCAACATGTAATGGTACAAACAGCTGCGTATACAGACAATTTATACCGATGCAAAATGCAGTGGTACAAACAGCTGCGTATACAGACAATTTATACCGATGCAACATGTAATGGTACAAACAGCTGCGTATACAGACAATTTATACCGATGCAAAATGCAGTGGTACAAACAGCTGCGTATACAGACAATTTATACCGATGCAACATGCAATGGTACAAACAGCTGCGTATACAGACAATTTATACCGATGCAAAATGCAGTGGTACAAGTATCTGTTTAAACACAATTTGTATTGGTGCTGCTTGCACCAGTACAAATACACTGAGCAGATAAAGACAATTAAATTAAACTATTGCAAGTTGTACCCATAAAAATGTCTACTGGTGTCAAGACAGCATGATTAACTAACCCAGGAGATGTTTATTTTTAGTGTTTTCCTTCTCTAAACTTGACGAGACCACTTGCAAGGTTTTTCCCATTTCCCTGCTGGGATCTTTTACTTCCCCTTGCACAGACACATAGGGTAGCATGGACCAACAGATTTTAGTGTATCTTCCAACAGACACAGGCAACATGAGATGAATGAGGCCTCCCAAGTTTCGAAATGACAGGTGATTTGAATTTTGATATTCTTGGCCGACAATCTACAGTAATGCTTTAAAAACCATGGGCGCAACTATATCCCATGACCCAATATAGTGTAGACAACATTTTTAAAATGGTTAACATTTTACAGATAAATTTCACAGAATGATGAATTATTGAAAGTGTCAATCAAAATCCAAAGATTACTATGATTTTAGTCAGTTAGAAAATGTTTTGTGACAACTCTGAAGATCAGAGCATACATAATTCCATTCTATGGTTGGTAACTTCCTTCTCTAAGACTGTTGAAAAAATTAACACTTGGCTTCAATTACCTAAATTCAAGTAAACACTTTGGTTTTTTTAATTATTGGAATAAAATGTTATTCAAAGGTATACTGCCCAATGCACAACATTACCCTATTGAACCCAAAACTGTGTTGGCCATTTTGAAAGTTGCACACTCAATATATTAAAATTGTAAAGACAGCATTCAAATGTCAAACAGCCGCTATTGTCTGTAACAGAATGCTTACAATAGAGGCATGCATCCCTACCCACAAATACATTTGAAGTTCTTGTTTCCCACACACCATGCAATAAAGAATAAGAGAGGTAAAGTACAAAGTTCTGCAAACTTCCAGCTAATAATTGGCTGGTTCCAGGTAAAGGAACAGACAACAACTTTAACAACACGCTCAAATATTTCTTTAAATTAAAATTTTCTTGCATGGTTCCATACAACCTTTAACCATTGTCTTTCACACAATCAACGAAGAAACAAGTAGAAATTTGTTGATCTGTAGTGTGGAAATGTTAATGATATTATTGTAAACAACCATGGAGCTGTTGTCAAGTTATCATCTACTGCACAGTCGATTCTAATGCCACTTTACTTTCACGTCATCCACACTTGTATACAATTCATGAAATATATATAATTAATGTTTTATTCATGAATAATAATAGTTGATAATGCGAGAGACACAATAAAGAACTGTCATTAGTAATGTATATGTTCCAGGACCCACACAATAACATCCAGGCTGTATTTATGTATACAGTGTGTCATCAAATATTAAAGTTTTATAACACCATAACACAAGCTTTATATATGGTCAGTTAACCTAGATAAACATAATTTACAGATCCACAAATGCATTCATCAATACAATTATTATTGAAAGGGAATGTCTGCAAGCAGCTATACTTGGCTAAAAAAGCTTCCAATAATATCTAGGGGCTATAAACAGTAATTACATTGTACATTTATAACAAATCTTTTTATGTGATCCCAAAATGAAGCTAAGAATAAGACTCCTTCCAGTATTGAAATAGATTGTGTTGACAACACTGCACATTTGGCCTACAGTCCTAAACTACTATATATTTAGTAACCGTCCTACACAACTGACACTCAAGTTTGAATTGTATAGAGTTGTATCTCGTTAAGGGTCATGGTCCATGCTTTCTCTACATATAGCTGATAGCATAGGTCACTGACATGTATCTAGGCAAGGAAGGTAATAGAACAAAGTCACACAGGGTTTTTTGTTGGTTTCAGGTTTTGTCTCTGGGGTCAAGTAACAGCGTTCAAAATTCTAGTCTTTACATTGACAGAAAACGATTCAAAATGCATCACAATTTGATTCCGTTGCTAGATAACCAAAATGTTATTGCCTCCCATTACTGATTTAATATGTTAGATTATAAACTGCTGACATTCCTAAACTTTGCTAAGTCTTTACTCTCTACACAGCTCATGGGAGTCTTTAAATGGATGTTTTTTTTTACAAAAGTCTTTAACCCAAGACAATCTTTTATCCATTTTGTATAATGTTCTTAATAAGAAAACATGTTGAAGGTATACTGCATTCATTTACTCACTGCATATATAGTAAGCCTGAAACAGTGTTTGCAACTTGAATGCTGTACCCAAACCATTCAAATTATAAACACAGCTGCAGAGAAAGGCGACTCTAACCACAGTTTCCTAGATTGAGTGCGACCAAGACTTGGATTCCACCTTCAATCTTGACCATATGTGAAGTAATTCAGCAACGTATTGCTATTAATTACCAGTGCCACTATTGGGAATGGGATAATAAATAAATAAATATACTTATATAGCGCCAACTCTAGTTAGAAACTATTCAAGGCGCTTTACATGTAAAATAGTAATAAATCAAAAAAGTAATTAATTAAGTAAAAAAATGAATATTAAAAAAACATCTTTAAATATTAGTATAATCATATCATATAAACAAAGGATAATTGATAAAAGCTTAATGCCAAGTCTAAAAGTCACAATAGCAGTTAAAATATTGATTAAAAGAGAATGTTTAAAAGTGCTCTTAAAAGTCTCAGTGTTCATTACATGCATTTAAAACAAGTAGTTCACTCTGCAGATCCGGGACTGCTGCGGCTGCTGGAGTTAAACTATCGATTAAAATAGAGTGTTTTTAATGCGCTTTTAAAAGCTGCTTCACTGTTTAGTTCACGCATTGATGTGGGTAAATCGTTCCAGAGGTCCGGAGCTGCTGCCATAAAACTTGCGTCTCCGACTTTGCATCTTGTTCGCGGTCTCGCAAGTTGACGATTTCCCGCTGACCGAAGGGACCTGGTAGGCACGTAGAGGCAGACACATTTGTTGATAGCTCTGTGCATGAATACCAGGACCTTGAAACGAACGCTGCCAATGTAGGTCCTGGAGCACTGGTGTAATGCTAGCGTATTTGGGCACTCGCACGATCATTCTGGCTGTAGAGTTTTGGACACGCTGTAACCGTACACAGTTCTTGTCCATGGCGCCGTACAGGAGGGAGTTGCAGTAGTCGAACCTTGATGTCACTAATGCGTTGACTACTCTCTCCCTCGTCTGTCTTGGCAGGAACTTGTTGATTTGGCTGATGTGATGTAGGTGGAAATAGCAGGACCGGATAATCGCTGATGTGTTGGCAGACATGTCCATGTGACAGTCTAAGACGGCACCAAGGTCTTTAATCTGATGCACAGCTCGGATGAGAGAACCACCAACGTTGATGCTGAGATCGTTTACTAACTTCTTTGCACACACTGGGACAATCGGAAGGAACTCGGTTTTCTGGTCGTTCAGTTTGAGGTAATTAGAGGTCAGCCACTCCCGAATCTCCATGACGCAGGCTTCAAGATGCTGAAGGGCCTCGAGTAATGCCGTAGGATTAAGCGCAAACGCATGCATCAGCTGCAGGTCATCAGCATAGTGATGAAATGTTACACTGTGCCTTCTGATGACATCGCCGACTGGTTGGACATACAGAGAGAACAGTACAGGCCCAAGGACGGATCCCTGCGGCACTCCTGTTTTAAGAATGTGATGATCAGATGCACTCTGGCCAATTACAACACGCTACTTGCGGTCTTGCAGATATGATTCCATCCACTGGAGGGCGTAACCTTGAATACCATAGCGCTTGCTGAGTCGATTGAGTAGAATAGTGTGGTCAATCGTGTCAAAAGCTGAGCTCAGATCAAGAAGCATGAGCAGAGTGCCTTCTTTGCGATCCAAGGCCACCCGGACATCACTGCAGACTTTCAACAATGCGGTTTCTGTTGAGTGAAGCTTTTTGTATGCCGACTGAAAAGGTTCATTCATATCTTGTGAGTCAAGATGATCAGACAATCGCTGTGCTACTATCTTCTCAATAACCTTGGACAAATTAGACAGACTGCTGACAGGGCTGTAGTTATGTAGCATGTCACGGTCCAGAGATGGCTTTTTCAATAGTGGACGAACATGGGCCTCCTTTAAGGACGCTGGCACTGTTCCTTCTTCCAATGACTTGTTGGTAATAGCAGTAATAACTGGTACCAATGATGACAGGCACTGCTGAATTTGTTTGCCTGGCAGAGGATCGAGTTGACAGCTCTTTGTTAATCCAGACACAATCCTCTTCCGATGTTGGCACGACCAAAATGAGAGGTTCATTGAAACATGCCTTCTCTCTCACTGGTGAGTTTGAGCAGTACATCGTTTCTAACTCTGCCCGAATCTGTTGCACTTTGTTAGTGAAGTGTTGCGCGAACTTACTGCAACCATCATCAGTGGATTCAAAGTCCGGATAAATGTTCTTCTGTTCAGCCCCGAGGGACCTCACGAGAGAGCCGGAACATCGATTTGTTGTCAGCTCTCTGCAGTGTCTTGATAGTAGTTACTCTTAGCCTTAGCTATACAAACTGTCGAAGCCTGCAATGCTTCGACATAGAGCTGCCGGTGAACTTCGAGTTTGGTCGTCCTCCAACGATGTTCACATTGGCGTTTCTTCTCTCTAGCCTCTTTCACCTTTCTGTTGTACCATGGACATGGCTTAGTCCCTCTTCCCACTCTGTTCTTGGTTGGAGCGTGTTTGTCGAAGACCTTACGCAAGACTGTATCGTAGATGTTAACCATGTCTGGCATGCTTTCTGGGTGTCTTAAGTAGAATTTGTTCGCACTGGTAGGCGATATCTTCCCGAAAAAGATAAATTTGGAAGTGGCAGAAGTCACGTACAAGGATGGCAGTGGGGAGAGTTAATGGCCTGCTCACCGCCAGCACACAGTCAATACAGTGATGATCGGCTATTGACATAGTCTTGACCATCACTGATGTCACTGACTGGTCAACAGCGCGACTAATCACTAGGTCCAGAATATGACCGTGTATGTGTGTCGGATCCCTAACATGTTGAATTAGTTCAAATGTGTCCAACAGATCTACCAGTTTGATAGCTTTTAATGGATCGTCAAAGTGTATGTTGAAGTCACCAACAATGAGTTCTTGCTTGCTGCCGGTGGGTGGTACAGAACATACACATCAAAAGGCCGCACGCTGTTTCCTGTGAGGCGAGCACGCAGCAGTTCCATATGTTTGAAACGTGGTATTGCGAGTAGCTTGCACGAGTAGACATCTCGGTGGAGTAGACCCGCGCCTCCACCTCTGCCGTGCTGCCTCGGCACACTGACGAATCTGTAGCCGTCGGGAGTAAGCTTGGTGATTACAGCAGAATCACCATCTCGCTTCAACCACGTCTCAATGATCACCAGAAGATCAATTTCGTCGTCAAGAACATATTTGTTTATCAAAAATGTTGCTTATGTCAAGATATTTCATGTTGAGACTGTTTATTAAAGTGGGGCGCAGTGGCTGAGCGCAGGACTCTCAGTCAAGGGACCTGGGTACGAATCCTGCTACAGACTGCTATTTCGAAACTTGGGCAATTTCATTCACCCCACGATGCCTGAATCTTTCGAAAGAGACACTACCGGTATAAGCCGTAGGTCCCTTCTGTCTGGTGTCTATGGTAAGGGAAGTAAAGAACTCAAGTAAACGTGTAACTTGTAGTGGACTTTCTAACTCTAGAGATCTATGGAAAAACTCTTAAAATAATCCACTCCTATCACAGGCCTATGTTAACCCAAGGTTGGTTTTAGTTAAATATCATAAGTCAGCACAGTTATAGTATTGAAATTAATCGATTCCCCAATATTACTAACTAGCCATATTGTCACCCAAATGCCACTATCACTAGACTACATAGACATAGTTTTGTAAAAACACTGCCATAAGTTACCTCCTTACATGAACTGCCCAGTAGTACCTGACCAGTATGTTAGCATCTACCATACATTCAGTTACGTAAAAATAAAATGTGATGCTCTGTTTTGAGGGGCCAGTTCAATATAAATTCGGACCAGTCCTTTTTTACCAATTCCAAACACTGTATAACCCAGTTACTATTACCATTAATTAATTAATTAAGCAGGTCAATTGAGATTGCTTACACTGGTACACCACTAATAATTCCTAACTAACAGAACTTGTACAGAGATAATTCTATACTCAACAGTGACAATTATTGTGGTCCTTTTTCAATAGACTAGCTACAGATGGAGAGAAAGAGGCCAACGACACTTGGTAGTCATACTGGGCACATGTTTACCATGTTATGATGTCATAAACATATCAAGCGGAAGCATTCCATCTGTACTACGACCCCCAATACTCCTCATCCAGAGGGCATTACACTTTGCCCAACAGACCTGTTTATGTAAACTCTTTCAAGTTTCAACTTCTACTGAATTTAATTCTTTTGGAGCCTCTTTGCCAATATGTTGGTTGAGTAATCATGAATGTGTCCTACAGTAGTCAAGTGTGCAAATTGATGTGAATTAGTTTTACTAAGTTTCATTGTACATATGTATATACAGATATCAAGTCGATATGGGGTCAATACTGTCAATTCCATTCCGGTATTGACCATCGATTCCGATTCAGGAATTGGAATTGATTTTCAAAAATTAACTGGAATTGAATTGTTTTAATTGGAATTGATTTTTTTGCAACAGTAGACATGAGTCAATGAACTTGATTTATTTGAATGTTACTGAATTACTAATATTTAGTGAAGACTTTAAATTTTGAATCACATCAGATTCAATATGATTGTGCACATATGCTTTGAAGTACAAACTTATGTATGTATTAAAACGAATTGGAACTGAATATCCTTAGGATTTGTTTAAGTTTTAATTGGAATTTAATTTGGAACTGGAATTGATGTTTTGAAATTTACAAAAATTGGAACTGACAAAACGAAATTGACCCCATGTTTGATTTATCAAGTAATAATATTTAACCCTGAGAAGAAACAGGAAATCCCAGATGTGTTTGTAATACCTGTAATACCTTATGACATGTTGCTAGCAAAGCATAACAGTTAGACACGGCTTCTAGAACTAGCTAATTTAGCATACTGTTTCAACATTGAATGCTTGGTAGATGCAACTGTATTGACTGGAATCAAGAATGGAAACAACTATAGTGAACAAGTCAAATAATATTCTAATTGTTGATCTCGTTAAAACTAAGTGTCTGATTTGTTTACAAAAAAATTGATGAACAAATATCACATAAACAAACATTTAGATACTGCCTATATAACCCCAGGAATCTGATTTCAGAGGTACAACCAACAAGCACTGAGAAAGGCATCATATCATGAACATAGCAGTTTCAAAATTAAGGCCTTTGAATCAGCGGTCGTTGATTCAAAATCTGTCCCGCCAATTCAATTCACCTAAATGCTCAAGTTATCAGCCCAACACCACTGGTTCACAAACGCCACCGGTTTATCTAGGCGGACACGGCTAGGCTGCATCCAAAGCAGTGTTTCCCCTGCTATATGACAAGCGAGGCGGGCCGCCTCGCCGTTTTTCTATGCCGCTCGTCCAAAATATGACAAAATTGCCGCCTCGTATATATTTTGTACACCCATTTTTTTCGTTCTTTCGCGATATATTCAGAAATGACACCACAAAGTTACTTATATTCCTGCAAAATCGCAGATTTGTAGCAACATTGTTTGGTCGTCTTAATGTCGCTCAGAGCGGTTAGGATTTAACTCCATTGGACAACGTGAAAGATATCACTTGTCAGTTGTCCAATCATGGAATATTCCTACGGGATCCCCAGTGTCTCCAATGGTGGCACCTTGCGGAATTTTGACATACTAGAAATCTAGACATTCATGTAAAATGGCGGTGGTGGGAGTGAAAACCATGCAGGCTGATGGCACTACGTCACTAGTCAGCACAACTGTATCGAATCCAGACCTTGTTGAAGCTCAAATACTGAAATAGTGACCCGGTTTGCACTAGTCTGTTAGTGCACAGCACACGTAAAATGAGAGCTATAGCAGCATATGTTGATACAAACTGGGGCGCTATTTAAGCCTCAAATGGGCGTAAGACGCAATATTCTTCAAGGTAAATATGCCTAGGAAAATGTTGACTGATGGAACTATCTCACTGAGGTATCAAAGTTAAGCAAAACTCAAGTTATAACGGCAAAATCAAGGTGGGTCCGGATTCTACGCAAATGTCCACAAGTCTATTCAACTAATGTTCTTGCAATTAATAGAAACATACTTTTGTGGCATTCCAGAAATGACTGTTTAATTAATTGCATAGCATGCTAGCAGCAAATTAATTATAATATAATCTTTGGAACATAAACCACCAATTTATCATAATATTATAATCATTTAAAGATGATGATGAAAGAGTCTTCAGATGATACCCCTGGATGGCGTCCGACTGAACTGGTCTGCCAGGGAGTAAAGTGTAAAGCGCTTTGAGGAGTCCTGCGCTATATAAGAACTTACCTTTTACTTTTTTACTGACTCTGTCAGTGAGGTCACAAGGCCTAGGGTTATGGCAAGAAAAACATAACCATAACCAAGTACCAGTGGTCAAGTGGAAACCACACTCAACACGATGAAACAATCATGATTACTGACTTTTATCAAGCATGATTACTACATTTATAAGTAGTGTCTTGTTGTTTTATAATTTCCCCTCTCTATTAAAGAGTAAAGGTTAAAACATACCTGTCCTCAGAATGCACCATTTTAAAGCTAGTTTTAAAAAAATCTCCGGAGGAGCATGCCGGACCCCTCTAGCCCATCCATGCCACCTCGCCCATCATTTTACCCAGTGGAAACACTGCAAAGCACAGTTCGTTAGAATTCTTAGACCCGACTCAGTTATAGGAAGACGGTAAATGCTACTTTGGTAATAGTTCGTCAAAACTGAACTCTTATCACGTGAATGGTTGCATTCAATAGAAAAGCCAATGAATGCCAAGTTTAAACATCGCCAGCATCGCCACCAGCAGTGCAGTTTTCCAAGAGTCAGACTGTATACCATTTTTCAAAGTTTTGCCAAGTCCTTTGCACTAAATGTTACGATGTATGGAAGTTGTCTCAGTTGTAGGTCATAGTTAGACATGCTTTTGTTCTTTATCTACAAATAAATACGGCCTAAATCCAAATTTGACTGGTGACATATAAGTGTATTTCATAATGTTACCAACATCGGCAAGATGAAGGCCACATAGTTTGGTGGTGTCACCTAGCGAATAAACAGGGAAACACTTAAAAAGAAGTGGGAAATGTACCGTATAACTGTATCTTTATTCTTAGTGCAATGGTAAAAAAAAAAATACAAGTACTAGCTTTGGGCAGAGTTTGAACAATCAGGACATACACTTGGAACAGTATTTATTATTATTACAGGCTAGTTTGGTAATTAAAAATATTATTTTATAATTGGCACTTTATTATTATATCACAGCCATCTTCATTTCGCCAACTACATACTCATATGCGCTATTACACAGCAAGAACTACAAAACATGCAGCAGGAGCTAGTTGATGAAAGTATACAACAAGGTCTAAAGATGAACATCATAAAGACAAAAGTGATACCAGAAAATGACACACCAATATATATATCAACACGACACAGATAGAGAATGAGCTACGTCTACCTGAGACAGCGATACAGTATCAGAGACAAAAGCAAAGACAAGGAGATTCAAAGAAGGATCACCGCCAGCTGGACAGCATTTGCCAAACATCATGACATCTTCAAGAGTAACTGTGGAACCTGCTTGAAGAGACAAGTCTTCAACTCATGCGTATTTCCAGCGATCACATAAAGAGTGGAAACTTGGGCACTCACCATCCAGGCAAAGAACAAGCTAGCAGCCGCACAAATAAAGATGGAAAGAAGTATGTTAAGCATCGCATATCGGGAGAGAAAAACAAACATCTGGGTAAGACAGAAGACAAAGGTCATAGACGTGATAGAACAAATCAGAAGACAGAAGTGGACCTGGGCAGGGCACATCAGCAGACTACGAGATAACTGATGGACATCGCGTATCACAACCTGGAGACCTTACGAAGGGAAACGATCTAGAGGAAGACCGACAAGACGGTGGATAGATGAACAAGACGAGTACTGGACGGGCACCATCTGGCAGAGGATAGCGCAAGACAGGCGGATTTGGAAATGACATGCTGAGGCCTTCGCCCAACCACGGGACACTACGGTTGCACAATGATGATTGATGATGATGAAATCTTATAGTGTGCTTACATACATGTTTGTACATTTTTCATGTAAAATTAAAATGATAGACATTCATATGTGTGATTAAAGAATGTGGAAAAATGGAAATGTGTTAATGTGGTTTGTAAATTAGTCGGGCCAGTTCAAATTCAGCAGGGTCAGTTCAAAATTTATATGGGCCAATTAAAAAAATATGAGCCAGTTCATTTTTTTGCTAATTTCAGATACTGCATGGATGCTCAAAATTTGTCAGTATCTAGAGCAATGATCTCTGAATATTAAGAGTGGAAAGCAAATTCAAACAAATAAGATTTTATGAAAGGCAGAGCTCTATAGTTTCAAATGATTTTTATGCGACAGGAAGTGAATTCCAGATTTTAGCAGTAGCTAGAGAGAAAGCATGCCTGCCAGCTTAGTTTTAGGAGCAAGTTGTGAGGCTCAGTAAAAAAAGATGATCTGGGTTGTCTGGGGATATTGGTAAAATGCAGGAGACTACACAAATAGAGCACTGCTGCTGTGAGAATTCAGTCTGTTTCTTCCTAAATTCCTAGATTCTTCACGCGACTAATTACTTTGCTCAATATGTTCTGTGAGCTTTACTGAGCAAAACAAATGACATAAGGTAAGATTAGATTTGCTATAAATAATTATACATCAATGATGACGTGCCAACATTTATATTATCTTGACCCGGTTCGAAAACATGATATTGATAACTGAACTTTGTAAACAACTTCATTTATGAAAACAGGTTGTTGATGTGCGATTTACTTAGTACAATCTTGTACTGTGTTGCGATGTAAACAGGGCATATGGAATTATCAAACCCACGAGTCTACAAAGTGATATCTTTGCACTAGTTTTGATTGTGTACACTGCCCTGTAAACATGTACTGGAGTATTATTAGTTTGAAATGCTAGATCTAACATAGATAGATATGTTGGCAACATTGTTCCTATTAGGAAAAAGTGCTAGATCTAACATAGATTTATATGTTGTCAACATTGTTCCTGTTAGAAAAACCTGTGCAGATTCCTGTTTCAATTTAAAGAAGATGCCACATCATCACACATTAATTTCTATAAAAAAAAATATATGCTTCATATAATTATAAGAGCAGGGTTTGCATATTTTTGCCACCATTAATTATCACTGTCATGAACAGTTAGTGTGCTGACAAAATAAACTGATGAAAATATATTCATTCATTTATTTCATTTTAATGACTGAACGCTATTACATTTTATTGTCAGTTTTGCCAGCATTTTATGATTTTGCCATGTTTGATGAACTAATGTCAGTTTTTTACAGGTAATGTCAATTATCCCTGCAAAAAAAAATTGTGGGTAAAAAAACAATCTTCTATCATATGTCCTGTATCCATGCATTTGACCATTCTTGGATTTTTAAACTGAAGCCACTTCAATATTGTAAACAGTTCAACCTAAAAAAGTGTTCTATGCTGTCACTCATAGAACTAACTATTTATTAAACATGGACTGTAAATCTGGACTGTTAACGTACGCACATGTTATGAGCACTGTTTGAACATAATTTTTAACAAGCTGTTCTAACTATTATTAGTATTACTATACTAAAAACTACCTAGTGTTTTCCATATAGATAGAAAAAACTGATACAGGTATAAAGATCTTCTAAAATAAATATGAAATGTAAATATTCAAATCAACCATTCTTCAGTGTCATATTTGTATATTTTTTTATTTTTAATGTTAATGTATACTTCATAATATGGCACTGTTAAAATTAGTTCTTAGTCACATGGGGATACAATTTGGGTTCAGGTGAGTGCTTAATTTTACAAAATGCAAGACATTGCCAACAAATTGCTGGCATTCTGACCAACCACTCACCAGCCAATTAAATGGAGATCTAACATTTTTTATATTTAGGCCTGCCAATGTACACTGTTACTTTTAAGGTGCCCCATTATCAAGCACGTCAAGAGTAACATCAAAAGATTTTAAAATGTCTTAATATTTAAAGAAAGTTGGCAATGATGGTTATATCACAATTCCCATATATGACACAGTTACAGTATATCAACATTGATAACCAAACGTATGACTAAACTGAGAAGTTTGCCTTGTCCCTTTATGTAAACAATGTTTTATACGTGTTCAGCAAATATGCTACAGCCTACACTCTGAATACTGACCTGTCATTAATTAAATTAAAGGAATTTACACTGCTGGGCAATGGCACTGGAACAAACTGACATTTTAATGCACAGGCAATACCTGAAACGTGTGTTGCTGATGTTTTTTATTATGACAATAATAAATCTTCTGACCTTGTCCCTTTTGAAACCAAGAGGAAATTACAATACACAAGGTCAAGGCACTAGTACTGAATTGAAGCACATCATGATCAGGCTTAGCACGCATATGCTGATACGGGCCTGGGAAATCGCGCCCCGTTTGGATCCAAGGACTGTCCCAGCGTGCAGAAGTTATATCACCATCATCAGTTGGTGATAAATTCACGTTCGGATTAACTTACTGTCATCACAAAAGTAACTCTACGTGAAAGTGCACGTAACAAAGCAAGGTATTTACTCATCAACATCGTTTGCAATATGCGACCGCACTGGTTACTGTAATACTGATACTGTGATAGTGATACAAACCTGTAAGCCAGCGTCATGCATTGGAAAAGTTTCGTCAGCGTTGCATCGATAGTACTCCTGCGGTCAAATCTGTACGTTTTAGACGTAGCTTTATTCGCGTTTTGGTAGTCGAAGCCCTTCTTCTTCCGACGGGCCCCACCGTTCTTTCTGCGCAGCTCGCCTTCTTCATCGTGAATGCAACTCACCATGAAATGTCCGCTGTGAATCGTCGTGTCATTCGACTTATCCAACACCGAATCGTCAACTTCTAAACCCATATTTTTGCAGTCAACAGTACAAGACGTTTCGCAGCAATCATCCGTGTCACTTTTGGCCATAATGATTGTGTAAAATCACGGCCACGTTAAATATATCCATACTACGGTAACAGACCAACACCTCCCTGTCGCCATTTTGGTGTTGTAAATACGTTCTTGTCCTCAGCCAATCACAAACAAGCAACTTCCAAATATGGCAGCACCGCGCACATGTTCTTATTGACGTTAGGTGGGTTTGAAGGGGCGTTGTCCCTATTCATAGGTAAAACAACAAGAAATAAAAGGTGTGCTCTGTTACAAGAGTGAGAGACAAATTATGTAGTATACAAAGCTGAACCATATTTTATTACTCTTCTGTAGATTGTCACGCTTGCAATTTTATTGTTAATTTGGGATTTAAAATAGGTGTAATTTTATTGCAAACACCACGTGGAACCCCGCCTTCATATTATTATTATATTTAATACACGATCGTTCCAGAAAAAAAAGACTTATTTTTCAAGTGGCAGTGCCTAAATATTTTATATATATATCCAATATTACGCTGTACATGTCTAAATGACTGGATCTCTCTTTGGCATGATGCCAAATAAGAATGGCAAATTTATACGTGAATGGAAGATAAATATAATACAGGTGTAATTACGATTTTGAAATGTTGCCCTTATGCTGGGTATGTTTGTTATTATATATTGAACTGAAGGTTTGTATTCAGTGTGTAAATTAATTTGAATGCCAATTGTTGAAATGGTATACAATATGTCGTCTCTTCTAACATAACACAATCTGGATGAGCATGCAGCGAAATGTTAATATTGATAATATACATATTATTGGTATAGGCATAAACCAATGTAAAACATAAGTCATAGTGTTTTGTTTATTAAATATACCAGAACTCAATTATTGCAGCGAGTGTCAAAAGTTACACTGAGAGTACATAAGTATGCCTATAATGACATTTTATGAAACAGTACTACAGTGGAGTGTCATTTCACCTGTACCTCCCGGAGTTTCTTTTAATGTACGTTGTAATCTTGTAGATGTCTTTATGTCGATAACTTTGCTGGTTGCAGTTACAATCTGTGCAGATAGCACTGGGATAGGCGTCTAGCTATCATTAATTGGTTACTATTTTGTACAATTAAGTGTTTCATTATCAAGCTAGTCGGTACATGGATGCCCCCGTTTTGGCATAAAGGGTGTGCAGTTGAAGGTTTTAGGTGAGCCTTAGGACAAGGCCAGGACGGTGTCGTTATACGTCTCGGGGACTGGGTGTCTATAATAAATCTGACAACACAATTTTATTTATTTGTGTGTTAGTTTGTGTATTGCACCAAAAAATAATTGTGCATGTGCAATAATCTTGGTAGTTTACGATGACTGCCAAGCCTACCCTAGCCTAATGGGGGGGATATGTATATATGTATCATTGTACGCTCACCACACTCACTTAGTGGAGTCTAGCGCGCGAGCCGTTACAAATGGTGGCGCCATCTTACGGACACCGGTTAATCGTGACTACGCGTGGTACTCGAGGCGCCACCTATCGAACATATTTGTATCAAATCAATTGTCACGGATGGAAACCGCAAAGAATTGTTCGAAACCAATTAACGCAACACGCCGAAAACTGCTGGAAACATCCTCGAGAATGTGTGCTGGCAACCGTTATAAAGCGTCCTACTCCACGATTACATTATGAACATGGTATCGGTAAACTTATGGCATAATATCTTCCAAGGCTAGCATCTCCCCCTTCAAGGTCAGTGGACAGCTCGATCATAACAGACCCTATGACCCAAGCACAAGCTCTGAATTTAACAACCAGTTCCAGGGCGTCGTCAGTGAAGGGAAGGAGTATACTGATGAAGAATTCCAAGTCTGGTGCCAGATGAGTTATGTTCAAAATACATCCACGCTGACTGACCTCATCATCTCAGAGGAGGGCATTTACAAGATTCTCACCAAATTAGAGCCCTACAAGGCCAGCGGCCCGGATCACATCAGTCCACGGGTAATCAGAGAACTAGCAACTGAAGCGGCCCAGATCTTGACTACTATCTTCCACTTCACAATCAACACAGACGAAGTCCCGTTGGACTGGAGAGAAGCCAACGTAACGTCCGTTTTTAAGAAAGGCGAGCACTATGATCCAGCAAACTACCGTTTGTATCCATCACGAGCGTTCCATGCAAGATCCTAGAACATGTCATCGTCAGCGCTCTGATGAATCACCCCGAAAGCAATGGAATCCCCAGGCCAGAACAACACGGCTTCCGCAAATTAAGATCCTGTGAAACCCAACTACTGGACTTCACTGAAGAACTCAGCGAGAACGTGGAACAAGGCCACCAAGCCGACATCATAATAATGGACTTTGCGAAAGCCTTCGACCGGGTTAACATCAGTCTCATAGCTACTACATAAGCTACACCACTATGGAGTCCAAGACAAAATCAACCGGTTGGCTCGGGGCTTTCCTCGTGAATCTGCGGCAAGCAGTAGTGGTTAACAATGCTACCTCAGGTTACGTCTATTATTCCTGGCCTATATCACCGACCTCCCAGAGCAACTCACCTCGCGGACACGCCTATTTGTTGATGACACCGCTGTCTATCACCTCTCCTCCACTGACCATGACCAACACCAGCTACAACTTGACCTCCATCGACTGGAAAGCTGGGAACAACGATGGGACATGCATGGCTTTCCACCCAGGGAAATGTACGACTCTCCCTGTCACCCGCAAGAGGACCATTGCAGAGTGCCAATACCTACTCCACGGCCGTACCTTGGCAACTGTCACCTCTGCCAAGTACTTCGGCGTTACCATCACCAGATACCACTGCTGGGACCAGCACATTAACAACATATGCTAAAGCCAATAAGACCCTGGGTTTCTTACGTCGCAACATCAAGATCAGCGTCACCCAATTGAAGGAGACAGCATACATGCAATACCTTCGTTCGTCCCATACTGGAGTATGCCTGCACAGTCTGGGACCCCTACACAGCGCAACATTGATAAGATCGAGGCAGTCCAGAGAAGAGCCGCTCAGTTTGTGGTCAACCAGTACCAGAAGACATCCAGTGTCACCACAATGATCAGCAGACTCAAATGGCCTTCCCTCCAGTACAGCAGAAAGGTGGCAAGATTGACCATGTTACATAAAATCCTTAAAAACCATGCAATAGTCGATCGTTCTCTGCCAGATCCTGTGCAGAACATCCTCGCGCGCCAGAGGTCGCTGCTGGTGATTACACCAGTGCCAGCCAGCAGTACCCCCTGGCTGATCGCTTTGCTAAACTCTGAATTTAAGCTCAACCTATGAAATCGCTCACTAGATCAGTGGTTGGCGGCAGGTCAGGTGGTCATACTAAAACTAATTCCAACCAACCGTGGATCGTGTTACATGCAATGTTTAGGAAGTAGAAGCAATTATTCGAATACACAATACCGCTCAGCTGCTCGTACTAATGGGCGAACGGGTCATATGTATTGGGATTCCCAGAAGTCGTTTATCCGTCTTCAAATTTGGGCGTGTACTTGCGCTGTTCTCACGGGTGACGCAGTCGCGACTGGCGAAGTCAATTACTAGTTTGACTTAGCTAACATCCGCTTAGGAGTTCTGTCAGGGCCAAGTACAGACAACATTCGTTCCTCCCCAATACCATCAAAGACTGGAACGATCTGCCCGAAACAGCTGTGGCTGCTAGCACCCTTGACACTTTCAAGGCAAGGGTGCCACAAATCTAGATCTTCCATAGTTAGATTAGTATTAGATATAGGGGTACGGATTTTATTTTTCATTTAATTATGTATTTGTTTGTATTTATTTGTTTTACATTTTATGTAATTTTCCTGTTTGATTTTTTTATTGGGTTTATTTTATTATCAATTTTAAATTGTTATAGTGAATGTTCTCCGTAGGTCTGACTCTCTAGATATTCTTCTATTGATAAAAACAATTCATACATCCTCGCATCCCCCTAAAGTGCGGCAGAATAATCAGCAAGTTGATTGTGGCCGCCAAAAGGATGATGATGATGATATTATTTCTAATATATGAAATTATGAATGATCCGAATGAAATTCAACATTATTTATCAGATATACTAGGCCGGCAATATTATGCATTACATTTAACGTTTAATTGTATTTCACCATCTACTATGTATTGTTGCTTTATTGAATGCTAACAATATTTATGCCACGGTATGTCTTGCCTAGTTGTTTCCAGCGCTCGGCAACGTTCTATTAATGCCTAGTCTGTATTATTTATGTTACAATGTAATGATCTTATGAGGTCTCATTAACTATAGTCAGCTTTTTTCAGAACATTATCGCCAAACCGACCTTTATATGCTGGCAGTGAGGATGGTCACTGCCAGCGTGCTTGTCGCCCTCGGTGGTTCTTTTACGTCCCAAACTGAAACGGGACCGACGTTATTGTGATCTCCGAGTCACGAGGGATACACAGTCCCCAATGTTGAGAGCCAGGTTTTTACACCAAACATTACGCCTGTCCGGTCCGGGTTTCGAACTCAGAGCGCTGGCATGCCAGGCGGATGTGCTATAACCACTTACTACACTAAACTGGCAGTCGCCGAAATAAAGTAGCCATGTAAACTGGTACCACTGCGTTGAGTGTTGTCTTCATTGTTATTGTATGATACAGCGTTACTGTGTAGCAAATGACTACGTAACACATAACACAAATTATCAAAAATAGATAAGCGAGCAAAAAATGAACAACTGTCAAACACGTTCCAAGAACGTTTTTTGAACGATTGCTGTTCTGTTCGTCGGATCCCAACAATCTTGATATCGTTTGAAAGTTTAAGTTTTCTGCTATTCAAACATATAAATGGTTTCCTGATAATCATTCATAAAATTAACTAAAACGGACCTACAACCGTGCCCATTCCGGTGTCTTAGACACTGCGAACGATATGTTGGTTCGTCGACACAGTTCACAAATCTACCGATTGAGGCTCCATCTACTCATTCTATCCTAAAGTTATAAGAGCTTGGAATCTACTCCCCCCAGAAACAATAAGCCTACCCACACTACACCCATTCCAACAAGCTCTGAGTACCATCCACCTTGTTGCTTCAGCCCACCTTACCAGACTATAGATAAAGACAGAGACTGTGTTTTTAATCTGCACAAATTATTGCACTTATTTTACATAATTGTTTGTTTTCTTTTTTTTCTTTTAAAATTATTTGTCAAATTCAGTTTCACGCACCCAGAAGGGGCTGTATGGAGAAGCAAAACCTAAGAACCACTATCTTGTTTCATGGTATAAGCTCCACCCACTTTCAAACGGATGCTAAAATGACATACGCGAAGTAGGTGTGACGTCACAATAACGTATATCAACCAACCAACGACTTTTAACCCGTTGGTTGGCGTACGTTACTGTGACGTCACAACGACGTAGATATATATATATAATATTATATATATATATATCGGTTTTGCTGCGATCAAAGCACACCAGTTTCGCTGCGGTTTAAAAGTGGATGGAGCTTAATTTTTATAACATAAAATCAAGAAATGGTGAAGTGCGCAAATGAGGAAAACAGCGCTGCATTCGGAAGATTAGTGTACTGAGTACTCGCCGCCAACATCGTTCGGAACCGTACAGAACACAGAAAACGGCACGATTGTGGGTCCGCTTTTAGGTGTTTTTTGAACGGTAATCGGGAATTGTAGACTCTTCAAATTATGTCAAGATCGTCGGGATATGACGAGCCGTGAGGATGCTAGCGATCGTAGAATTTCCTGTTTTTGACGTGTTCCGAGTTGTTCATTTTTCGCTTGCTTATCTAGTTTTGCTATTACACACACACACACACACACACACACACACACACACACACACACACACACACACACATTATATGTATTAAATTGTTCCTGTATCCGTATCTTAGTTATACAAAATGGATCAAATTAAGCAGTGGCGACAGTAGTACACCACAACATATTGTATCTTGCACAACAGATAAACAGTTGAAAGATCTCAAACACCATTTAAAAATAGCTCATAAAAGTCCTCAAGGTAAACACAGCTAAAGGAGTAAATTCAGGTCTGTCCCCATTTGGTCGCGAACAAGCACGAACGGTCACATAGGCGAACATGTGCTTGTCGAGCGATGGAGCCAAAAGCAAGTTTGAATAGAGGCATCAAAAGATCGGCAGCCAGCCTGACAGAGTCAGATGAAGATCGGATCAAGACTTTCTTGGACTGGTGTAAGCGCGAGGGTTTAGGCGTCAGTGACAAGGTGGGTTATTTGCATTAGCTAAGTCAACCTCATTTGAACGTCGACATAAATTTATAACATTGCGGCTCTACAAAGTTGATACCACAAAGTACCGAATAGAATGTGTCGTTGTGATGCCGAACGTCGATAGGTGGCGGCAGTAGTATTGCACTATAATATATATTACCTTATTCAGTAAAATTATATACATGCAAAAAGTACAGACAATAGTGCCATATATACATAAATTAATAGTACTGATGATAACACATGAAATCACACAAGGACACTTATTTCGATCAATGTGATCCTCTAAAAAACTAAATGTTTGACACTGACAGTAATTTATTACAACAACGTCTACAGTCTACACACTAGTTTTTGCATTATTGCTTGTAAATTATATATTAAGAAAATGTCAAAACACTTCAGGAAATAACTATGAACTTTTGAAATGTCTGAATGCCAGATCCCAAGTATATGATAACATCTTTCAGGTGAAAATAGGCTGCGATGGTTCCTGTGCCCAGATTGGTATGGTGGCAACAGCAGACATTGCAGAGGGTGAACACCTGTTTGAAATACCCCACCAGCTCCTTCTCACCCCCGACACCTCAGCCATAGCACAGCTGCTTCAGAAAGGTAAGCAGACTACAAGAAATGTTATAATATGTTCTTGAAATCATTGTTAATTAACACAGAGAGCATGTGCTTAGTAACAAACTAACATGGTTAGAACTTAGAACATCTTACATGGTGAGAGGAACATTGTTGGAAATCTTTTGCTGGGCAGCAAAAGCACTGTTTAGCCATTTCAGGGCTGAGTTTCTGACCACTCAGTTACCACTGAATACTGAGTTTCTTTTGAGCTTTCAGTGAAACAGGGTAACAGTTTTTAACTTCATTTTTTACACAGAAGGGTGCATTTTTTAAATAAGAACACCATATATATTAGTACCGTAAATTTCTGTGTACAGGTATAATATGCCTCCATGCATAATATGCACCCTCACTTTTGCTAAATGTTGATAGAATTTCTATATCACCATGTATAATACGCACCCTGACTTTTGACATAAATCCCCGATTTCCCTGCTTATAATATTTTGCTTGAACCCATGAATCCATCTCAGAATCGTAAACATGTCACCGCAAGTTATGACATTGCTGCCGGCTTGTCGCTCGCTAGTGACTAGTGTGTAAGCACTACGTAACTTGTGTTGTAGCTTGACGATTGCACAACTGGTTAAATCAACACTTGCTAAAACTTACATTGTGTTGTTCTGATTTCATTTTTAAATATAACACCAAGTTCTATTCTGAAATGCTACATGCAAACCTGGTACTTTCAACTGCGAAGCATACTTGCGCTATATTCGTCTTTATTTATATTCACAACATTTGCATTCACAATTTAAAAAATGGAATCACACTTATTGACACTCGACCCGTGACGTGGGCATCACGTGATTCAGGAAAGCCAATCATAATGCCTTTGCGCTCAGGGAGCAACACGTTTTCTTCCCCGGCTGCGCTTCCCGGTCTTGTAAGCTTCCCGCTCATTGGTGTTATTCGCAGTGTTAGACATACGGGCTCTCGTCTTTGTTATTTCTCGCTGCTAGTTTAGGGCTAGAGAGGCGGTTATGGAAGTACGATTCTTGCCTTTCGGCTGCGTTGCTGCGGTGGTTTACGTGATTGTGACATCACGCCGACTTTGATAATATTATTAGTTTTCCAGCAGTGTTATCCTGGTCAAACATTGATAAATTGGTCAGAGAAAATTTTGTTTAGCCATAGCACCATGTATAATACGCACCCCGACTTTTGAGTAAAACGTGAAGGAAATAGTGCGTATTACACACAAAAATTTACGGTAAACTAGGTTCATCAAAGAATATCATAAGTATACAAATTGTGAGATTGGTTGTCATGGAAACCAGAAAATTCAAGATGGCTGAACACACTTAGGTGCCATGTCTCTCTTAGAAATATAAATTTTGAGTTGGAACACCACATACATTATGAAACCAAAACTATCAAGGAATACTGTGGACATGTCGTCACATTATAAGTTATAACAGTAAATCCAAGATCAACGGTTTTGCCATGATGACATTTGAACTGACATGAATGACCTAGAACTGTGCCACAATGGTGAAAATTCAGTGTTAACTAGTTGTACTAATATTTTATAATATATACTATTCAATAATTTGTCACAGCAATTATACAGATAACTGAATAATAACGTGAATCCCGGACATGTCACGGTTGACTAATTATGTCATAAATACATAATATAAAAGCCGCCAAAGGCAAAGCACGAACACACAATCAAAATGTGTAGTATCCTAAACTAGAAAGAAACACCCACATTGGAATGACATTTATTGTCAGTTGTTATAATAGAAGGAAATCATTTACGTATACATTCCTCTGTCATGTTTATGGGCGACTCCATTATGAGAAAGACGGATAAGGCACTGAGCGAGGGGAAGGACATCGTTGTTTGTTTACTGTGGGCTAGGATTGAACATGTAACTGACAGGGTAGAGAAGGTATTGGGACATGGCAAGGGGGGTCTATACTGGTACATGTAGGAACAAATAATGCAGACAGGGAGGGAACAACTGCGATAGTACAGAAGTATAGACAGTTAGTGAGGAAGCTAAAGAAGACGAGAGTTGAACAGGTTATTCTGTCAGGAATTTTGCCAGTAATGGGAGGAAGGGGGGCAACGTATAGAAACTGTAAGAGGATGGCGATCAACGCACTAGTTGAGCAGATGTGTGACGAAGAAGGGGTGGGATTCACAGATTTATGGGGATACTTTGTTGGGAGGGAAGATATGTACATGAGAGATGGCCTCCATCTTAGTGGAAAGGGGGCAGCAGTTTTCTCAGAGAACCTGCTGCGATCTGTTGACAGTGGGACAGGTTGTATCTATTTAAACTAGATTCGCAGGGGGGACTCACAGAAAAGCCTAAAAATGGAGGCATAGATAAAGACAGCACAAATAAATCAGCAAATAACAGTCTGGAAAACACTTCTGAAGCTGGATATAAATGTGTTTGTTTAAATGCAAGGAGTATAGTAAACAAAAGAAATGAACTAAACATTATGGTAGAAGATATTGACCCTCATATAATAGGTATAACCGAATCCTGGACCACCACCGATATATCAGATGCTGAATTAGGACTGACAGGATATGTAATGTTTAGAAAAGATAGAATAGGAAGAAAGGGAGGTGGAGTTATTTTATATATTAAAGAATCTATTCAGGCTTATGAAATAAAATTAGAAAGAGAAGCAGATTGCGAAGAAGCTGTTTGGTGTAACATAGTTACAGGAAACTCAACGTTAACAGTTGGGTTAGTTTATCGAAGTCCAAACATAAGCATAGAAGAGAATGAAAAAATACAAAACGCTATAAGGGAAGTAAACAAACGGGACTGTATTATTATGGGGGATTTTAACCACGGGCATATACAATGGAAATCTCTACAGAGTATGGGGAGTGAGGACCACAAGTTTTTAGTTTTAGTTCCAAGATACATTCCTTTCTCAACATGTGCTAGAACCAACCAGGGGTGAGAATGTGTTAGACATAGTTTTGTCCTCACAGAATGAATTAGTTGACAATGTCAAGATATGTGAGCCACTGGGGAGTAGCGATCACAACCAGATACATTTTACCATCAAAGTAAAATCAGAAAGGAATAGTAAAAGCAGTATAGGAGAAATTTCCACAAAGGAAGGTATAAGGACATGAGGAAATATTTAGCAAAGATAGACTGGAATAACACACTGAAAAATAAGACGGCAACAGAATGCTGGAATATATTAAAGAGTGAAATTAAGTGCATAGTCGATAAATTTGTACCCTTCAAAAACAAGAAACGGTCCAAAAAGAAACACTTATCGAACGAAGCCATTAGAAAAATTAGGTACAAACAAATGATGTGGAAGTCATATAGATGTACTGGAAATGATGAAGACTACAACAGTTATAAAGAAGCACTTAACCAAGCTACAGCTGAAATTAGAAAGTCAAAGAGAAGCTATGAACAACAATTAGCTAGTAATATAAAACATGACAGCAAGAGTTTTTATGCGTATGTTCGAAGCAAACAGAAAGTTCGAGATAAGGTCGGTCCTCTAGAAGATAGTGCTGGAAATATAATATCAGAGGGATTCTTAATGGCAGAAGACCTGAATGAGTACTTTAGTTCAGTGTTTACCAGAGAAGATATTAGTTCACTGCCAGTACCAGAGGCTAAGTTCAAGGGGGCAGATTCAGACTATTTAGGACAATTAATTGTAACCCCGGAAATGGTAGCTAAGAAAATAAGGGCTATGAAGGATAATAAATCACCTGGAGTGGATGGTATTCCACCCAAACTACTATTGGAAATTGTAGAACAAATTAGCATACCGCTTGCAACAATTTTCAACTTGTCATTAGAAGAGGGAGTGGTTCCTTTAGAATGGAAAGAAGCAAACATTATACCGTTATTCAAAAAAGGTTCGAGAAACAAGTCAGAGAACTATAGACCAGTGAGTTTAACATCAGTGACTTGTAAATTATTAGAAAGACTAATTAAAGATCACATGGTGGATTTTCTTGTTAAACAAAACTTGATTAACCCATCTCAACATGGTTTTTAAAAGCGAGGTCATGCTAAACAAATATGTTATGTTTTTTGGAAGACATCACTAAGTGGGTAGATGAGGGATCACCAGTAGATATCGTCTACTTAGATTTTCAAAAAGCTTTTGACAAAGTACCACATCAAAGATTACTGCTTAAACTAAAGGCCAATGGCATAGGAAATGGTATAATAAACTGGATAGAACAATGGCTGATTGACAGAAGACAACGTGTAGTAGTTGATGGGAGGCTTCAAACTGGAAATCGTTATTGAGTGGGGTACCACAGGGATCAGTATTAGGACCTATATTATTCTTAATATATATCAACGATTTGGATGATGAAATAACAAGCAAGGTGTTGAAATTTGCGGATGATACAAAAGTGTTTAGAAAGATTAAAAGTGATGGAGATAGACAGCATTTACAAGATGACCTTGACAGGTTGATCAAATGGTCTGAAAAGTGGCAAATGCTGTTCAATTTTGGGAAATGTAAATGCCTCCACACAGGACATGGGAACGAAGAGGTAGAATATACAATGGGGGTACTGTACTAAATACTACTGTAAAAAAGGACTTAGGGTTAACCATTAGTGCTGATATGAAGGTTTCAGAGCAGTGCGGAATTGCAGCTTCAAAGGGAAATCAAATCCTTGGATTAATTAGGCGAAACATAACGTATAAGGAAAAAGAGCTAATAATACCGCTGTACAAAACAATAGTTAGGCCTCATTTAGAATATTGTATTCAAACATGGAGGCCATATCGCAGGAAGGACATAGATATGCTAGAAAGAGTGCAGAGGAGAGCAACTAAAATGATACAAAAACTGAGGGATCTTAGTTACGAAATACGCCTAAAAAAATGCGGTTTAACAACACTAGAGACCAGAAGATTGAGAGGAGATCAGATAGAAGTGTTTAAAATATTGAAGGGTTATGAAAATATTGATAGAAATATTTTTTTCTCAGTTAAGAAAGATAGGACTAGAGGACATGAACTTACATTGGCAAAAGAGCAGAGTAGATTGGATATAAGAAAGTTTTCATTTTCACAAAGGACTGTAAATGAATGGAACAGATTACCTGCTGATTGTGTGGGTGCTACTAGCGTGAATATGTTTAAAAATAAAATCGACACATACCTCAGACGGGCGGGATACACATAGATAAAAGGGTCGGACTCTCGATAAGCCAAAGGGCTTCCTTGTCAACCTGCCACCTAGAGTTAATTCTCTGGGTGGCAATCTTGTTAAATCTTGTTAAATCATCGCTCACGTTGTTAGTTTTACGAAAACAATTTGTTACAAAGAAAGGCGCTATCGCAACATCGTGGCGATATAGATGTGTATCAATGGCCTATGGACAATCCAGAAAACTCAAAATATCTTGAAATGTTTGTATACAAACACCCTATAAATTTTACATCTTCATGAAGCTGGCATTTGTGCGATTCCAACGATAGTTGTTAGGCGTCACTAACCTTCATTTCAATAGTTATGGAATAAGCCGCTGCGACGCCATCCCCAATCTAGTGGGTTGTCGTATCCCAATATCATAATACAGCAACCCACTGTAGCGGGGTCTCACACTGAAATGGTTAAAAAAATTGGGTAATTTTGTTCACTTCTAGATCGAGTTGTCATGTCTAGTGCTTTGGTGGTAAAACTTATTTTTCTCAATGTTTCAGCTAATCTCATGGTTTACCACTTCCTTTAGTTTAGAAATCTACTGTTAGACCAGTATCTCACAGGGTAATTTTTCTACCAATTTTAAAATCTGGGTGAATTAAAAAAATTACAAAAAATGGTTGTTCATTTTGAATACTACCCAACTTAAAAAATGCACAAAAATAAGCATAATCCAAAATTGGAAAATATCTGGCTATGGATTGTATTTGTATTCCAGAGAAAAACTGCATTCAAAGTCGCAGTGGATGGGTTCCACTTCTGCTTGCCCTCATGTACGAGTACACCAACCCAGCCTCCAGGTGGCACCCCTATACACGACTTCTGCCAGACTTTGACGAGCTCGACCTACCAATGTTCTGGCCTAAGTAGGATGCCTTTCATTTTCCTGTCAAAATATGTTGTTTTTTCTGTTATTATATGTGAACAACTGGAGATGTTCAACCCAACTAAGTTTAATGCTGTGCACACATGGTTCATTACTTTTAATAAGAAAACTTCTTTTGTTCATTTTTGAAAGTACAAATGCTAAGATAATAAAGTTATTAATATTTTATTATGATTACTAACCAACAAGTTAGACACTACATTCATGACCATCAACCAACAAGTTAGACACTACATTCATGACCATCAACCAACAAGTTAGACACTACATTCATGACCATCAACCAACAAGTTAGACACTACATTCATGACCATCAACCAACAAGTTAGACACTACATTCATGACCATCAACCAACAAGTTAGACACTACATTCATGACCATCATCCAACAAGTTAGACACTACATTCATGACCATCAACCAACAAGTTAGACACTACATTCATGACCATCAACCAACAAGTTAGACACTACATTCATGACCATCAACCAACAAGTTAGACACTACATTCATGACCATCAACCAACAAGTTAGACACTACATTCATGACCATCAACCAACAAGTTAGACACTACATTCATGACCATCAACCAACAAGTTAGACACTACATTCATGACCATCAACCAACAAGTTAGACACTACATTCATGACCATCAACCAACAAGTTAGACACTACATTCATGACCATCAACCAACAAGTTAGACACTACATTCATGACCATCAACCAACAAGTTAGACACTACATTCATGACCATCAACCAACAAGTTAGACACTACATTCATGACCATCAACCAACAAGTTAACACTACATTCAACCAACAAGTTGACCATCAACCAACAAGTTAGACACTACATTCATGACCATCAACCAACAAGTTAGACACTACATTCATGACCATCAACCAACAAGTTAGACACTACATTCATGACCATCAACCAACAAGTTAGACACTACATTCATGACCATCAACCAACAAGTTAGACACTACATTCATGACCATCAACCAACAAGTTAGACACTACATTCATGACCATCATCCAACAAGTTAGACACTACATTCATGACCATCAACCAACAAGTTAGACACTACATTCATGACCATCAACCAACAAGTTAGACACTACATTCATGACCATCAACCAACAAGTTAGACACTACATTCATGACCATCAACCAACAAGTTAGACACTACATTCATGACCATCAACCATCAGTTCAGACAGTTACGTTAGTTTCGCTGTTCTCATTAAATGTATTCTCAAATGTTTTAGTTTTTAAACCTGTATGCGAAATGTTGTGATTATAACAGATGTCAACTTGACACACTGATGGTTGACGGACGGACAGACAGAGACAGACAGACAGACTGGCAGAGACAGACAGACAGACAGACTGGCAGAGACAGACTGGCAGAGGCAGACAGACAGACAGACAGACTGGTCAATGTATTGACCTTCAGCACGAGTAATTATGATGTAATTTACAAGTATGATTAAAATACATACATAACAGAATATGTAAGCTTTTGGAAATTTCGTTTCTGTGAAATGATGTCCGGATGCAGAGCTTTCTGGCTATGGTGGCAAACACATGCTTGTCTTGAATTAATCATTTCTAATAAAAGTTTTGAAAATAGACAAACAATTTTTTCTCATACTCTGCCTAAGACATCAAGCAATACTGCAGTCTGAAATGAATTAAGTTTCTAGGTTGTTTAGTGACATTTCCATGCTTTTAAAGAAAATTAAAAATATGTAAAAAAAACACCTCAAAAAGGCATTTTATTTCATTTTGAGAAATACCCTGAAAGAAAAATTTGCATGTTTGTAAGCACAAAAAAATTATTGACATTCATGTGGGTTTGTTTTGTGAAATAACTTATTGACATATGGCATATTAAGCGTGCTACAGCTTCATAAAAATGTTATAACAATGTTGAAAGACAGCCAAAACTTGCAGTGTATTTTTGGCACAACCCCTTCACCGATCGTAAATCAATCCTGTGCAATTTGGTGCACATGTAAGGCCAGCTTGCATGCCAAATTATAGCTTTGTAACCATTGCAGTTTAAAAAAAATTACCTTAAGTAATGCTTCCTGGTTGTCATTGATAACAGACATGTCACCAGATAGGCAGGTTTTTCATAAAATTTGACAGTTTTCATTGGCAAGCAGTTTATTTTTAATACAAACTGACGGAGACATCTGTTTTTGGGATATCCCTGTGTTTTCCCGCCAACTAGGCCCTGCAATCTGTATTTGTAATGACTAAATGTCCTTGTGTTTATGACTGGCCTATGGCACCACGTGCTAGTCTGTGTTTTGGTGGCACCTGATTGGTCGAGTGTGGAACGGCGTTCGGTCACAAAACAAGAATACCACCAGCATTGGTTATTTAACATTGCAGTGCAATTATGTAATCTTCATAAAACAAGATACTGGTATCAGAATAACCAGACTATATAATATGTGTTCACGGCAAACGAATTTACACTCGTTGGCGTGAAACTGACGTCATCGTTTCTATGGAAACGTTGTTATAGTTTCCAAGATTTTGAAGGGGAATTCCACTGAGACACACAAAGTAGTAGTTTTTAATGGACAGACTGGTGACATATGGCATTAATGCCTTGTTTTCTTTTGTAGTACATATGTTTATACCAACAACTACTAATGTTCTATGAAGAAAATAGAAAAGAAATCAACTGACACAATAACCACCGCTCATGCCTTAAATGAGTTCAGATTAATGTTTATTACTGTACATCACAATAGTAATCTAGCCACAGTCTGTTCATAATTCTCAGTGTTAGTGTTTGTGTTTAGAAGTCAGGTGGATCAACACTTGACGGGAACAGGCGTGGTCGAGGCTGTCACGAAGGATCTCACCTCCATCACTGAAGAGTTCCAGACACTTGTTTTACCTTTTGTAAAGAAACATGCCAATATTTTCCAGTAAGTCTAGACTGTTGATTGTTACTATCTCTGTTTGATTATGTACCAAAACAAAGTAGGGCTGTAAAATGGACATCACTTGAGTAAAACTAGAATATGTTGAATAATATTAAAATTTACACTATTTCTATAGTGCCATAATCACATAGTGTTCTATGGTGCTTTACAAGTCTAAAGATTGTGTGTGTGTGTGTGTGTGTGTGTGTGTGTGTGTGTGTGTGTGTGTGTGTGTGTGTGTGTGTGTGTGTGTGTGTGTTTGTATGTGTGTGTGCGCATGCAAAAAATCCACAATAAATAAGTCATTAAACCAATCTTTGGCATATGTTTTCACAGATCTGAATGCCAAAATCTCGCGTTCTACAAAAAGATGGTGGCGTTTGTGATGGCCTACAGCTTCACAGAGCCTTGCGGAGACGAAGACGACGATAATGACACCATTCAACAGGTGTCACCACCAGTCATGGTTCCAATGGCCGACGTATTAAACCACATCGCAAAGAACAATGCACATCTCAACTTTGGCAAGGAAGTTTTGACAATGGTAGCAAAAGTACCGATTAGAAAAGTGAGTTTTTGGAAGAATTTAAAACATCTTTGATTCTGGAATGTTTTGTTCTTTTAATAATGATAAAAAAGGTAACTTCATTTGCGCCTAAATCTCGGAAACCAAGTTCAGAGGCGCATCAATACAGAAGGGTTAGACAATATCAGAATCGATAAGCCATATTATAGTCGCCAACAGATGGATCGGGAGCTAAGGTGGATACGCAAGGTTGTAATTATGTTTTTAAATGATGGCGACATTGTATAATATTTTTAACTGATCTAAGAAGGAGCAAATTCCAGAGAGTTGGTGCAGCAACAGAAAATGGCCTAATTCCAATATTGGTGTTGACTCTAGTAACAAAAAGTAAATCAGAACTAGATGATCGAAGCTGGATATGCTTTTTTATAGGAGTAAGCAATGAATATAAATATGCTGGTTGCTTACATGAAAGTGCCTGATAGGTAATGGTACATATCTTAAAAATAATACAATATCGTACGACTTACATACAGGAAGCCAGTGCAAGGACTTCAGAAGAGGCACTGAGTGAGAAAACAGTGTAGACTGAGTCATAACCCTGGCTAAGCAATTCTGTACATGTTGTAACCTAGTAATATCCTTAAGGGCGATATTGTGAAAAAGGGAATTACAGTAGTCAAGCCTACTAGTAACAAGTGCAGTTGCGATAGTTTTTGCAACAGAAAGAGGCAAATAACGGTGAATAAGATGTAAATCACAAATATGATAATAACAGCAGCGACAAGTTTAAGAAATTTGCCGCCTAAATTGAAATTATTATCAAAGTTTACTCCAAGATTTTGCTGAACATTTATTGAACAGCGGCAACTATTAAAAATGATGTTTCCTCTTAAAGGCCATATCTTGTCCAAATGTTTTTTTTCCAGAGAACTATGTGAATATACTTGTACATGTGTGTTATTCAATGTTATTACAAATCCGAAATCACATATTTGCCAAAACATTGATAAAATTGATCTTAAACAGTCACAGTGCAAACCTGAAAATGTCTGTTTTCCAGAAATGTCCAAAGGCACAGATACTAGTGGATTCCTATATTTCCAAATAATTTATCAGATAACTGGAATTGGATGTGAACATGAGATTTTTTTATGGAGACAGGATTCTGAGGTAAATATAACCTCTCAGTGTGTATATGTTTTGTCTTTCAGGGGGAAGAGATATTTAACACGTATGGCGAACTGGCCAACTTCCAACTACTGCACATGTATGGGTTTGCCGAGTCTTACCCAGATAATCACTTTGACACTGTAAGTGAACAGTAGTGGATCTGCAGTACAGGGCTTTCTCTTTTATTTTATTTTTTTAAATTGAGTGACAATTGCATACAGCTGAAATCAGACCACATGGTGGCAGAGTAGTGCACATAATTGGATAAGACCACATACGATTATTTGAACTACTCTGATAGCTGTCGAGTAGGATTACAGTGGAATGCAGATTGTTTAGGTTCCTAAGTACATATAAAAATGTAATGTCTACTTCAATGCTTTTATCTTTATTACTCTAGTAATAGTACTTTTCAGAGACCACAAACTCATCTGGTGAAAAACATATTTCATGAAGGTGAAGTTTTATTTATATAAGGCGATCTATTTAGTTTGTCATCAGACTTTATTTTATTTCATTGTACAGTCGCGCCTCTTTATAACGCGCCCCGTTATAACGCGGATTCGGTTATAACGCGGTCGGTCGTGAACCCTGAATTTCTGGCGCTATGACAAACTATATTAACACGGTAATAACTGTCAATTGTTTTGTGTGAAGTTATCCCCGTCTTTGTCCACGTGTATATTGAAAGACTAGTTGGCGGACAATAAATTTAACGTTGACGTACAACTGCAACGAATCAAGTGTGAGGCGCGTCACTACGTTGCCGTTGTTTGTTCTGCACTGCCAATGCTATCAAAGGTATAAGTTTCTTTGACTATAATTATGGTTAATTTTAACTTTAAGAACAGTAAATGTGGAGCGAGGTATTGTTTGTTTTGCACCGACATCAAACGAATTGTTTCCAATCTGCTGGTCATGCTCATGGCTTCCGTGGATCGCAAGTGGTTTCGGCGCCTGGTGGCTTATAAAGTGCAATTGAAATTCACAAATATGCCTTGCTTAAGGATGGGTTAAATATGGTTTAATACAGCTTAGTAAGCAAGATCAGTAAGCTAACATTGCGTAACAAATATTAGCTTTTCGCTGCGATGAACGCAAAGCTACTGTCTGTACTGGTGCACCAAAATATTAATTTGTCAACCACATATGAATTGGTGAATCGTAATATTGTTCAGCACGGTAAATGTGCTTTCTAAATTGGTATTTTGATATTGATTGAAAGACAAAGTTAAGCCAGTTGTGAGCATACTTATAGCTTTAAATCCTTAATCAACTCTAACACAGCGTTTGTCAAATCATTTGCGTATTCGGCTGCTGAGTGCCAGGTCATTATTTTAGATCTTACGTCAGTGGTACCATATTATCTTTCAGTTGACCGTGGCTTGTTGGTCCGTTGTTTATTTAAAAACGGTACACAATTCATGAATTTTATTCAGTTCAACATTCAACAGTGTCCAACAGTGTATGACATTTAAACAGAATACACACTGCCGTTGGCTGGCAGTTTAATAAGCTTCGTAAACTGCGTATAGACTGCGCAACGTGCACAATTTGGCTTCGATGGCATTTGTCGTGCAGCAGCGGTGTCGGTCATTGTCGTAGCGCCCCCGACGGCAGATACGGGAACGCACCACGTTTATAACGCGGATTCATTTCGTGGACCCCGACTACTTCGTTATAACGAGGCGCGACTGTATATTCCAATAATACTATTAGATTGAAGATAATCGTTTGTTTTGATATTATTCTTAACCAGGATGTTATGAATTCTATGTTGTGATGTAATTCAGTTAAAACAGTTGTACCTTCATAATATCAATAGAATATTCTTATACAGTACATTCTTGGATAGCTTCACAAGCTTTATAAAACTGTGATTAACTCCTTGTAGGTAAAACCAACCAAAATTTCAACTTCAAAATATATAAAAAGTAATTAAACCATTTAATAGAACACAATAACCTGAGTTCTCTTGCAAAATGTTATTGCAATATCTTTAATAGTTTCTGAGAAAATAAGGGTTGAAAATGCCTCAAAACGGTATATTTTGACATATTTAACGATTCGCCATGTTTACACCCCCATAGATTTGTAAAATGAAGACTTAGAACACCATAATTTGCAGTAATTATTACCATCAGTCCCTAGTTTGTGCATACTTTTTTTAGCTCGCACAGGACTGTACTTAATCAGATACAGAACCCTGAAAATACAAAAATCTTCAATTTTTACAGGCGTCGAATGACCAAATTTTACAGCGCAGCACATCCCACCTGAAAACGGCCATATCTCATTCATTTTTCATCATACAGAAATATGTCACGTATCCAAATGATCAGGATAACACAGATTCCATTTTGACATGCAAAAAAGCATTGTCAAACATACCTACTTCATGGTGACTGTTCAAACCTAAGGATGACAGTTTGATAATAACAAAGAATTCCGGTTTTGTACCTAAAGAAGTAAAAAGTTTGAGAACAAACAGGGCAGTGTCCTGTACCTACCTGCTTATGGTGCAAATCTGTTTGTGGTTAACAAAATGTATTTATGAACTGCCTCCACTCCGATTTCTAGTGGTTGTAGAAACCTTGCAGGAGAGTTGGTGAGCTGCAATCTTGCATGTAGCAAGATTGCAGAAAATGTCTTGTTTAAGAAAATGTGCACACATTTTCTGTTCTCATTTTGTCCCTACCCCCAGAGTGGAAATAACAAAGAGATGAACTATGATAAAACTTTATTTGTTCACAAGGTACATATACATAGCATGCGTTTTGACTTAAAAACACTTAAACAGTAACAATTAATAACATAATGCTGATTAAATTTGGAATTAATAGCTGCAACATGTATTGCAAAATATCTGAATATAGTTAAATTACCCTAAGATACGTCTATGCAAAATTAGAGAAATAGCTGCTGAACGGTTTCTGAGATATGGCAGCTAACGACGCACGGCGGACCGCGCACGGTAGACCGCCGTGGACGACGCCCGGCGGCACAGCGGAACGCCGTGGACGACGCACAGCGGACAGTTAGATCGTTAGATTTGCGAGACATGAAAATTAAATACAAAAAGACAATTCGATCAAACACTAAATAAAGAAAATGCCACAGCTACACACCTGTTAGATGGCGAATATCAGAATCCTTCATCGTTGAAGTTCCCGAGTGACCGACGACAGCAGAGCCGGCTGCCGTCATTGGCTACGCCCGATCCGGTCGATCGCGCGACACGTTTCGGCCTCCAACTTTCACGTAGATACGCATCACAGTATGAATTTATACTTAAAAACAGTGAACGCCACAAAAAAATACTAACGCTCACCTTTCATTTGCTATAATTTTGAGTGATTTTTATCGCTAGTTCGCCTACAACAGAGCCAGATAAAACTCCATCTACTTCTATCTCATAATTAGAAAAGGAATCCTTTGGCGATCCCCACATAAAACCCACCAATGAAATCGTCGGAATCCGGGCTTTCAGATGAGATTGTTTCTATAATTATACACACACACTGAAACGGGCGAAAGGTTTTTTAGAAGCCATTCTCAGCGTACCGCACAAACGGCTTCACGGACGCGATTCACACGTGCAAAAACCAGCCAACACCATTTGTCTCCCAGCGCCTGGCGCACGTAAATACTTTATTCAATGAACAACAAAACACCACATTCTGAAAGATAAGATAACAAACTTTATTGCAGTATAAGTCTTGATGTAATATTCTCACATTTACTGAGAGAAATGTCGGGTTGGAAATCAGGTACAAGGGTACATTATAGTCATTTGCAAACTAAGTAAGAGAATATACAGTTAAAATGTTAAACATAAGTTTGAATTAGTTATATAAAAATATTTATAAATAATTAAATATAAATGAGTTAGCTTAGTTTTATTTGTTCCATGATGTTATGATTAGCATTTTTAATCTCTTATACATATGTTAATATGTGTGGTATGATTTGTGCAAATGATGCGTGTTAAGAGATACCATTAGTGTAGACTTGAAACATGATATGCGTCCACTAATGCAGCCATCTAGCCGACGAGCTAGTGGCACTTTGGACTGACTCACTCTCCCCGCGACACTAGAACTAAACAGCACGACGATTTGGCATGCGTTTGTATCTGCTTGAATAAAGCTGTTTAATGACATAACACGAGTTATCAACAATGCGTGAAAGGCTCGGCCATTGAAAATGATGTAAAAGTAAGCATGTTACAGAGTGAAAATAAAATGATCAATCAATCAACCAGACTGCATATTCTTGATGGAATATAATTGTTTTGCAGCTCTATTAAATGACACCACTGATGTTGCTGCTCTACTGTTTGTTATTTACCTACAGGTGGAGCTGGGAATGAGGCTGGTGGGGGAAGTTGTCGTGAGGGATGCTGCCCTTCTGGGACTTGAGGGAGCAGAGGAGAAGTGGAAATTTCTATGCAAACAGGTAAAATAGAGAGGTTCTAGGGCAAGAAATCCCTGGTTCAGGGCTGTGAGAGCATGTAATTTAGGGTGGTGTCATACTTTTAGTCGTAAACACAGTATATTTGGTTGGGTGGTTTGGCCATAGCTGTGTTTTGCAATCAGTCAATACAGTGGTGCCACCTGATGAGTGAAACTGGTATTACTGCTATTGTGGATACCAAAACTGTGGAAAACTAATCATATAAGAAGTTAATTGCCTAAGACTTGCCTCCTTTCCATGTTCAGTTAGTTAGGTGTTGTGTCGTGATTATACTTTGGTATAAAATTGCAGGCCATTTGATTGGCAATATCCACATTACCGCAAGTCTCTCATCATTTCAGCAGTTGTGTCGTCACAATTTTTCGTCAATAATTTCAGTGACATATCAGCGAAAACACACATTATCGCCTTCCGCAAACATGCTTTTGTCTAAGTCCGAATCATCACTAAAACTGTCCAGTGCGCAACATTCAATTTACCAGGACATTGTTACCAGCTACTGTTGCCATAATTGGCAACAGTAGAAATTAACTGGTCAGCAGCAACGGATTGAATTTCAAAATACTGGTGATAACAGCTAGCCTTAGTTTGTTGCCCAATGGGTGTAAGCTTGTTGTTATAAATACTTTAACAAATATACATTAAAAGGAATTTTAGGTTCATTGTTATTTGTTGACATTGTCATAGCGTGAGAACAGGGAACATGTTTCCTTGCAGGAGTTAGTGTCTGAAGACGGAGCGTGGGTCCTGGGTGTGGAAGGAATCCTCACTGAAGACGAGACATACCACACACTGAAGGTAGATGGCATCACCATCGTATACCATAGTTGTTTCACTATCATATTTGACATAGAAATGATTTTAAAAACTAAAGCAGACCAATAATAGAGATTATTATAACATGGAAATAACAAATGGACTGATTGGCATAAAACACCCACATATAATTATATACATAATTACACGCACGCACACACACACACACACCCACGCATACACACAATTATATACAAACACACGCATGCACACACATTTCTGTTCACTCTTTCCTAACAATTTTATGAAACTGTTCATAATAGCCATATGACACAACTAGTCAGCAAAATGTTGGGGCCAACTTCCATCTACACTTAAAAGCACAACTTAGTGGTGGCACTGAATGATTATATCGACCATGAGTGTGGTTTCAGGAACAATGTGGATCGCATGGCTCACACAAGTTACACCAAACCATGGGAGTGGGACCTTCATGGGAGAAAACTCATATCCAGGGCACTTAGTTGCTCCCACCCCCCAAAAAAACGCCACATGGAGAAGTGCATAAATATGATTATTGTTTCCAGGTTCTAGCAATGAACAAGGATAAGTTTAAGGAATACGTAGAGAATGATGGATGGAGTGAAACAGACAGTGAGAAGGACGACAGCATGTGTGAATCACTGACAAATGGTTGGTCTCGGTATACAGTCAAACACTCATCATAATTTGGAAATATCAGTAACAAAATAAGTTAGACTTTTTAATGATATCATGATTAGCAGGTGCCTAATATGTGGTATTGTGTACTGTTAAATCCTTATTTACCTTCTAATCACAGTGTTAATCATTACTGTTTCATTGGCTCAGATTGTTGACATTACTGTTTCAATGGCTCAGATTGTTGACATTACTGTTTCAATGGCTCAGATTGTTGACATTACTGTTTCATTGGCTCAGATTGTTGACATTACTGTCTCATTGGCTCAGATTGTTGACATTACTGTCTCATTGGCTCAGATTGTTGGTATTACTGTTTCATTGGCTCAGATTGTTGGCATTACTGTCTCATTGGCTCAGATTGTTGGTATTACTGTTTCATTGGCTCAGATTGTTGACATTACTGTTTCATTGGCTCAGATTGTTGACATTACTGTTTCATTGGCTCAGATTGTTGACATTACTGTCTCATTGGCTCAGATTGTTGGTATTACTGTTTCATTGGCTCAGATTGTTGGCATTACTGTCTCATTGGCTCAGATTGTTGGCATTACTGTTTCATTGGCTCAGATTGTTGGCATTACTGTTTCATTGGCTCAGATTGTTGGCATTACTGTTTCAATGGCTCAGATTGTTGACATTACTGTTTCATTGGCTCAGATTGTTGACATTACTGTCTCATTGGCTCAGATTGTTGGTATTACTGTTTCATTGGCTCAGATTGTTGACATTACTGTTTCAATGGCTCAGATTGTTGGCATTACTGTCTCATTGGCTCAGATTGTTGACATTACTGTCTCATTGGCTCAGATTGTTGACATTACTGTTTCAATGGCTCAGATTGTTGACATTACTGTTTCATTGGCTCAGATTGTTGACATTACTGTCTCATTGGCTCAGATTGTTGACATTACTGTCTCATTGGCTCAGATTGTTGGTATTACTGTTTCATTGGCTCAGATTGTTGGCATTACTGTCTCATTGGCTCAGATTGTTGGTATTACTGTTTCATTGGCTCAGATTGTTGACATTACTGTTTCATTGGCTCAGATTGTTGACATTACTGTTTCATTGGCTCAGATTGTTGACATTACTGTCTCATTGGCTCAGATTGTTGGTATTACTGTTTCATTGGCTCAGATTGTTGGCATTACTGTCTCATTGGCTCAGATTGTTGGCATTACTGTTTCATTGGCTCAGATTGTTGGCATTACTGTTTCATTGGCTCAGATTGTTGGCATTACTGTTTCAATGGCTCAGATTGTTGACATTACTGTTTCATTGGCTCAGATTGTTGACATTACTGTCTCATTGGCTCAGATTGTTGGTATTACTGTTTCATTGGCTCAGATTGTTGACATTACTGTTTCAATGGCTCAGATTGTTGGCATTACTGTCTCATTGGCTCAGATTGTTGGCATTACTGTTTCATTGGCTCAGATTGTTGGCATTACTGTCTCATTGGCTCAGATTGTTGGCATTACTGTTTCATTGGCTCAGATTGTTGACATTACTGTCTCATTGGCTCAGATTTTTGGCATTACTGTCTCATTGGCTCAGATTGTTTGCATAACTGTCTCGTTGGCTCAGATTGTTGGCATTACTGTTTCATTGGCTCAGATTGTTGGCATTACTGTGTCATTGGCTCATATTGTTGGCATTACTGTCTCATTGGCTCAGATTGTTGGCATTACTGTCTCATTGGCTCAGATTGTTGGCATTACTGTCTCATTGGCTCAGATTGTTGGCAATACTGTCTCATTGGCTCAGATTGTTGGCATTACTGTCTCATTGGCTCAGCTTGTTGGCATTACTGTCTCATTGGCTCAGCTTGTTGGCATTACTGTCTCATTGGCTCAGATTGTTGGCATTACTGTCTCATTGGCTAAGATTTTTGGCATTACAGTTTCTTTGGCTCAGATTGTTGGCATAACTGTTTCATTGGCTCAGATTGTTGGCATTACTGTTTTATTGGCTCAAATGTACGTAAGTGAAGGGAACAATGTGTGATGACAAGTTCTGGAAAGGAAGGTCAGATTTACCTCAAATTTCATTGTTAACATAGACACACAAACATAAACCAATACACCAGGTTTCATCAAAATTGAAGATGGACATGTAAATGTTATTGTTTTTGATTTGGCGTGGAATGCGCCCACAGACTGTCTTAGTTCGTCTGTTGTATTCACCATTTTCATACTCCTTATACCCTTATAAATGTTTTGTTACAGATGACATACAAAATCTTCCACCAGTGTGGAAACAACTACTTAAAAGGTAGGACATTCTGTGTCATCTTTAATCCCAACAATTCAGTATTTAACACAGCAGCTGTTTTTGTTCTTCGTTTGCTATTTATTTGATATGACAAAATATTTCCTTTGAAAACCCAGTAGTCTTCTTACTTGGCTTTTGGGCTGTTCAGAAACATCAGTAATATTTATTCATATAAGTATAAATATTGGTTGCATAGAGTTTGTATTATAGCCCCTTTTAAATAGTGCTCAACACTGAATTTTTGCTACACTACTTTTATATATTCTGCCTCATGACATCGCTAAGTACAGCTGCATCAAAACATTACAGATAATTTAAATCAGATGTTGCTACTTTCCATTATTACATTTTCATGCAGACTGGGACTGACTGTGTTTTGCGTATTAGGGTTGCAGACTGCAGATTGCAGCAATACAGCGAGAGGCTGGACGTTGATCATTCACTGGTCTTACCTTCGTCGTTCACATCAAACAGACACAGATATGCCACTTACGTCATATATGGACAGAAGAAACTATTGCACAATCTTATACAGATGTGTACATAGCAGTACACGTTGTTTTACACATGGGTACAATTCTAACTTTTGTTGAGAAATGTCAGTAATTTTTTATTTCTGTGTCACAGGCTCGAAAACAAGTTTTGTGTTGTCTACTTTCTAAATTGTTTGAGCTTGGATAGAAGAAATGTCTTGAATATTCTTGCCAAATACATAGTTTAATTACAAAACTATGGTTGTATTTACAAACCTGAAGATCTGCCGTGGTTTCATGATTTCAACTTTTTATTACCTTCAGGCATCCATAGTTTCAACAGTAAAGGTGTATGTAATACAGTGTACCAGTATTTATTGGTAAAACACACAATTGTAATAAATCCTCCGAAAAACTCAACTGTAAAGCCTATTTGCTATACCAAATTATACACACATTTATACATGACATTTTTATGCTTCTATAATAAATACTTAAATACAAGACACTTCTTGACTTATTTATTTCAAGACAATTTTATCAACCAATTTGCAACTGTGTACCAACTAAGTCACTCAGAGACCTGGAAATAATATGGCACATCCTACATTTATGACAGAAATTTAACAGCTTCATAAACTGGAATAACTCGATGTCCCGACATGTTTTGAAGCTGAAGTGTGGTCTTTTATCAAAATCGATGAAAACAGATGACTGTTCATTTCATCTGGTAACTTCAAAAATGTGACTCACCTTATGTAAAAGTAACCACTACCCGAAAACGGCTATATAACAAATATGTTTTATTTCTGTTAATACTGAACAAATCTTAACCAAGGAGTACTAATTAGATAAATAAATGAAATATGGGCTCATTACGTATTACCATAAGACAGTTGTACAAACGAGCTGGCATGTCGTAGTGGGAACTATATGAGACAGTTGTACAAACGAGCTGGCATGTCGTAGTGGGAACTACATGAGACAGTTGTACAAACGAGCTGGCATGTCGTAGTGGGAACTACATAAGACAGTTGTACAAACGAGCTGGCACGTCGTAGTGGGAACTACATGAGACAGTTGTACAAACGAGCTGGCATGTCGTAGTGGGAACTATATGAGACAGTTGTACAAACGAGCTGGCATGTCGTAGTGGGAACTACATGAGACAGTTGTACAAACGAGCTGGCATGTCGTAGTGGGAACTACATAAGACAGTTGTACAAACGAGCTGGCACGTCGTAGTGGGAACTACATGAGACAGTGGTACAAACGAGCTGGCATGTCGTAGTGGGAACTACATAAGACAGTTGTACAAACGAGCTGGCATGTCGTAGTGGGAACTACATGAGACAGTGGTACAAACGAGCTGGCATGTCGTAGTGGGAACTACATAAGACAGTTGTACAAACAAGCTGGCATGTCGTAGTGGGAACTACATAAGACAGTTGTACAAACGAGCTGGCATGTCGTAGTGGGAACTACATGAGACAGTTGTACAAACAAGCTGGCACGTCGTAGTGGGAACTACATAAGACAGTTGTACAAACGAGCTGGCATGTCGTAGTGGGAACTACATCAGACAGTGGTACAAACAAGCTGGCACGTCGTAGTGGGAACTACATGAGACAGTTGTACAAACAAGCTGGCACGTCGTAGTGGGAACTACATCAGACAGTTGTACAAACAAGCGGGCACGTCGTAGTGGGAACTACATCAGACAGTGGTACAAACAAGCTGGCACGTCGTAGTGGGAACTACATGAGACAGTTGTACAAACAAGCTGGCACGTCGTAGTGGGAACTACATCAGACAGTTGTACAAACAAGCTGGCACGTCGTAGTGGGAACTACATCAGACAGTGGTACAAACAAGCTGGCACGTCGTAGTGGGAACTACATAAGACAGTTGTACAAACAAGCTGGCACGTCGTAGTGGGAACTACATGAGACAGTTGTACAAACAAGCTGGCATGTCGTAGTGGGAACTACATAAGACAGTTGTACAAACAAGCTGGCATGTCGTAGTGGGAACTACATGAGACAGTTGTACAAACGAGCTGGCACGTCGTAGTGGGAACTACATCAGACAGTTGTACAAACAAGCTGGCACGTCGTAGTGGGAACTACATCAGACAGTGGTACAAACAAGCTGGCATGTCGTAGTGGGAACTACATAAGACAGTTGTACAAACAAGCGGGCACGTCGTAGTGGGAACTACATCAGACAGTGGTACAAACAAGCTGGCACGTCGTAGTGGGAACTACATAAGACAGTTGTACAAACGAGCTGGCACGTCGTAGTGGGAACTACATCAGACAGTTGTACAAACAAGCGGGCACGTCGTAGTGGGAACTACATAAGACAGTTGTACAAACAAGCTGGCACGTCGTAGTGGGAACTACATAAGACAGTTGTACAAACGAGCTGGCACGTCGTAGTGGGAACTACATCAGACAGTTGTACAAACAAGCGGGCACGTCGTAGTGGGAACTACATAAGACAGTTGTACAAACAAGCGGGCACGTCGTAGTGGGAACTACATGAGACAGTTGTACAAACAAGCGGGCACGTCGTAGTGGGAACTACATCAGACAGTGGTACAAACAAGCTGGCACGTCGTAGTGGGAACTACATAAGACAGTTGTACAAACGAGCTGGCATGTCGTAGTGGGAACTACATCAGACAGTTGTACAAACAAGCGGGCACGTCGTAGTGGGAACTACATAAGACAGTTGTACAAACGAGCTGGCATGTCATAGTGGGAACTACATCAGACAGTTGTACAAACAAGCGGGCACGTCGTAGTGGGAACTACATGAGACAGTTGTACAAACGAGCTGGCACGTCGTAGTGGGAACTACATCAGACAGTTGTACAAACAAGCGGGCACGTCGTAGTGGGAACTACATGAGACAGTTGTACAAACGAGCTGGCACGTCGTAGTGGGAACTACATAAGATAGTTGTACAAACGAGCTGGCACGTCGTAGTGGGAACTACATGAGACAGTGGTACAAACGAGCTGGCATGTCGTAGTGGGAACTACATAAGACAGTTGTACAAACAAGCTGGCATGTCGTAGTGGGAACTACATAAGACAGTTGTACAAACGAGCTGGCATGTCGTAGTGGGAACTACATGAGACAGTTGTACAAAGTGTACAAACAAGCTGGCACGTCGTAGTGGGAACTACATAAGACAGTTGTACAAACAAGCTGGCATGTCGTAGTGGGAACTACATGAGACAGTTGTACAAAGCGAGGCTGGCGTATGGTAGTGGGAACTACATGAACAGTTAGCCTGAAAGCAATTTTGACGCGATGGTAATTAGAGACTACATGAGACAGTGGTACAAACGAGCTGGCATGTCGTAGTGGGAACTACATAAGACAGTTGTACAAACAAGCTGGCATGTCGTAGTGGGAACTACATAAGACAGTTGTACAAACGAGCTGGCATGTCGTAGTGGGAACTACATGAGACAGTTGTACAAACAAGCTGGCACGTCGTAGTGGGAACTACATGAGACAGTTGTACAAACAAGCTGGCACGTCGTGAGGAATTAGAACTACGTAAGAGACAGTTGGCCTGCCAAACAAGCTGGCACGTCGTAGTGGGAACTACATAAGACAGTTGTACAAACGAGCTGGCACGTCGTAGTGGGAACTACATGAGACAGTTGTACAAACAAGCTGGCACGTCGTAGTGGGAACTACATAAGACAGTTGTACAAACGAGCTGGCATGTCATAGTGGGAACTACATGAGACAGTGGTACAAACGAGCTGGCACGTCGTAGTGGGAACTACATGAGACAGTTGTACAAACGAGCTGGCACGTCGTAGTGGGAACTACATGAGACAGTTGTACAAACAAGCGGGCACGTCGTAGTGGGAACTACATAAGACAGTGGTACAAACAAGCGGGCACGTCGTAGTGGGAACTACATAAGACAGTGGTACAAACAAGCTGGCACGTCGTAGTGGGAACTACATGAGACAGTTGTACAAACGAGCTGGCATGTCGTAGTGGGAACTACATCAGACAGTGGTACAAACGAGCTGGCATGTCGTAGTGGGAACTACATGAGACAGTTGTACAAACAAGCGGGCACGTCGTAGTGGGAACTACATAAGACAGTGGTACAAACAAGCGGGCACGTCGTAGTGGGAACTACATAAGACAGTGGTACAAACAAGCTGGCATGTCGTAGTGGGAACTACATAAGACAGTTGTACAAACGAGCTGGCACGTCGTAGTGGGAACTACATCAGACAGTGGTACAAACAAGCTGGCACGTCGTAGTGGGAACTACATGAGACATTTGTACAAACAAGCGGGCACGTCGTAGTGGGAACTACATCAGACAGTGGTACAAACAAGCTGGCACGTCGTAGTGGGAACTACATAAGACAGTTGTACAAACGAGCTGGCACGTCGTAGTGGGAACTACATCAGACAGTTGTACAAACAAGCGGGCACGTCGTAGTGGGAACTACATGAGACAGTTGTACAAACGAGCTGGCACGTCGTAGTGGGAACTACATAAGATAGTTGTACAAACGAGCTGGCACGTCGTAGTGGGAACTACATGAGACAGTGGTACAAACGAGCTGGCATGTCGTAGTGGGAACTACATAAGACAGTTGTACAAACAAGCTGGCATGTCGTAGTGGGAACTACATAAGACAGTTGTACAAACGAGCTGGCATGTCGTAGTGGGAACTACATAAGACAGTTGTACAAACGAGTTGGCATGTCGTAGTGGGAACTACATAACAGTTATACAAACGAGTTGGCATGTCATACTGGGAACTACATAAGACAGTTATACAAATGAGTTGGCATGTCATAGTGGGAACTACATAAGACAGTTATACAAACGAGTTGGCATGTCGTAGTGGGAACTACATAAGACAGTTGTACAAACGAGCTGGCATGTCGTAGTGGGAACTACATAAGACAGTGTACAAACGAGCTGGCATGTCGTAGTGGGAACTACATAAGACAGTTGTACAAACGAGGTGGCATGTCGTAGTGGGAACTACATAAGACAGTTGTACAAACGAGCTGGCACGTCATAGTGGGAACTACATGAGACAGTGGTACAAACGAGCTGGCATGTCGTAGTGGGAACTACATAAGACAGTTGTACAAACGAGCTGGCACGTCGTAGTGGGAACTACATGAGACAGTGGTACAAACGAGCTGGCATGTCGTAGTGGGAACTACATGAGACAGTTGTACAAACAAGCTGGCACGTCGTAGTGGGAACTACATAAGACAGTTGTACAAACGAGCTGGCATGTCGTAGTGGGAACTACATAAGACAGTTGTACAAACGAGCTGGCATGTCGTAGTGGGAACTACATAAGACAGTTGTACAAACGAGCTGGCACGTCGTAGTGGGAACTACATGAGACAGTGGTACAAACGAGCTGGCATGTCATAGTGGGAACTACATAAGACAGTTGTACAAACAAGCTGGCATGTCGTAGTGGGAACTACATAAGACAGTTGTACAAACGAGCTGGCACGTCGTAGTGGGAACTACATAAGACAGTTGTACAAACGAGCTGGCACGTCGTAGTGGGAACTACATAAGACAGTTGTACAAACGAGCTGGCATGTCGTAGTGGGAACTACATAAGACAGTTGTACAAACAAGCTGGCACGTCGTAGTGGGAACTACATAAGACAGTTGTACAAACGAGCTGGCACGTCGTAGTGGGAACTACATGAGACAGTTGTACAAACAAGCTGGCACGTCGTAGTGGGAACTACATAAGACAGTTGTACAAACGAGCTGGCATGTCGTAGTGGGAACTACATGAGACAGTGGTACAAACGAGCTGGCACGTCGTAGTGGGAACTACATGAGACAGTTGTACAAACGAGCTGGCACGTCGTAGTGGGAACTACATGAGACAGTTGTACAAACAAGCGGGCACGTCGTAGTGGGAACTACATAAGACAGTGGTACAAACAAGCGGGCACGTCGTAGTGGGAACTACATAAGACAGTGGTACAAACAAGCTGGCACGTCGTAGTGGGAACTACATGAGACAGTTGTACAAACGAGCTGGCATGTCGTAGTGGGAACTACATCAGACAGTGGTACAAACGAGCTGGCATGTCGTAGTGGGAACTACATGAGACAGTTGTACAAACAAGCGGGCACGTCGTAGTGGGAACTACATAAGACAGTGGTACAAACAAGCGGGCACGTCGTAGTGGGAACTACATAAGACAGTGGTACAAACAAGCTGGCATGTCGTAGTGGGAACTACATAAGACAGTTGTACAAACGAGCTGGCACGTCGTAGTGGGAACTACATCAGACAGTGGTACAAACAAGCTGGCACGTCGTAGTGGGAACTACATGAGACAGTTGTACAAACAAGCGGGCACGTCGTAGTGGGAACTACATCAGACAGTGGTACAAACAAGCTGGCACGTCGTAGTGGGAACTACATAAGACAGTTGTACAAACGAGCTGGCACGTCGTAGTGGGAACTACATCAGACAGTTGTACAAACAAGCGGGCACGTCGTAGTGGGAACTACATGAGACAGTTGTACAAACGAGCTGGCACGTCGTAGTGGGAACTACATAAGATAGTTGTACAAACGAGCTGGCACGTCGTAGTGGGAACTACATGAGACAGTGGTACAAACGAGCTGGCATGTCGTAGTGGGAACTACATAAGACAGTTGTACAAACAAGCTGGCATGTCGTAGTGGGAACTACATAAGACAGTTGTACAAACGAGCTGGCACGTCGTAGTGGGAACTACATGAGACAGTTGTACAAACGAGCTGGCACGTCGTAGTGGGAACTACATAAGACAGTTGTACAAATGAGCTGGCATGTCGTAGTGGGAACTACATAAGACAGTTGTACAAACGAGCTGGCATGTCGTAGTGGGAACTACATAAGACAGTTGTACAAACGAGCTGGCACGTCGTAGTGGGAACTACATGAGACAGTGGTACAAACGAGCTGGCATGTCGTAGTGGGAACTACATAAGACAGTTGTACAAACGAGCTGGCATGTCGTAGTGGGAACTACATAAGACAGTTGTACAAACGAGCTGGCACGTCGTAGTGGGAACTACATGAGACAGTGGTACAAACGAGCTGGCATGTCGTAGTGGGAACTACATAAGACAGTTGTACAAACAAGCTGGCATGTCGTAGTGGGAACTACATAAGACAGTTGTACAAACGAGCTGGCATGTCGTAGTGGGAACTACATAAGACAGTTGTACAAACGAGCTGGCACGTCGTAGTGGGAACTACATAAGACAGTTGTACAAACGACCTGGCACGTCGTAGTGGGAACTACATAAGACAGTTGTACAAACGAGCTGGCACGTCATAGTGGGAACTACATAAGACAGTTGTATAAACGAGCTGGCACGTCGTAATGGGAACTACATAAGACAGTTGTACAAACGAGCTGGCACGTCGTAGTGGGAACTACATAAGACAGTTGTACGAAAGAGCTGGTATGTCGTAGTGGGAACTACATAAGACAGTTGTACGAACGAGCTGGCACGTCGTAGTGGGAACTACATAAGACAGTTGTACGAACGAGCTGGCATGTCGTAGTGGGAACTACATAAGACAGTTGTACAAACAAGCTGGCGTGTCGTAGTGGGAACTACATGTGACAGTTGTACAAACGAGCTGGCATGTCGTAGTGGGAACTACATGAGACAGTTGTACAAACAAGCTGGCATGTCGTAGTGGGAACTACATAAGACAGTTGTACAAACAAGCTGGCATGTCGTAGTGGGAACTACATAAGACAGTTGTACAAACGAGCTGGCATGTCGTAGTGGGAACTACATGAGACAGTTGTACAAACGAGCTGGCATGTCGTAGTGGGAACTACATGAGACAGCTGTACAAACAAGCTGGCATGTCGTAGTGGGAACTACATCAGACAGTTGTACAAACGAGCTGGCATGTCGTAGTGGGAACTACATAAGACAGTTGTACAAACGAGCTGGCATGTCGTAGTGGGAACTACATAAGACAGTTGTACAAACGAGCTGGCATGTCGTAGTGGGAACTACATAAGACAGTTGTACAAACGAGCTGGCATGTCGTAGTGGGAACTACATAAGACAGTTGTACAAACGAGCTGGCATGTCGTAGTGGGAACTACATAAGACAGTTGTACAAACGAGCTGGCATGTCGTAGTAGGAACTATATAAAACAGTTGTACAAACGAGCTGGCATGTCGTAGTGGGAACTATATAAAACAGTTGTACAAATGAGCTGGCATGTCGTAGTGGGAACTACATAAGACAGTTGTACAAACAAGCTGGCATGTCGTAGTGGGAACTATATAAAACAGTTGTACAAACGAGCTGGCACGTCGTAGTGGGAACTACATAAGACAGTTGTACAAACGAACTGGCATGTCGTAGTGGGAACTACATGAGACAGTTGTACAAACGAGCTGGCATGTCATAGTGTGAACTACATAAGACAGTTGTACAAACGACCTGGCATGTCGTAGTGGGAACTACATAAGACAGTTGTACAAACGAGCTGGCATGTCGTAGTGGGAACTACATGAGACAGTTGTACAAACGAGCTGGCATGTCGTAGTGGGAACTACATGAGACAGTTGTACAAACGAGCTGGCACGTCGTAGTGGGAACTACATAAGACAGTTGTACAAACGAGCTGGCATGTCGTAGTGGGAACTACATAAGACAGTTGTACAAACGAGCTGGCATGTCATAGTGGGAACTACATAAGACAGTTGTACAAACGAGCTGGCACGTCGTAGTGGGAACTACATGAGACAGCGGTACAAACGAGCTGGCATGTCGTAGTGGGAACTACATAAGACAGTTGTACAAACAAGCTGGCACGTCGTAGTGGGAACTACATAAGACAGTTGTACAAACAAGCTGGCATGTCGTAGTGGGAACTACATAAGACAGTTGTACAAACGAGCTGGCACGTCGTAGTGGGAACTACATAAGACAGTTGTACAAACGAGCTGGCACGTCGTAGTGGGAACTACATGAGACAGTGGTACAAATGAGCTGGCATGTCGTAGTGGGAACTACATGAGACAGTTGTACAAACAAGCTGGCACGTCGTAGTGGGAACTACATAAGACAGTTGTACAAACGAGCTGGCATGTCGTAGTGGGAACTACATAAGACAGTTGTACAAACGAGCTGGCACGTCGTAGTGGGAACTACATAAGACAGTTGTACAAACGAGCTGGCATGTCGTAGTGGGAACTACATAAGACAGTTGTACAAACAAGCTGGCATGTCGTAGTGGGAACTATATAAAACAGTTGTACAAACGAGCTGGCACGTCATAGTGGGAACTACATAAGACAGTTGTACAAACGAGCTGACATGTCGTAGTGTGAACTACATAAGACAGTTGTACAAACGACCTGGCATGTCGTAGTGGGAACTACATAAGACAGTTGTACAAACGAGCTGGCATGTCGTAGTGGGAACTACATGAGACAGTTGTACAAACAAGCTGGCATGTCGTAGTGGGAACTATATAAGACAGTTGTACAAACAAGCTGGCATGTCGTAGTGGGAACTATATAAGACAGTTGTACAAACGAGCTGGCATGTCGTAGTGGGAACTACATAAGACAGTTGTACAAACGAGCTGGCATGTCGTAGTGGGAATTACATGAGACAGTTGTACAAACGAGCTGGCATGTCGTAGTGGGAACTACATAAGACAGTTGTACAAACGGTGAGGTAAATAGACAAAGCTTGAACTGCATGCAATTATCCTATAGTTGGCATCATACATGAATTGTAAGACCAGACGTTTTGGTGAGCCTGGAAGGGATACAGGCGATTGGTGATACAGATAGGCCAGTTAAGGTCCAATACTACAGCTAAGATTTAGAGATAAGGATTTATTTTAAATATGTAATTTTTTTTACTGTACTTAAAGAACATAAGTTGGGATGTTAAACAAAATTTAGCCCCTCCCTCCTTCCCTTTGTTGGCATGGAAACAATCAAAATAACTCGGTTATCAATGTAATTGGTTTTATTGCCTGTTTACAACACGTCATGTTGTGCGAGACAACACTAGTAGTATGTATGTAGCTACTGGTGTGTGAGACAACGCTAGTAGTATGTATGTAGCTACTGGTGTATGAGACAACGCTAGTAGTATGTATGTAGCTACTGGTGTGTGAGACAACGCTAGTAGTATGTATGTAGCTACAGGTGTATGAGACAACGCTAGTAGTATGCATGTAGCTACTGGTGTATGAGACAACGCTAATAGTATGTATGTAGCTACTGGTGTGTAAGACAACGCTAGTAGTTTGTATGTAGCTACTGGTGTGTGAGACAATGCTAGTAGTATGTATGTAGCTACTGGTGTATGAGACAACGCTAGTAATATGTATGTAGTTACTGGTGTGTGAGACAACGCTAGTAGTATGTATGTAGCTACTGGTGTGTGAGACAACGCTAGTAGTATGCATGTAGCTACTGGTGTCACTTCGGCTTGTAAATGAGTTCGTTACGGAGAAGAAAGTCGTAGATCTTGCGTGTCTTGTTCACATCGATCTTAATGAGTGGCCGAGCCTGGGCCAGTCGTAGGCCATGCTGTCGACTGCACTCGGCGATGAGCAGCCGCCGGAACTCAAGGTAAGCTTCAGGGACAAGACGCACCCCAGAACACAGCTGCAACAGGATCAATTACTGGTGACAATCACATCTCAGAACACGGCTGCAACAGGATCAATTACAGGTGACAATCACCTCTCAGAATGTAGCTGCAACATCATCAATTACTGGTGACAATCACAATGTAGCTGCAACGCAATCTATTACTGATGACATTCACAAAATACGAATCAAAAACGATTTTGTGTGTTCATATCTTTGTACCATACATAATTAAACTTTAAATATTGAAAATGGATATATCTGAGAAGTATTCTAAAATTGATCATGTTTTTAAAGGATTTGTGAGAAAAAATATGCACAATTCTATCAACATAATATGGTTGTTACTAAAAAAATTGTATATTCTGTACACATACCTGTCTTTCTTCCTCACTTAGTTTGTCATACCCAGGCAGACTGACAATGTCCAAAGCAGGGGCACTCTTACGGGCTGAAAAACAAGTCAACTTCCAATTACTCGAGGATCTTAAAAACAAAATTATGTCATGATAGTATTTCATTATGATGAACACTGGCATGTTTTTGTCATGTGGTGGTAAAAACCAAATACAAAGCAACTAGCCACCTCCCATCCCTGCATACAGCCAATAAAAAACAAATCCTGGGCATAACAGATATTTTATCCAAACAAAATCTACAAATAATTCACGATGTCACATCATTTCACATTGCGTTTTTCCTAGAAACAGTCCTATTTGCTAACTACAGTGCTACCACAAGTATGAAACTGAGTCCTGTAAGCTAACTACATTGCTTAAACAAGTATGAAACTGAGTCCAGTAAGCTAACTACATTGTTACCACTAGTACGAAACTGAGTCCTGTAAGCTAACTACATTGCTACCACAAGTATGAAACTGAGTCCTGTAAGCTAACTACATTGCTACCACAAGTATGAAACTGAGTCCTGTAAGCTAACTACAGTGCTACCACAAGTATGAAACTGAGTCCTGTAAGCTAACTACATTGCTACCACAAGTATGAAACTGAGTCCTGAAAGCTATCTACAGTGCTACCACAAGTATGAAACTGAGTCCTGTAAGCTAACTACAGTGCTACCACAAGTATGAAACTGAGTCCTGTAAGCTAACTACATTGCTACCACATGTATGAAACTGAGTCCTGTAAGCTAACTACATTGCTACCACAAGTATGAAACTGAGTCCTGAAAGCTAACTACAGTGCTACCACAAGTATGAAACTGAGTCCTGTAAGCTAACTACAGTGCTACCACAAGTATGAAACTGAGTCCTGTAAGCTAACTACATTGCTACCACAAGTATGAAACTGAGTCCTGAAAGCTAACTACATTGCTACCACAAGTATGAAACTGAGTCCTGTAAGCTAACTACATTGCTACCACAAGTATGAAACTGAGTCCTGTAAGCTAACTACAGTGCTACCACAAGTATGAAACTGAGTCCTGTAAGCTAACTACAGTGCTACCACAAGTATGAAACTGAGTCCTGTAAGCTAACTACATTGCTACCACAAGTATGAAACTGAGTCCTGAAAGCTATCTACAGTGCTACCACAAGTATGAAACTGAGTCCTGTAAGCTAACTACAGTGCTACCACAAGTATGAAACTGAGTCCTGTAAGCTAACTACATTGTTACCACTAGTACGAAACTGAGTCCTGTAAGCTAACTACAGTGCTACCACAAGTATGAAACTGATTCCTGTAAGTAAGCTAACTACATTGCTACCACAAGTATGAAACTGAGTCCTGTAAGCTAACTACAGTGCTACCACAAGTATGAAACTGAGTCCTGTAAGCTATCTACAGTGCTACCACAAGTATGAAACTGAGTCCTGAAAGCTATCTACAGTGCTACCACAAGTATGAAACTGAGTCCTGAAAGCTAACTACATTGCTACCACAAGTATGAAACTGAATCCTGTAAGCTATCTACAGTGCTACCACAAGTATGAAACTGAATCCTGTAAGCTAACTACATTGCTACCACAAGTATGAAACTGAGTCCTGTAAGCTATCTACAGTGCTACCACAAGTATGAAACTGAGTCCTGAAAGCTAACTACAGTACTACCACAAGTATGAAACCGAGTCCTGTAAGCTAACTACAGTGCTACCACAAGTATGAAACTGAGTCCTGTAAGCTAACTACAGTGCTACCACAAGTATGAAACTGAGTCCTGTAAGCTAACTACAGTGCTACCACATGTATGAAGCTGTCGTACAATCTGTCATATTTTTTGTTGGAATTATAAACTTCTCTTATGATTCTAATGTGCGTATGTGATTGGTTGGGCTGGTACCTACCTGGATTGGGCAGGGGCATGGGCAGCCCACGGGCGATGTTGTTGATCACTGAAGGACTATGAAGCCAGAGTTGATGTGCCGAATCAACCTGTAGTGGACATTATATATAAGAACTCTGTATATTGTTCTTTTAATTTCTGCATTAATCCTGACTAACTTCATCCACCGATGGAGCAACAAACCCAGGGCACCAGTTACCACCATGACAGTATTCTCATTAATCCTGACTAACTTCATCCACTGATGGAGCAACAAACCCAAGGCACCAGTTACCACCATGACAGTATTCTCATTAATCCTGACTAACTTCATCCACCGATGGAGCAACAAACCCAGGGCACCAGTTACCACCATGACAGTATTCTCATTAATCCTGACTACCTTCACCCACCGATGGAACGAGAAACCCAGGGCACCAGTTACCACCATGACAGTATTCTCATTAATCCTGACTAACTTCACCCAACGATGGAGCAACAAACCCAGGGCACCAGTTACCACCATGACAGTATTCTCATTAATCCTGACTACCTTCACCCACCGATGGAGCAACAAACCCAGGGCACCAGTTACCACCATGACAGTATTCTCATTAATCCTGACTAACTTCACCCACCGATGGAGCAACAAACCCAGGGCACCAGTTACCACCATGACAGTATTCTCATTAATCCTGACTAACTTCACCCACCGATGGAGCAACAAACCCAGGGCACCAGTTACCACCATGACAGTATTCTCATTAATCCTGACTACCTTCACCCACCGATGGAGCAACAAACCCAGGGCACCAGTTACCACCATGACAGTATTCTCATTAATCCTGACTAACTTCACCCACCGATGGAACAACAAACCCAGGGCACCAGTTACCACCATGACAGTATTCTCATTAATCCTGACTAACTTAACCCACCGATGGAGCAACAAACCCAGGGCACCAGTTACCACCATGACAGTATTCTCATTAATCCTGACTAACTTCACCCACCGATGGAGCAACAAACCCAGGGCACCAGTTACCACCATGACAGTATTCTCATTAATCCTGACTACCTTCACCCACCGATGGAGCAACAAACCCAGGGCACCAGTTACCACCATGACAGTATTCTCATTAATCCTGACTACCTTCACCCACCGATGGAGCAATAAACCCAGGGCACCAGTCACCACCATGACAGTATTCTCATTAATCCTGACTACCTTCACCCACCGATGGAGCAACAAACCCAGGGCATCAGTTACCACCATGACAGTATTCTAATTAATCCTGACTAACTTCACCCACCGATGGAACAACAAACCCAGGGCACCAGTTACCACCATGACAGTATTCTCATTAATCCTGACTAACTTAACCCACCGATGGAGCAACAAACCCAGGGCACCAGTTACCACCATGACAGTATTCTCATTAATCCTGACTACCTTCACCCACCGATGGAGCAACAAACCCAGGGCACCAGTTATACCACCATGACAGTATTCTAATTAATTCTGACTAACTTCATTCACTGATGGAGCAACAAACCCAGGGCACCACTTACCACCATGACAGTATTCTCATTAATCCTGACTAACTTCATCCACCGATGGAGCAACAAACCCAGGGCACCATTTACCACCATGACAATATTCTCATTAATCCTGACTACCTTCACCCACCGATGGAACGAGAAACCCAGGGCACCAGTTACCACCATGACAGTATTCTCATTAATCCTGACTAACTTCACCCACCGATGGAACGAGAAACCCAGGGCACCAGTTACCACCATGACAGTATTCTCATTAATCCTGACTACCTTCACGCACCGATGGAGCAACAAACCCAGGGCACCAGTTATACCACCATGACAGTATTCTCATTAATCCTGATTAACTTCACCTACCGATGGAGCAACAAACCCAGGGCACCAGTTACCACCATGACTGTATTCTCATTAATCCTGACTAACTTCAGCCACCGATGGAACAAGAAACCCAGGGCACCAGTTACCACCATGACAGTATTCTCATTAATCCTGACTACCTTCACCCACCGATGGAGCAACAAACCCAGGGCACCAGTTACCACCATGACAGTATTCTCATTAATCCTGACTAACTTCACCCACCGATGGAACAACAAACCCAGGGCACCAGTTACCACCATGACAGTATTCTCATTAATCCTGACTACCTTCACCCACCGATGGAGCAACAAACCCAGGGCACCAGTTACCACCATGACAGTATTCTCATTAATCCTGACTACCTTCACCCACCGATGGAGCAACAAACCCAGGGCACCAGTTACCACCATGACAGTATTCTCATTAATCCTGACTAACTTCACCCACCGATGGAACAACAAACCCAGGGCACCAGTTACCACCATGACAGTATTCTCATTAATCCTGACTACCTTCACCCACCGATGGAGCAACAAACCCAGGGCACCAGTCACCACCATGACAGTATTCTCATTAATCCATGACTATTCCTTCACCCACCGATGGAGCAACAAACCCAGGGCACCAGTCACCACCATGACAGTATTCTCATTAATCCTGACTACCTTCACCCACCGATGGAGCAACAAACCCAGGGCACCAGTTACCACCATGACAGTATTCTCATTAATCCTGACTAACTTCACCCACCGATGGAGCAACAAACCCAGGGCACCAGTTACCACCATGACAGTATTCTCATTAATCCTGACTACCTTCACCCACCGATGGAGCAACAAACCCAGGGCACCAGTTACCACCATGACAGTATTCTCATTAATCCTGACTAACTTCACCCACCGATGGAGCAACAAACCCAGGGCACCAGTTACCACCATGACAGTATTCTCATTAATCCTGACTACCTTCACCCACCGATGGAGCAACAAACCCAGGGCACCAGTTACCACCATGACAGTATTCTCATTAATCCTGACTAACTTCACCCACCGATGGAGCAACAAACCCAGGGCACCAGTTACCACCATGACAGTATTCTCATTAATCCTGACTAACTTCACCCACTGATGGAGCAACAAACCCAGGGCACCAGTTACCACCATGACAGTATTCTCATTAATCCTGACTAACTTCATCCACCGATGGAGCAACAAACCCAGGGCACCAGTTACCACCATGACAGTATTCTCATTAATCCTGACTACCTTCACCCACCGATGGAGCAACAAACCCAGGGCACCAGTTACCACCATGACAGTATTCTCATTAATCCTGACTAACTTCACCCACCGATGGAACGAGAAACCCAGGGCACCAGTTACCACCATGACAGTATTCTCATTAATCCTGACTACCTTCACGCACCGATGGAGCAACAAACCCAGGGCACCAGTTATACCACCATGACAGTATTCTCATTAATCCTGATTAACTTCACCTACCGATGGAGCAACAAACCCAGGGCACCAGTTACCACCATGACTGTATTCTCATTCTCATTAATCCTGACTAATCCTGACTACCTTCACCCACCGATGGAGCAACAAACCCAGGGCACCAGTTACCACCATGACAGTATTCTCATTAATCCTGACTAACTTCACCCACCGATGGAGCAACAAACCCAGGGCACCAGTTACCACCATGACAGTATTCTCATTAATCCTGACTACCTTCACCCACCGATGGAGCAACAAACCCAGGGCACCAGTTACCACCATGACAGTATTCTCATTAATCCTGACTAACTTCACCCACCGATGGAACAACAAACCCAGGGCACCAGTTACCACCATGACAGTATTCTCATTAATCCTAACTAACTTAACCCACCGATGGAGCAACAAACCCAGAGCACCAGTTACCACCATGACAGTATTCTCATTAATCCTGACTACCTTCACCCACCGATGGAGCAACAAACCCAGGGCACCAGTTATACCACCATGACAGTATTCTCATTAATCCTGACTAACTTCACCCACCGATGGAGCAACATACCCAGGGCACCAGTTACCACCATGACAGTATTCTCATTAATCCTGACTACCTTCACCCACCGATGGAGCAACAAACCCAGGGCACCAGTTACTACCATGACAGTATTCTCATTAATCCTGACTAACTTCACCAACCGATGGAGCAACAAACCCAGGGCACCAGTTACCACCATGACAGTATTCTCATTAATCCTGACTAACTTCATCCACCGATGGAACAACAAACCCAGGGCACCAGTTACCACCATGACAGTATTCTCATTAATCCTGACTACCTTCACCCACCGATGGAGCAACAAACCCAGGGCATCAGTTACCACCATGACAGTATTCTCATTAATCCTGACTAACTTCACCCACCGATGGAGCAACAAACCCAGGGCACCAGTTACCACCATGACAGTATTCTCATTAATCCTGACTACCTTCGCCCACCGATGGAGCAACAAACCCAGGGCACCAGTTACCACCATGACAGTATTCTCATTAATCCTGACTACCTTCACCCACCGATGGAACAACAAACCCAGGGCACCAGTTACCACCATGACAGTATTCTCATTAATCCTGACTAACTTCACCCACCGATGGAACAACAAACCCAGGGCACCAGTTACCACCATGACAGTATTCTCATTAATCCTGACTAACTTAACCCACCGATGGAGCAACAAACCCAGGGCACCAGTTACCACCATGACAGTATTCTCATTAATCCTGACTACCTTCACCCACCGATGGAGCAACAAACCCAGGGCACCAGTTACCACCATGACAGTATTCTCATTAATCCTGACTACCTTCACCCACCGATGGAGCAACAAACCCAGGGCACCAGTTACCACCATGACAGTATTCTCATTAATCCAGACTACCTTCACCCACCGATGGAACAAACCCAGGGCATCAGTTACCACCATGACAGTATTCTCATTAATCCTGACTAACTTCACCCACCGATGGAACAACAAACCCAGGGCACCAGTTACCACCATGACAGTATTCTCATTAATCCTGACTACCTTCACCCACCGATGGAGCAACAAACCCAGGGCACCAGTTACCACCATGACAGTATTCTCATTAATCCTGACTAACTTCACCCACCGATGGAACAACAAACCCAGGGCACCAGTTACCACCATGACAGTATTCTCATTAATCCTGACTAACTTCACCCACCGATGGAACAACAAACCCAGGGCACCAGTTACCACCATGACAGTATTCTCATTAATCCTGACTAACTTCACCCACCGATGGAGCAACAAACCCAGGGCACAAGTTACCACCATGACAGTATTCTCATTAATCCTGACTACCTTCACCCACCGATGGAGCAACAAACCCAGGGCACCAGTTACCACCATGACAGTATTCTCATTAATCCTGACTAACTTCACCCACCGATGGAACAACAAACCCAGGGCACCAGTTACCACCATGACAGTATTCTCATTAATCCTGACTAACTTAACCCACCGATGGAGCAACAAACCCAAGCACCAGTTACCACCATGAGAGTATTCTCATTAATCCTGACTACCTTCGCCCACCGATGGAGCAACAAACCCAGGGCATCAGTTACCACCATGACAGTATTCTCATTAATCCTGACTACCTTCACCCACCGATGGAGCAACAAACCCAGGGCATCAGTTACCACCATGACAGTATTCTCATTAATCCTGACTAACTTCACCCACCGATGGAGCAACAAACCCAGGGCACCAGTTACCACCATGAGAGTATTCTCATTAATCCTGACTACCTTCACCCACCGATGGAGCAACAAACCCAGGGCACCAGTTACCACCATGACAGTATTCTCATTAATCCTGACTAACTTCACCCACCGATGGAACAACAAACCCAGGGCACCAGTTACCACCATGACAGTATTCTCATTAATCCTGACTACCTTCACCCACCGATGGAGCAACAAACCCAGGGCACCAGTTACCACCATGACAGTATTCTCATTAATCCTGACTAACTTCACCCACTGATGGAGCAACAAACCCAGGGCACCAGTTACCACCATGACAGTATTCTCATTAATCCTGACTACCTTCACCCACCGATGGAGCAACAAACCCAGGGCACCAGTTACCACCATGACAGTATTCTCATTAATCCTGACTACCTTCACCCACCGATGGAGCAACAAACCCAGGGCATCAGTTACCACCATGACAGTATTCTCATTAATCCTGACTAACTTCACCCACCGATGGAACAACAAACCCAGGGCACCAGTTACCACCATGACAGTATTCTCATTAATCCTGACTAACTTCACCCACCGATGGAGCAACAAACCCAGGGCACCAGTTACCACCATGACAGTATTCTCATTAATCCTGACTACCTTCACCCACCGATGGAGCAACAAACCCAGGGCACCAGTTATACCACCATGACAGTATTCTCATTAATTCTGACTAACTTCATTCACTGATGGAGCAACAAACCCAGGGCACCAGTTACCACCATGACAGTATTCTCATTAATCCTGACTAACTTCATCCACCGATGGAGCAACAAACCCAGGGCACCAGTTACCACCATGACAGTATTCTCATTAATCCTGACTACCTTCACCCACCGATGGAACGAGAAACCCAGGGCACCAGTTACCACCATGACAGTATTCTCATTAATCCTGACTAACTTCACCCACCGATGGAACGAGAAACCCAGGGCACCAGTTACCACCATGACAGTATTCTCATTAATCCTGACTACCTTCACCCACCGATGGAGCAACAAACCCAGGGCACCAGTTATACCACCATGACAGTATTCTCATTAATCCTGACTAACTTCACCTACCGATGGAGCAACAAACCCAGGGAACCAGTTACCACCATGACAGTATTCTCATTAATCCTGACTAACTTCACCCACCGATGGAACAAGAAACCCAGGGCACCAGTTACCACCATGACAGTATTCTCATTAATCCTGACTACCTTCACCCACCGATGGAGCAACAAACCCAGGGCACCAGTTACCACCATGACAGTATTCTCATTAATCCTGACTAACTTCACCCACCGATGGAGCAACAAACCCAGGGCACCAGTTACCACCATGACGGCATTCTCATTAATCCTGACTACCTTCACCCACCGATGGAGCAACAAACCCAGGGCACCAGTTACCACCATGACAGTATTCTCATTAATCCTGACTACCTTCACCCACCGATGGAGCAACAAACCCAGGGCACCAGTTACCACCATGACAGTATTCTCATTAATCCTGACTACCTTCACCCACCGATGGAGCAACAAACCCAGGGCACCAGTTACCACCATGACAGTATTCTCATTAATCCTGACTAACTTCACCCACCGATGGAACAACAAACCCAGGGCACCAGTTACCACCATGACAGTATTCTCATTAATCCTGACTAACTTCACCCACCGATGGAACAACAAACCCAGGGCACCAGTTACCACCATGACAGTATTCTCATTAATCCTGACTAACTTAACCCACCGATGGAGCAACAAACCCAAGCACCAGTTACCACCATGAGAGTATTCTCATTAATCCTGACTACCTTCGCCCACCGATGGAGCAACAAACCCAGGGCATCAGTTACCACCATGACAGTATTCTCATTAATCCTGACTACCTTCACCCACCGATGGAGCAACAAACCCAGGGCATCAGTTACCACCATGACAGTATTCTCATTAATCCTGACTAACTTCACCCACCGATGGAGCAACAAACCCAGGGCACCAGTTACCACCATGAGAGTATTCTCATTAATCCTGACTACCTTCACCCACCGATGGAGCAACAAACCCAGGGCATCAGTTACCACCATGACAGTATTCTCATTAATCCTGACTACCTTCACCCACCGATGGAGCAACAAACCCAGGGCATCAGTTACCACCATGACAGTATTCTCATTAATCCTGACTACCTTCACCCACCGATGGAGCAACAAACCCAGGGCACCAGTTACCACCATGACAGTATTCTCATTAATCCTGACTAACTTCACCCACCGATGGAGCAACAAACCCAGGGCACCAGTTACCACCATGACAGTATTCTCATTAATCCTGACTAACTTCACCCACCGATGGAACAAGAAACCCAGGGCACCAGTTACCACCATGACAGTATTCTCATTTTAAACTTGTTCACAGTGGTGCCCCCTGGTGAGTTGTTCACAATTCAATTCACCTACTGTTTGTCCGACTGGTAAAAAAAATTGGGCACACATAAGTAAATAAAAAAGTACCAGTAGTGTGTATGACTACTTACGTCTTCTTAGCATCTAAGGGGTACAACCATAGGTGGATGCAGGGGAGTTTGGGGGCATGTGCCCTCGTACCTTCTGAATGTGCCCCCATTATGTGGCCCCCCAGCCAACAGCATGATGGCGGAGTGACAATAGGGGAGTGGTGGTGAACCTCCAGTGGAAAATGTTCAGCACCCCCCCCTGATGTCAGAATCTCATAAAATGCAATGGCAGAGTGGTGCTGAAGCGAAAATTCTGCTACAGCACCCTCCAGTCTTGCCATGTCAAGTACCGACAGCGCAGTCATGGTGAAGGTCCGGCTCAACCCACCCAGTATGAATTTGGTTTGGCCGTCAGTGTTTTTTTGCGACCATCACGGGGGTGCAATTGGAGGTTTTGGACCACCTACACTACCTTCTCTGGATCCACCCCAACAACCGTTATTTGATCACAACAAATCTCCGAGTCAAGTCTCGCATACCTGCAAGTTGGTTAGCATGTCAGTGAGTAGATGGCGCTGCTGTTTGCTGCACTGCCGTCGCGTGTTCATGAAGTCGTACATTTGTCCGAGACGCAAGTACTTGATGCCAGCCTGGCGGTAGCACTGTAGGTGCTTGATGTCCTGTCTCAGGGAAAACTCCACTGCAATGCGATGCACAGGAAACGAAAGAATAGGCCCTGTTTTGGGCGACCACAATCCTAGACACAGATCATTTTAACAGTGCTTAATGTGCTGAGTATTGCCGACAGCAAACATTGGATAATTACAGGTTTCGAACTAATGCTAATTGCTATAATATACAACAAGTTTACACAGCATACTGTAACGTCTAGTAAAGAAAAGCAATGGTAGATTGTTCCACAAATCCCTACTGACTGCACTAAGTGTCCCTCTACTGAAGTACCTCTCCCTATTCTCATTAGACAGTTGAAACCTGCTGTGAGCGACCATTTTGGCTGAGCAGAAAGGACGGTCGCCCAAGACAGATTCTACTATGCTGCTCACAAAATTAAGCTTTCTACTTTTTTTAACAAACTGACTGTTTCCATGTTTTCAGTTTCATGACTTTCAATTACAATGTATTAATATGTATAACATCTTGGTTGATAAAAAATGTTACCCCAAAACGTTCACTAACATACTATCATGATGTTTCACTTCTCACTGTTTTAAAACACATGATTTGGAGATTAACTAAAGATGCTTTCTCAGTGGGTTTGCTATTGTGAATCTGGTTCTTTTAGGTCCAAATGTGTACTGAGTGTATAGTCCAAGTAATGTGCACTGTCTCTTTAATAAAAGAATGTGTAATGGGTTTTTTAATTGTCAAAAGAAATAACTTTGGTTGCTACATCTGACAACTTGTGAAAGCCTATTGCACTGCAAACATTTACTGCCAATCCACTGAACTTGGCGATCTGCTTCTAGGCTTAACTTGCAGCGTCTTTCACTAGCGGCCCAAGATTGCACTAGCGGCTAACTGCGAAATCACTTTAATTCATTCCTCACTGGAAATTTAAAAGTTTCTTGACAAGTTCACAAAAACTACAGGAAAGGTCATAGTGAATATTAGGCAAGCTTCAGTTTCAGTTTTTGCTAAATTAATTATAAACATGAAGAGCAAAAAATTTGGTTGAGTAAGCAGCGTTAGAACATGCTAGTTTTGTGACATCTATAGACTGGAGTGTATTAAAATACCAACCAATTTATACCTGAGGGGAAACACAACAGATGGTATCTTGGACTGTCAATTAACCATAATATTATATTATTCCATTTCAAATGGTAAATTTACTACTGCAATTAATAAATGAGGTATCGCATTTTTATTTTGTGTGTACTTTGAGGAATTATCATAATTTTGGTATTTTTGTTGTACAAAACCCTTAAATAGTTGTTGTAAAGTATACAAAAAAATATAATTCCACTACTCTTATTAAAGCAGGTACAATTGCTGTACGAATCTGGTGTACACATTGGACAGGTCAAACGCAGTAGATGACACCAGCTGTAAATATAATATATACAAATTTACCGTGCAAGCCTTCAAGATACATATCCCACTCAACAGGTGACAGCAGCTGTCCAAACACGCGGAAAGCATCAAGGCGACTCGTGGCAAGAGTTCGGTCATACCTTCTGTAGAAAACTGCAAAATTACAAACAGAAGATTGCAAGATACTATATGAAGATTTGTGGCCCGCCATTCTAAGATAAGATGTTTTTTCTCGAAACCATACTTTTCTCATTTTAGACATTCAAATTGCTGCATCACTGGAAATAATGTGACTGCAGGTAACACAGAGGTTAGTGAGGTATCACTTCCCCCTCTAAATGGGCTTTATTCAAACATGCAATAAAACACAACATACATTTTGGTTAGAAATGTCTCATTTTAGCATAGGTCAAACATTGGTGTTTTAGCATCGAATTAGAGAAAATCAAAACAAGGGATCATCTATAAAATATGTACAAACAATATAGTGGAAACGCAATCCCCTGTTCACAAATTTCACACTAATCCCCTCCCCCTGTGTATGGTAGACATACCTTGCATATAGTATGCAGGACTTAAACTAGACCCCCTCCTTAAAGGGATTCTTTGTAAGCTAATATGCATTCGAGGTGTACCATATCAAAACGTATTAATTTCCCATAAGAACTTTCTCTGCTACTTATGTCTTGCATGTTTATGCATAATTTGGGTGTTATCTGCGTAAAAAAACGATAAACAGTTGTGTTTACGTGAATCATTTTGAGCTTGTTGCCACGTGGATGATTAATTCTGCAGCCTGCGTATAATGAATATTCATGCACGCGCACAACGACCGTTGACATCACACTCATAATTGACATTTTAGTTTCCGAGGTGAGTTGATTCAAGCAATGGCATTGTAAATAAGCAATTTGTTGACAAATGCATATTGACAGCTATTTTTATAAGTGTAGGAAGCGTATGCACTGTTTAGTTACCCTGCTTCCCAATGCCGTCGGTGTCAACTGCCGCTGGGACTGTCACTGAGTCTGTCGAGCCTCAACTACAATAACTAACATAGCCTTAGGCAAAGGTCTCGTCTTTCTAGTTAATAAAACTGCATTGTCCAACATTTGACATGCAGAGAACGAAAATGCACGCTAAAATATCAGTATATGCAACCATAGCAAGATGATTAACCTGGTCGTGGATGTAATTTGTTTGCCTAAATCTGGGTCTCTGGCTGGGATTTGGGTATGTGTGTCTACGGGTCTTGCCTTTCTAAATTCCAGTCAGCCGTTTTTGAAAAGTCCCCTTTTCCCCACTTATTTGAACCGAAACATAAAAATGTGAGATTCGTACGTTCACAGACTGTTTTTAATGCTACAGCTACGATTGCCAGTAAACCTGGCTGGCATGTCATCATTCAGTGTAAACATTTTACGTGTGTAGTACACAATACCATGTTACCACAGAATTTTGCGATGCACAAATTTTAGACACCAGCAGATCTGCACTCTAGTATACATAAGTTTTTATCCATGAATATATTATTAAAAATCTAATAATACATCAGATCAAGTTGCACTGCTTCATGTGAATAGCACATTTGATAATAATAGTACTCGCTAAAAACAAATTAAACATTTATTTTTGACATGTTACTTTACTGTTATCGTACACTTTTCACGAGAATGGCCCATATGTATAATTATATACAACATTAATTATTTGAGCAAGAATAAAGGAAAATGTACAGTGCACTCTGGATAAGGTCAAACTTCCAGGGACCCATGACAATACTGATAAGTGGAATTTCTGATAACTAGAAAGTTATCAGAAGGTCCCCTTATTGGGACATTTGCCCTGGACCGAGGAAAAGATTGATTTAACTTAGCAAAAATTAACTTATGTGAGTTCAAGTTATCTGGAGTGCACTGTATACGACCAATGCGTACAGGTAATTATGTAGAAGCAAATTAAAAGTTTGCCAAAGTAATGGATTGGGATTTTAGTCTGACTGAATCAACATAACAAGGTTCTCTTGTATTTCTTTTCCATTTAGCCAGCTGTACACTTGGTGATAAGTACCATAATCCAATATATAAACTGAATTTATCTGCACAGTGTTGAGGTAGTTAACTCATATTTAGGCTCAGTTTCCTAAATTCAACTTTGTTTATTTGCAGGAACATTGGAAATAGCTGAGCTGATGGAAAGAGGAAATTGAAGAGCTCTACTTAACACTTACATAAAATTATGTCTGACTTTGTTCTGCCCCATTCTGTTCTGGGAAGTTGTACCTCACTTCGAGTTTCAAGTGGATGTGTGCATCTGATAGCTTTGTGTATCAAAATGCATAGCAGTGCTATTAATAGGACAATATGTTAACTGACACAGTAGTGAAGAAGATGTCTGACTTTGTTCTGCCACATTAATTCCGTGTAGCTTCTGCTGGGAATATGTACATCACTACATTTCAAATGGATTTGTGCAATCGATTGATTTGTGCATCCAAATGCACATCATCCCATCATTATGTTGAAAAGTAGGAGTACGTAATAAAATTTATGCTTTCTTATGCTCATCATGTTTGGATTGTGTTCTACAGCATATTCTTCAAAATGTGTTGAAACAAGTTTGTGTTAAGTGAATTATACTGAGAGTAGTGTATAAAAAGGTGTTGACAAAGTTGATTTTACAATAATTTTGAAAATTTATAAAATATAAATGTTCCACATTCAAAATGTCTTGGGGATCTTCTTGAGCTAAATACACCAATGATGACTGAAAACAGTGTTTTAGAATATGCGTTACTTTTAAAGTTTTGTAATTTTATAACTTTATTTCCATCATACAATGGCCATTTTATTTGTTATCGAAACGGGAGTTTGACAGAAACAAATTCAATATATATATTTTACTCTAAGTACAAAATAAAATAAGTTTTTACACTGATGCAATAGATTTTAATATTTTTTCAATAAATAATGGTATGCTCTTTATAGGTCTACATTTTTAAAACTAAAACTAGTAAAAGTAAACCTTACATAGATAGGAAAGTACATAACCACCTGTCCTATTTTAATACTGTAGATTACGTCAGTGATGTGTAATGTATTTATACTGCTGATGGAAATAGCAGCTGGATTTATGGTGCAAATAAAATGGTTTCATTATTGAATGTTTCTCGGCTTCAGTAAGTTTCTGTTATCTAAACGTTTCATTAAAACTGCACTTCAAAATGTATAGCCAGATGTACCTAGTGAAAAATGAACATGACAGTACCATAGTTTTTATATTCCAACAAAAACAATGCCAATCATTCAATATGACATCGGCGTCGCCATCCGTGGCTTCGTGCATGGGGAGATGGTGTTTTTTCTTTTAAATCAATCCGTCTGTTGCTATGTTCATTCTCCGTCTATTCCATATATTTTCTTTCTTTACTTTACTGAATCTGTGACATAAACAGCAGCTGGTCCACGTTTCATTTTGATAATTTTATCGGTTACGACTCATTCGCATGGCGGTGGCTAATCCAAATATACACATGTTGATGACGTTTTTCTTGCATCTATTAACTCGGCGTAGCTAATCGAAGTCTGACGGGACATTCCCGAATATTCATGAGCATGCCTTATATGGATTGTGAAGGTGGGCCCAAAGTAGAAACTCCGCGTATGCAGAGTTATTTTTTTGATATATTGTCTGGCTCATTAGTGATTAATAAAACATAATTCTAATGAAATAAAGGCATAGAATTACATGAAATAATCATATTAACAGGATTACCTAATAATTGCATACATTACAAAGAGATTAAAATTCTCAAAGAATCCCTTTAATGTATGACATTATTATTACACTCCCTTGTTGCATTCATAATTTATAGATGGCCCCCTAATGAATCTCTTGGAAGCTGCACTGACTCGGATTGTGACAGGCTCAAACTGCCAAGCTTCATTGCTCCAAATTTTTCCGCAACATAGTTGTATATTTATTTGAAATGTCTCATTTTAACATTAAAAAATATATAGAATGTATATATTTCTTTGATCTCAATTGTTCATGTAAACTGCCAATAAATGAGCAGCCGTAACAAGAGCATCAGGCACACAATTAGTCTGATGCAGCAGGGAATGTTTCACAGCGTAAGTACATTTAACAGGATTCATTTTGCTTTACAATAAAATACAATAAATTCCCTGTACGTTTTAATATGTAAACCAGTACATTTTATGTTAGTATTGTTTAAGTTTTATATCAACTGTAGAAAACGTAAATGATGCTGCGGACAATCATCTAAGATCTGCTACAAACCTTTAACCAGTAAGAACCTTTATTCAAAGGGGAATTTAAAGAAAAACTTTTTTCTCTCCAGTGGTCATAGATGAATCCCTGAAAGTTCGGTGTCTGAGATGCAGTGACTAGGATGAAAAGCATAACATATCCCGACACACAGTGTCACACATACACACACACAAGCTCTATCATAGTTTGATTGTATGTATAATATATTTTACTTGGAAATGAAACACTGATTGGTTCAAAAACAGAAATCTTATTCCTTACCTGCGCTTCTCCTTACGTTGATGAGGCCAAAGTCTCGAATGATCCTGGAATCATAAAACAAAACTACACATAGGGGTCAGAGGTCAATGGTAAAACAACAATCGGTCAGCGTCATTTTGTTAGAATGTGTAAAATATGTTTATAAATGGACTATGTTTGTTACTTTTTCGTCTGAGTGGTCATATATTAGCCCCTGAAAGTTTGGCGAGTGAAGTGCTACACTTTATAGATGACATGGAAAAGTAATCAATTATTCATTGTCTACGTAATCAGTCATACTCATAACTGTACTCATAACTGTACTCATAACAGTCATATATCCAATGACTATGAGTAATCGTAATTGAATACACTTGTGATGTAGTCAAATGTTTTAATTTGAATTGAATAAAATCAACTGGAATAGAATTGAATCTCGCAAAATTAAATGAATTGATCGAAACGGAAAATAAATTTACAATGTTTTTCTATATAAATCGATACGTATAAACTACAAAATAAATTTACAATGTTTTTCTATATAAATTGATACGTATAAACTACAAAACATATGTTAAACTGTGATGTCTCAGGAGGTGTCTTTTTGGTGAAACACCAAAATAAAACAGCAGCAGGACAACCAGTATTTATAGGCACGGAAGGATTTGTCACCAGAGAAAATATGGGCTGCAGTTCTTTGTCTAGCAGTTCTCTGCTCTCCCAGTCCCTATGTATCCCATCATGTCACATACAGTACCATTAAAAAAATGCATCAAAGACAGGTTTTTTAAGATGGTTTTTTAAAATGGTAGTACATTGGTTTGTGCTTCTAAAAATGCAAAAAAACTAAAATCAATACTTTCACCCTGCGAATGTATTTTGGCTGTTAAACAAGATTTAACAAGATTGCCACCCAGAGAATTAACTCTAGATGGCAGGTGGACAAGGAAGCCTTTAGGCTTATCAAGAGTCCAACCCTTTTTATCTACGTGTATCCCACCTTTCTGAGGTACGTGTCAATTTTATTTTTAAACATATTCACGCTACTAGCACCCACACAATCAGCAGATGATCTGTTCCAAACATTTATAGTCCTTTGTGAAAATGAGAACTTCCTTATATGGAGTTGCACAATACTGGGTCAAATTGGTGTCCTGAAACTTATGCTACATTTACTCCATAACCAGCTTCTTTGCAGACAGTTCCTGTTGATACCATTTGTGCTGTATCTTAGGCCCATAAACAAAGAAGAGTCACAAAAGGTACTAGCATACATCAATCAAGCAAATTTTGATTTCTGAAGGGTTTTACATTGTCATTTTATTTTAGTTAAAAGACACCGTGTAACTTACATCATGATCTTTGACTACGTATACTTGACATTATGCCACATAACAGTGAGTAAAGAGATCCTATCTTCTTTAATTTTAGGTGTAGATGTATCTTGGCTACCATCAAAGACAGTTTTTCATTTATTTTAAGCACTTTTTGTGTTTTGCACTTTTGTTTTTGGTGTCCATGTCCTCCTTTTTTGGCCCAGTATAGTGCTTCACCTAAATATATAATCTACATTGCCCCTTTACTAATGAAACTTCATGTTCCCTAGTCCTTCTATCTTTCTTAACTGAGAAAAAAGTTCTATTAATATTTTCAAAACCATTCAATATTTTAAACACTTCTATCTGATCTCCTCTCAATCTCCTGCTCTCCAGTGTTGTCAAACCATATTCTTTTAAGCATATTTTGGAACAAAGATCTCTCAGTTTTTGTATTATTTTAGTCGCTCTCCTCTGTACTCTTTCTAGCATATCTATGTCTTTCTTGCAATATGGCCCCCACGGTTGTATATAATATTCTAAATCAGGCCTAACTATTTTTTGTACAGTGGTATTATTGGTTATTTTTCCTTATATGCTATATTTCACCTAATTAATCCAAGTGCTTTTCTTTTACAGTAGTACTTAGTACAGTACCCCCCATTGTATATTGTACATCTTCATTCCCATGTCCTGTGTGGATGCATTTACATTTCCCAAAATTTAACATCTGTCATTTTTCAGACCATTTGATCAACCTGTCAAGATTATCTTGTAAATGCTGTCTACCTCCATCATGTTTAATCCTTCTAAACACTTTTGTATCATCCGCATATTTCAACACCTTGCTTGTTATATCATCATCCAAATCGTTGATATATATTAAGAATAATATAGGTCCCAGTACTGATCCCTGTGGTACCCCACTCAATACCGATTTCCAGTTTGAAGCCTCCCCATCAACTACTACACGTTGTCTTCTGTCAATCAGCCATTGTTCTATCCAGTTTATTATACCATTTCCTATGCCATGGGCCTTTAGTTTCAGCAGTAATCTTTGATGTGGCACTTTGTCGTAAGCGTTCTGAAAATCATGTAGATAATATCTACTGGTGAACCCTCATCTACCCACTTAGTGATCAATGTCTTCCAAAAAACATAACATATTTGTTAATCATGACCTCGTTTTTAGAAACCCATGTTGAGATGGGTTTATCAAGTTATGTTTAACAACAAAATCCACCATGTGATCTTTAATTAGTCTTTCTAATAATTTGCAAATCACCAATGTTAAACTCACTGGTCTGTAGTTCTCTGACTTGTTTCTCGAACTCTATTTAAATAACGATATAATGTCTGCTTCTGTTCTTCAGTTTTTTTATATGTATCTTATGGTCTGAACCAGTGCAACTTTTCACAAATATTCAACTTCATTTGGCGTAGGAAAGCTTACCGTTTCCTACGCTGTCGCTCTCGCAAAACGTTCATGTACATTTCAATCACTGCTATCTTCAAGTCTACAAATGTAACAAAAGATTTCCAATGAATTCTACAATTACAAAATTGCTAATCACGTCAGCAGTAACTAAAATTATCTATGTTAGTGTTCCTTCAAATATTTGTCTTAATCATGCAAACAATTTTGTTATGTTCAATTATCAGTTAAAATATGCAAGACTGTGGCAGAGTTTCTTTGGAATATTCATTTAAATCATAAAATATCATCGTATTAAATTATCAGTGAAAATGTTCGAGACTGTATTCTGCAGTCTTTGAATAAAATTATGTTGTGATTTTATTTTCTGTGAATTTCTCCTAGTCAAAACTGTAACTTTAATAATAATAATAATGTTTATTTTTTACAGTGCCAAATCCATAACATTCATAGTGGTTGACATAAGATTAATATATAACTAGTAGAAATAAAACAGACTTAAATATAACAATAATTTTTTTTAGATAACAGTGCTTTGTAAACATTAGTAGATTAAGTAAGTTGGTTTAAATGTTAAAATAAATAAATTCTCATATTAAAATAAGTACTTAAAACAAGTTCTTTTGGCTATAAAACAGATTAAGGTAGATAAAACATGAATAACTTAAAATGTTTCTGTGATAATTTAAGCAGTGTACGCAGTAAAAAAAGGTGGGATTTTAAAGCTGCCTTGAAAGATTGAAGAGATGTTTTAGAATGCGCTCTCAAACTTAAGACGGTTGCACTCAGCAGAACGAAGACTTTATTTCAAGTCATCATACAAAATGTAACAACTAACGTCACCCACCTACATCCAACTGGTCCTCTTCCTCAGAGAACTCCATCTCACGTAGATTCAGCTCGGCGTAGTTGTCATACTCAATCGAGAAGTCCCCTCTTGCCGCCATGTAGCCAGCCATTTCTTGCTGCAAGTTGCTGCCATCTGGTGCCCGTGGTGGGTCCTCTGACACTGCGCACACATTTCATACGTCCAAATTAAAGTTCCATTATAAGATTGTCCATCTTTTAAATAAAAATTTCCAGAGAATCAACTTGCCCCATACATTGACTATATGTAACTGTCCTGGTGACATATGGCATTAATGCCATGTTTTATTTTGTAGTACATATGTTCATACCAACACCTACTAATGTTCTATGAAAAAAAGTAAAGAAACCAACTGACATGATAATTGCCACTCAAACCTTAAGTACCAATGGATAGTTTCCCCCAATACTTTTCCATGTTTTCTATGATTATTCCAAGTTGCATGAATTTCTAAATGCAACTACCGGGTAGGGACAGTAAATATAATTTGGAACAATCGTAATTTAACTGTTCATAAAAAGGGTAATAATAGGGTGAATTTTGATAAACTAAAAACTGTTTCAGATCCGTCATGTGGTTGTAGATAAACTCCAGTAAGTTTGGTACCTGAGATGTAAAGCATCTAGGTGATGTCACATAACAAACATACATCGCTCGATTATAGTTAAACTGTATCTCATCATTATATAGATATATTGATTAACCCAATTTTCAGGAAATAAGGGGTGGGTATGGGCAAATACGGTGTATATATACACCGTGTATATATACACCGTGTATATATACACCGTATTTGCCCATACCCACCCCTTATTTCCTGAAAATTGGGTTAACCACCTGCTCGCATTACCGCCCACCCCCGTCTCAGCCACGTACACATATACATTTTATTTAAAAATCAAAATACAGATGATAAACATGTAAAAAAAAAAAAAAATAGGCAGAAAGTTTTCAGACTTTACATCATCTGTTGGTTGGGGCTTCAACCAACAGGCATTGATTCTGATTGAATAGTTCTCAAACTCGCCACTGTATAGTTTGTCTTTTTATGCAAAGTAACTTTATTCATGTAATATACCATGTAATTACAACCATTCCTTCAATTGTAAATATTTTAAAAAATACATTGGACAAATTAATTGATGGTAGCGCTGGTAACTAGCGCAGCACCGAAGCGAAGGCGGTATCCAGCAATCCATACTTTGCACAGACTACGTCTACAACGCCTGGTTGATTTAGTTCTCAAATGGTCACTCATAGACGGGTTGATTTAGACGAGAAATATAAGAAACGTTTCTCGATGTTGACGTTGTCTTAATAACATAAACGTGTGTAGCGATGGAGAAGAATGGCCATGTGACAGTCCGTACGAGGAAGGGTATAAATTAAATGACCAGCACCCAGATATCCGACTTCTAGAACATTGCAAACATACTGGTGATGCCTGCCGTATTTATTCATATTCGTTTCGGGGTGCAGCCAGAGCCTGACCTGGTTTTGCAAAGCTTGTGAACAAAGGTCAAACCCCCGAAGGAACTTGAAAAAATGTGGACGTTTAACGAAGATGATATTAACTTAGAATAATTTTACAATGCACAGCGAGCATTACAATCTCCCGACATACAAACTACGAATGAATTGAGAACCTTTGTATGACGTTTCGTACAATATGGCAATGATAGATACGGTTTCACAAAGCAGGAACCACGACAATCCAAACATAAATCGATTCATGAAACTTTTATAGTTATGACACAATCTCCAAGCTAAAGTGGACTCTGGATAAGCCGAACCTCCAGGGTCCCATGGTAATACTTCTAGTTATCGAAGTTCCACTTGTTAGAGCCTACACGTTTTAGCGCCTTATATGCATAACAGTCCACTTTTAGAATATCTTGACCTAATTGCCCATGGACGATAATGCGGTCAAATACGGTATATATATATAATATATATATATATATATATAATATATATATATATATATACATGGACAGACCAAAGTGTCATACAGCCAGACAAACCTAGTCATTCTAATTGTCTAACGCCAACATAAATTATAAATGTAGGTGGCATACTCACACTTGAATACTATAGATGACATACTCACATTTGAATACTATAGATGACATACTCACACTTGAATACTATAGATGACATACTCACACTTGAATACTATAGATGACATACTCACACTTGAATACTATAGATGACATACTCACACTTGAATACTATAGATGACATACTCACACTTGAATACTATAGATGACACACTCACACTTGAATGCTATAGATGACACACTCACACTTGAATACTATAGATGACATACTCACACTTGAATACTATAGATGACATACTCACACTTGAATACTATAGATGACATACTCACACTTGAATACTATAGATGACATACTCACACTTGAATACTATAGATGATATACTCACACTTGAATACTATTGGTGCTGGGTGATTGGTCAGATCCGCTTCAACTGTGGCTAAAAAACAAAAAAGACACAATAGTAAAGGTATGCTGAATATTCTTCATGATGGTTCATTTTTATGGAAATATATGATTTTATTTTGTAGTTGTAGTCTTTCGTCGGTGTAGCACACTAACTTCTTCAGTACGTGTGACGCATGTGAGATAGTTTGTAATTCCCCTTGCCTTGATTGACAGGTGTGTTGGCCTGTACAATGACGTCATACATCACTTGTACTGTAGAAGTTGGTGTGCTAAGCTAATGAATGTCTACAACTACAAGGTAAAATCACGTATTGGATATGTCAAAACAAATTGTTTGCATAATAGTAAAGATAAGTACTTATATAACTTCCTACATAGTGCAGTGTCTTTAAGTATATGACCAAATTGCTACAACAAAAATAAAAAAATTGGAAATTTTGTTTAAAGAATTTATGTCAGTGCTATAAATACACAGAAATCATGGCGGTAGTATTTGTGACTGACCCTGGAGGGATGGCATTAAGTCATGGAGGTAGTATTTGTGAGTGACATGGGAGGGGTGGCATCAAGTTATGGAGGTAGTATTTATGACTGACATTGGAGGGGTGGCACCGAGTCATGGAGATAGTATTTGTGACTGACCTGAGAGGGGTGGCATTGAGTCATGGAGGTAGTATTTGTGACTGACTTGGGAGAGGTGGCACCGAGTCATGGATATGGTATTTGTGACTGATCCTGGGAGAGGTGGCATTGTGTCATGGAGGTAGTATTTGTGACTGACTTGGGATGGGTCGCACTGAGTCATGGATGTAGTATTTGTGACTGACTTGGGATGGGTGGCATCGAGTCATGGATGTAGTATTTGTGATTGCCTGAGAGGGTTGACACTGAGTCATGGATGTAGTATTTGTGATTGCCTGGGAGGGGTGGCACTGAGTCGTGGAGGTAGTATTTGTGACTGACTTGGGAGAGGTGGCACTGAGTCATGGATATGGTATTTGTGACTGATCTGGGAGGGGTGGCATTGACTTCTGGCTGTAGTATTTGTGACTGATCCTGGGAGTGGTGGCATTGTGTCATGGAGGTAGTATTTGTGACTGACTTGGGATGGGTGGCACTGAGTCGTGGATGTAGTATTTGTGACTGACTTAGGATTGGTGGCATTGAGTCATGGATGTAGTATTTGTGACTGACCTGGGAGGGTGGCATTGAGTCATGGATATGGCATTTGTGACTGACTTAGGATGGGTGGCATTGAGTCATGGATGTATCATTTGTGATTGCATGGGAGGGTTGGCACTGAGTCATGGAGGTAGTATTTGTGACTGACTTGGGATGAGTGACATTGAGTCATGGATGTAGTATTTGTGACTGACCTGGGAGGGTGGCACTGAGTCATGGATGTAGTATTTGTGACTGACCTGGGAGGGTTGGCATTGAGTCATGGATGTAGTATTTGTGACTGACCTGGGAGGATGGCATTGAGTCATGGAGTTAGTATTTGTGACTGACTTGGGATGGGTGGCATTGAGTCATGGATGTGTTATTTGTGACTGACCTGGGAGGGTGGCATTGAGTCATGGAGGTAGTATTTGTGACTGCCTGGGAGGGTTGGCATTGAGTCATGGATGTAGTATTTGTGACTGACCTGGGAGGGTGGCATTGAGTCATGGATGTAGTATTTGTGACTTCCTGGGAGGATGGCATTGTGTCATGGAGTTAGTATTTATGACTGACCTGGGAGGGGTGGCACTATGTCTTCAAGGTAGTACTTGTTGTAGTGCAATTCACACTGATATTTGTTCTTCGTCTGTATTCGTTTTGCAATGTCCGACCTGCACAAAATCAACAGATATTCAGTTGCATCCACTTTTCAATAGTTTATATTGTTAATGTTCAAATTGATATTATAAACAAAACATTCAATTTATAAACAGCTGGTTTAGCACTTATTGCGGGAGCAAGTGACCTGATCCAGAAATACCTTTGATGTTTGATGGTTCCCACATTCCTGAATAATAAAAGTATCCTTATCCTGACCACAAATTTGGATAAAGTACAACTGATTCAGTTAACTTCCTCCTAATAATTACTAAACAGCTAACATCACTTTAGTATAAAGATTATGGAAATAAAAATCTTCACATTTTCTTTTCAACTCTGCTGCTAAAGTAGATTCAACTCTACCAGTAACATACCAGTTACCAATGCCACATTCTTCTATCGCTTCCAACAATCGTAGCTCTTCATCTGCCATCCAAACTCGCCCAAACACGGGAAAATCATTTTTCTGCAATACACAAATAAGCAGATATGTTAATTTTGTGTGTGTATATACTCACAACCAATGTGTTTTTAAACAAAAGGTATGAATTTTCCAAACATAGTCACATTTACAGTTCGACTGACCTTTAAACAAAACACTGCTCTTAATTGTTGTCTGTCTAATTCAGAAATGATAAAACAATGTGATTCATTGTGAACATAGTTACAACACGTATTAATATTTCTGATAAACACCCACACTAAAACACATGCATGCCGACTGCTGATGTTGGCGCACAGCCATTACCACAAGAAGCAATCCAAGTTACTGTTCTGCATAATATTTGGTAAAAAAAGAACATCAATCTGAAACTGTAATACTCATACACAACATAATCACCGTCATTTTGCATAAATTCTCCATATTCAATATCATATGATTAGGGAATTTTCATTGGAATACATATACATACTGTTTTAATAGGTATTTGTTTCAATTGCAAATATTGTGGTAAGGTGTGTCTTTAATTGTATTCATCAAACAAGCGTATATTCGAATGCCAAACTTACAGCTGTCGGAGAACTAATACTTTTGATACTGCATTGTGTCCTGACAAAACACAGCTCACAGATCTTGTTTGATGTACATATATTTAGTTAAATATCTGGTATATGGTGACACTCAATTAAAACAGCAACGAACGAACGAACGAAGAAGTTTACTGACCCCATGTATATAAAAAGTACAATTTTTTAATCCTTCATTGTATGAATACAATAAAATATACAAACACAAATATACATATATACGCATGATACACCATTCATATGTAATTCAGTAATTTGGTGAACAAAAATAAGTAATATATTTGAAACTTAATACATACCAGACAGTGACTCCTATTAAGACAAAATGTCGCTATCATAGGAGCCACTCCATTTACGTTAATAATAACATAGGTCCTTTTTATCAACAATAAAGTCTCATCTCATGTGTGTGTGTGTGTGTGTGTGTGTGTGCGTTCGTGCATGTGAGAGTATTGTTTTGTTTTTTGCATGTACACGTAGGCATGTATACACTTTTAAGCTAGCATCATTATAATCAATTGCACATTCTCATTACTTCATTTATTATGTTTTGCCGACATGTATACCAGTTTGATAGTGTGCATATAGTCATATTTTTGGTAAGAAATAATTTTTTGCATATATTAAAAAACCTTGCATACTGTGGGTGTATATCTTTTCTTTAATTAAATCTGGAGTGTTATTTATAGAGTGTGGCAAGTTGTGTTTCAAACATTTTGTTGCAAACTCATGTTTAGTTTTGAAAGTATATATATTTTGTGTTTTCCGAGTGTTGTAGTTGTGTATGTTATCTTCTGAGACAATTTGCCATTTTAATCAATAATCTGGTAGATTTTTGTGAATATATCTGAAGTAAAATTAAAATTCTTGTAGCTTTAAGATGTCTCCTATTTTTAACAGGTTAAATTTTTTTTAAGTGGTTCAGTATGTGAGTTATATTTGCTTAGTGTTAGTATTCACATTGCTTTCTTTGGGATTTTCATAATTCTGTTTCCCTGATAACCCCATGCCACAATGCAATAATTAATGTGAGATAATAGTAACGAGTTACATAACAGAACTTTTATTTGCAGTGGTAGTACGTATTTTAATATATTCAATACCCCAATTATTTTTGAACATTTACTTGATACTTTTTCAGCGTGCTTTTTCCAATTTAAGTTTGAATCCAAAGTCAACCCTAAGTTAAATTTGTCTACTTTTTCAAAAACGTTATTCAGATTTGTACACAATTTCAAGTCAAAAATATGGATTTCAGCCATGGAATTGTAGAGCCTCTGGAATCAAGATATTTGTGACACTTACAACAACTTTGTACTTGTGGTTGCTATGGTGCTGGTCCATTTCTATGCCACGGGCAAAACAGTGAAGGCAGATATCAATGGGTGATGGTCCACATTCGGCGCATTGTACATACGGCATGACAAGAGTCGCACCGCAGCCTGGGCATGTTTCATTGTCATTCACGTCCACTTCCAACATGGCAGGATCTCATCTAGACACATAGACATCATAGATTGTACAGGTAAAACAGGTAAAGGTAAGTTCTGATAAAGCAAGGTATCCAGTCCTAATGCTTATGACTGCTCAAAGACAAAGCTTTACACTTCACTCCAGGCTGCCTCCCTGGCAGACTTGCTCATTCAAACACCAATTCAACTTCAGTCATGCTGCAATTACTGTGCGAAGACTACAGATACATTTACAAACAGACACGTATGTTCTCCATATAGATTATACTATTTGTAGTATCATAATTATAGCTAGGTATTCATTTATATATTTAATTCATACAACAACTTAAATCTGTTGAATCACACTGTTATCTTGGCATATATATATATCAAATACATTAAATTGGACAATACACTGCAACTCAGTCACAAAAAAAGCACAACAGACATTAGGAATTATTAGAAGAAATTTAAATAAATGCCCATGCCATATCAAGTGCATAGCCTACACAACCCTTGTCTGCCCTATACTTGAATATGCATGGGTTCCACATTGCCTAAGAAACATCAAACTCATAGAAAGAACCCAGAGACAAGCCGCCAGATTTTGCAAGAACAACTATTCTAGAGAGCCAGGAACGGTAACACAACTCCTTAAAGACCTCCAGTGGAACACCCTCCATTCAAGAAGAAAAACCCAAAGACTTAGCACCAGATGCTCACGTAAACATAATAAACAGTTAGTACAAATCAGGCACTCGACAAACATACTTGGAAACAGTTTTTTCCCAGTGACAATAAAAGAGTGGAATTCTCTACCTCCAAACATTGTATCAAGTACATCCCAGATTAGTCTAGCCCAACATGTAAACAATTAATCCATAAGAGCCACCATGCGCACTGACGTGATGTGTCCACAGGACATTTTGCCAATCAGAATACAGATACAGACTTATACTCAAATAAAAATAGGCAACATAGAATTAAACAAAAAACTATCCTAACTTCAAAATGACAGCTATAGTACTAGAAACCAGGTTCTCTTATCGACAGGCTTGACGTTAGACCGTGCTTTAGTAGCTAACTCCAAAGTAATCAAATTCAAAACAAGTGCACATATACCCCAACATCACCGGGTGGGCGATAATAAGTGATAGTAATATAAACGTAGTCTGCATTCGTAACCTTACCGCATACAGATTACTTGGAATGCGGATTTTGTAGGAGGAGTACTTGACTAGTATCAACTAACTTAGATACAGGCGTGGTGAATAAGCACGCACGTTATTAATATTACAGCGCCCATCCTCACGGTATAGCGCGAAATATCTTCCAAATGGGTATTACTTCGTGTTTACCCGGCAGATGGCAGAACTTCTCAACGCTAACAAGATCGTTTATTCGAGCTCCGTGACGTGGCGCCACCATCTCCGACATAGATGTGGAACATTTTATTTCCGCGTTCATGGCAGAGTGTATTCGGGTTGGGCGAACGTTTGGAATACTTACAAAAGTATCGATATCTTCTAGGAAATACTTACTTATGCCCTTCGCTCCATGCGGAGCATAGGCTATCGACGACGAATCTCCAGCGCACACGACTTTGGGCAATCTTCTCTATTTCTTTCCAGGTGCATGTAGCTACTCCTTTGTACTTCTGCAGCCGTGTCTCTTTGCCATGTGTTTTTTTGCCTTCCTCGCCTTCTTTTTCCTTGAGGTTTCCACGTCAGAGACTGTCTTGTGATGTCTGTTGTTGGCTTTCTCAGTGTGTGTCCAATCCAACCCCACTTTCTCCTCAGGATCTGCTTTGCGACGGGTTCTTGGCTATACATTTCCCATGGCTCATCGTTTCTGATTTTGTCTTACCATTTTATGCGTAGAATTCTTCGCAGACATCGGGAAAGGAAAGTCTGGATTTTCCCAAGTGTTGTTTTTGTCATTCTCCATGTTTCAGAGCCATGTAACAATACTGATTTTACATTGGAGTTAAAAATCCTGGTTTTTGTTGTGTGTTTTTGTGTGTGGTGGAATTCCAGATGTTTTTTAGTATCAGGAATGCTGTCCGTGTGGGTGTTATATATGACATATCACGTGTTCCTGTTCCTGGTTAGAGAGTTGTTCCGGACTTCCGGTAATAAAATGTTTGTTCTATTTGACTACGTCAATAGTTCTCTGTAAATGTCGTACCCAATACACGACATATTGGCGACGAACGATGGGATGAGTAACCACAACAAGACGAGCTCTAGCACCTAGACCGTCGCACGCAAGTAGAACTTTCGCTGACTACGTCATTGTGAAAAATGGAAAACACGGGTTTCGAGCCGTTCGCCATAACGCCCGCTGACAGCGCAAGTGCGCGATGGGAGCGGTGGATTCGCCGTTTCGACAATTTCGTCTTCGCGCGAGATATAGACGACGACAGGCGGAAGAAGAGCGATGTTGTTACAACTTACGCTGTGAATGTATTCGAGCTGAGTGAGTCTGTTGGTGTCGTCGACAGTGACAATTACGCTGAAACGAAAGACAAGCTTACGGCCTACTTCAACGAAACGAAGAATATGAAGTGTTCGTCTTTCGCCAGTCACAACAGCACACTGGTGAGACACTGGACCGATTTCACGCTCGACTTCAACTGTGTCTAAAAATTGCAATTTTCAAGACAAATCGCGTGAAATAAAATCGCAAATCATTCAGAAGTGCACGATGCCTAAGATTCGCGAAAAGGGACGTGAGTCCAACGATCAGATTCTCGATCAGTTTCGCTGACGTACGGTCGTACGCTTGAGTCCACAATGCATCAATCATCGGTCATGGGGACCAACGCCGCGTCAACGACGAACGTCAACGCAGTTTCCAGTGATCGTCATCACCACCCGCGTTCGAGGAAGCAAAACCGCGACTGGAATAGTCGTTCTGTTGGTCGCCAGGGTGCGCCACCGAAAACTGACAATCAACGAAAACCCCGTCGTGTGGCGCCACCGCGCTGCAGCGATACCGTTTCAAAATATGGCAATGCACAATCTTGTCCAGGCTGTGGAAAATCTCCGCACAATAGAACGGAATGTCCAGCTTGGGGCAAAACATGTTACAAATGCGAAAAACCTAATCACTTCGCTAGAGTGTGTAGAGCTGTCTTGGCAAACACTAATTTGGTAAAGGACGTTCCACAACAATCAGACAATGCAGGTTTATGCAACGACACATACCCATTAAATCTGTACAACTGCAACGCCACGCGCACGAACACTGTCGCACCATACATGTGTACAATTGACATTCAGAGTACACGAGTCAAGATGGAAATTGATACTGGGGCTTCAGTTTCGTTGATAGCAGACAGAGACTGGGTTAGAATCAAAGAGGCTAATCCACAGCTGACACTCAGCACACGTGACGTGCCAAGTCTGCGCACGTATTCAGGCGACACAATTCAACCACTGGGGCAGGTGCTATTGAATGTACATCACAATCGCCAACATTATACACTGAGTGCGCTGATCGTCCCAGGGGCTGGTCCGAATCTGCTCGGACGTGATTGGCTGTCGGTGCTACGTCTTAATTGGGCTGAACTGCATAAAATGGACCAAGATTCATTTCTTGAACATTACCAAGCTGTCTTCACGGCAGGACTAGGCAAGCTCAAAGGAGTTACTGCCAAGTTGTACATTGATGAGTCTGTACAGCCACGGTACTGCAAACCACGTCCAGTGCCGCTCGCTCTTCGTGCAAAGGTAGAAGATGAACTAGAACGCCTACAGGCTGAGGGCGTCATTCATCCCGTTGAGTTCTCAGAATGGGCTGCTCCTATTGTACCAGTACTCAAGTCTTCAGGAGACATCCGGATTTGCGGAGACTACAGGGTCACGATAAACAAGGCAGTGAAGGTCGACAAATATCCCATTCCCAACATCGATGATCTGTTCGACAAAGTAGCTGGTGGACAACTGTACACAACGCTCGATCTAAGCAACGCTTATCAACAAGTTGTCCTCGATCAGGAGTCGCGCAAGCTAACCACAATCAACACCTCCAAAGGTCTGTTCGAGTACGAACGCCTTCCGTTTGGCGTATCTTCTGCTCCTGGAATTTTCCAACGCATCATGGAGCAACTGCTGCAAAACATTCCTATGACCGTGGTATATCTGGACGACATCCTTGTTTCTGGAAGGACACCAGAGGAGCACGACAGCAACCTGCAAATGGTGCTCACGCGACTGCTCGATACTGGAATACGGTTGCAGAAGGAGAAGTGCACGTTTCGACAGACGTCTTGCAAGTACTTGGGCCATATCATCGACAGGGAGGGCATCCACCCGACGAACGACAAGGTGCTCGCCATACAGAGTGCGCGTGCCCCGCAAAACGTGCAGGAGTTGCGCAGCTACCTTGGTCTGATCCACTATTATCACAACTTTCTGCCGAACATCAGCAACCTCTTGGCACCGCTGCATGAGTTGACTCGATTGGACGCGAAGTGGAAATGGAGTGCGATTCACCAAGATGTATTTGAACGATCAAAGGCATTAGTGTCTTCTTCTACGGTGCTTGTGCACTACAACCCCCGTTTACCCATCGTTGTGAGCAGTGACGCTTCTCCCTACGGCATCGGGAGCGTGTTGTCTCATCGCCTACCCGACGGCAGCGAAAAGCCAGTAGCGTTCGCGTCACGCACTCTATCTTCTGCTGAGAAGAAATATGCGCAACTAGAAAAGGAGGCGTTATCTCTTGTGTTCGGAATTACGAAGTTCCACAAGTACCTCTATGGTCGCGAGTTCGTACTGCAATCGGATCATAAGCCATTGTTGGGACTCTTGAAACAAGATCGACTCATATCGCCAATGTCCAGCGCACGAATACAACGTTGGGCGCTGACAATGAGCAACTACCAGTACAAATTTGAGTACAGGCCGGGGACCAGCATCAGCCACGCTGACTGTCTTAGTCGATTACTTCTGCCTGACACACCAGAGAAAGTACCGGTTCCACAAGTAGTAGTCCTGGCATTGTCAACCATGGACGAGAGCCCGGTCACATCGGACCAGATCAAAAAATGGACGGCTCTTGACCCCGTTCTTTCACAAGTACGTCACTTTGTGGAACACGGTTGGTCTAACCAAGCACCACGAGAGCTCGATGCATACTGTCAACGAAAAGACGAATTGAGCGTACAACAAGGAGTGTTGTTCTGAGGAGCCAGAGTGATCGTGCCGCCCAAGGGACGCGATGCGCTGCTGGATGAGTTGCATAACACACACCCTGGCATCGTCAAGATGAAAGCGCTCGCCCGAAGTTACATGTGGTGGCCTGGATTGGACATGGAGATCGAAAGATACGTGAAAGACTGCAATGTGTGTCAGCTGCACGGCAAGCAACCGCCTGTAGCACCACTACACTCGTGGGAGTGGCCAGGTCGCGCTTGGCACCGAATCCATATTGACTATGCTGGACCGTTTGAAGGTCGCATGCTGTTGATCATTGTGGACGCACACAGCAAATTCATCGATGCTCATGTGGTATCTACAGCAACCACGAGCATAACTCTCACCAAACTTAGGCAAACATTCGCATATATTGGACTGCCTAACACGATCGTCTCGGACAATGGAAGTTGTTTCACAAGCGAGGAGTTTGGACAATTCTGCAGAGCAAATGACATCAGACACATCAGATGTTCACCGTACCACCCATCAAGCAATGGTTTAGCTGAGAGAGCAGTGCAGACAATCAAGGCTGGTCTGAAGAAAACCAAAGGTAATCTGGAAGACAGATTATACACTCTGCTAGCGAGGTACCGGATCACGCCACAGGGTACCACGGGTCGAACACCTGCAGAATTCGTACTCAAGACTTCACCTCGAACACGCCTGGATCTCATACGACCATCAGTTCAAGATCGCGTTCTGCAAAAACAGGCATACGACAAGCAACGTCAGGACGCTCATGCGGCTGCACGTACGTTCCGAGCCGGAGACTGCGTCTGGGCCATGAATTTCCAAGGAAAACCTAAGTGGGTTTCGACAGTCATCGAGAACCAGCTGGGCCCACTCACGTTCACCGTACGTTTGAGTGACGGCCGCCTTTGGAAACGCCACCAAGACCATCTCAGAGAGAGACGACCCGATGAAACGGAGACGGTTGATGCAGAACAACAACAACAACAACAGCAGCAGCAGCAGCAACAATCGGTTGTTCAACTGCCAGAAGTACTACCTCCGTCGCCAGCTATCGACGCGGAGGCGATCGCGAGTACTCGACATTCAGTGTCTACAGAAGGTTCGGAATCGAACTTTCCCAACGTCACTGTGACGGAATCTGCGACACCAAGATTGGTGGCAAGTCCCGTGAGAAGATCTACCAGAGTAGTGAAAGCACCTATAAAGTTAAACTTGTGAACTATAACTACAAAGTTAGTGTAGTTATCAGTGTACGTTTTTATTTGCACATTTTCTACGAGCTGTAGAACACTCTGGACTGTTTTCTAATTTAGTTTATTTCATTCATAGAACAGTGAACTCCAATACAAGTTTGTATCCTAAAGAGGGAGGAATGTTATATATGACATATCACGTGTTCCTGTTCCTGGTTAGAGAGTTGTTCCGGACTTCCGGTAATAAAATGTTTGTTCTATTTGACTACGTCAATAGTACTCTGTAAATGTCGTACCCAATACACGACAGTGGGGTTACCCACTCTTGCAGCAACATTCATCTGCCTCTGTAACACCGTGTTTGTTTATCACGCTCCCTATATATGTAAATGATTCTAGGAAATAAGTATGAATAATCCTTCCATATCGTAATTAAGAAATAAGAAGCAGGTACTCAAGGACAGACCACATACACGTCGTAAACCAACGGAAGGAAAATTCATATTATATCCCGCTCGCTCTGCATCGTGTTCGTCGACTACGAGAAGGCTTTCGACTCAGTGCAAACTCAAATAATACTGACCTCGGCCTCGCTTAAAGAACAGGGGATAGAAAACGTGTAAATCGAACATTTGAAAGACATCTACACCATGAAACAACTCGATGACAGTTGACCTACACAAAGAAAGCAACAAGATCAACATACACGTGATACTGATACCGCGAAAGAGCTTTCGAGTGTCTTCACTTATTTGTTTTTCGTTGATTGTGGCCATTTAGATTCACCAAAATGCCGATGCATGTGATTAACACGAACGTGTCGAGTTCTAAAATCCCGCAAAACTTCATATCAGAGTTGTCGGCGTCGGTAGCTAAATTGCTAGGCAAACCTGAAACGTATGTCACCATAAACATCAACCCCGGCCAGATGATAACATCTGGGGGCAGTACTGCCCCGTGTGCCCAGTGCAGTCTGTCCAGCATTGGTCAGCTGGGCCAGGAGGAGAACAAGCGCTACACGACCGTTCAGAGACCTCAAAATCCCTGTCGATAGAATGTACATCATTTTCCATAACGTCCGTCGTGCGGACTGTGGTTGGAACGGCAGTACCTTTGCTTAGCCAACTAACCTTGTGGTGAACTCTGGCTGTGATCGTACAGAGAGGAGACCATCGCTACCTGAACAATGCTCTCATGTAACTGCCTGCATTTATGCTTAGTAGCATTATGCATGCCAATGCTTAATTTTTAGTGTAGCCCCGTGGTGCAGTGGATAGAGCTTCAGACTCTCAAACGAGAGAATCCGGGTTCGAATCCTGTGCGGCGGTGTCGAATCTTGGGCAAGTTCGTTCATTATACGTTGCTCCAGTTCACTCAGCTGGATGAATGAATACCTGGCTATAGACAGTGGTGGATATTTGTGTACGAATAGTCTTCGCGAATTAATTGCAGCATGGCTGGATGCTTCCCAGAGAAATAGAGATGGTGTTCGATTGAACAGGTCTGCCAGGGAGTAAAGTGTAAAGCGCTTTGAGCAGTCTTGAGGACTGGATACTGCGCTATATAAGAACTTACCTCCTCTTTTTAACATCAAGAGAGGAATACGACAGGGTAACACCATATCGCCCAAGCTGTTTATGGCAACATTCGAAAGCATATTCCGAAGACTGACCTAGGAAACTAGAGGCTTGAGGATAGACGAGAATATCTCAGTCATCTTCGCTTCGCGAACGACATACTCAAATGCGCTACTACACCGCAAGAACTACACAAATGCTGCAAGAACTAGCTGATGAAAGTGGAAAACAAGGTCTGAAAATGAACATTTCGAAGACAAGTGATGCTAGAAAAAGACACACAAATATGTGTGTGTGCGCGCGCGTGTGTGCGTGCGTCCGTGCGTGCGTGCATGGGTGCGCGTGTGTGTGTATATAAACACGACGCAGCGCAAATAGAGAACGTTGAAAGCAACGTCTAGCTGGGACGGCGATACAGCACCATAGTATAACGTGTGTGCATCTGGAGACAACAACGATTCATTGCTTCCAATGCTTTATTTACTGGCACGTTTTTAAAGTTTGTAAAATCCTGTAAATTTCCAAACTTTTAAACAAAATTAAATTCTTACCAAGAGAAACAAAACAAAAGAAAATACAAAATAGCTAAAAACAATTACAAATTCCCTAATATCCATAATACAAATACATTAGCAAGTGAAAGAGATTCGCTCTTGCATACATATTGATATTACAAATAAAACACACATAATGCAATTAATGTATCCAACATTGTTCTCAAGTAGCAAAGATACGAATACATATAACACAAGCCTCATTGTCTTAACAAGGGAAATACATTCACATGTGTTTACAACAACGTTGCTAACTATATGTACTTAGCACCTTCTGATACTTTACTAACACTATACCAGGATACTACGAGAGTTGTACATACTAACATTAATATAGAGAAGGTACAAGTGGAAATTCAAATAATAGTCTATAAATCCCTGACACTTACCCCACCACAGCTACGTCAGTGTGTGTAGTAGTAGGTCAATGAACGCACATTATCCTATAAGCCAGTACCTGACTAACAATATACGTACACTATATTGATGTTCTCCTAGAACTAACCGTGTAAGAAGCATTGCGTTTACAGTAGAACATATTGGATTAACAACGTTACATTCACTTCATTCTTAAGATTGTCCATTAGGATTCAATATAAAGCACATATAATATCCAATACACAGTTACAGGGAGCGACTTGCCTGTGATATATTAAACCCAAGCTACTGCATTTGTTGCTGTAGCCATGCAGTGTAGGCACTGTACAGCCCATAGTGGGCAAGCTGTTGACTATCACCCTGCTGGCTTGAACCGGCCAAAAGATCATTTGTTATTAATTTTGTCAGGCCTCTGCAGGGAAGCGCTGGATACCTGTGTCATAGGTTTGTCAACGTTTCCTAAGTTAACTATTCACAACAATGTAATGTTATGTTAACATGGCATATGATGTGTATTTATAATATGATTAAATAGTAATTACAATGTTTTCTCTGTTATAACTAAATCCTAGATAAAGTATCTTTCTTTCCCTAATCACCAGTCATTCCAGTCTCATTATTGGAGGCTGAGCCTGACAATCACGTGCTTCCATAGTAAGGACAAGGGCAGATAAGATCATATGTACCCTCCAGAGTAATATTATAAGAAAAGAACATAATTTTGGTTAATAAATTCTGTGACAATCACCAGTATGATAAGGATGGTGTCAGACATCTAGTTTGTTAAACATGCAACATTAAAACAACCAGTTGGCTTCATAAATCGATTACAATGTATGAAGTAGTACTGTCAATGTGAAGGTCACTTACGTATGTCTTGACATCATCTTTCAACCCCTTCCAGTAGAAGGACTGGGTGATCTTATCTACAGTGGCATGATGCCACTGTGGCCAGCATGTGGTGCCGAGTGCATCTGCCACAGGATTCTTCTCCTTTCATCCACATCAATGGTGATGCGCTGACGTATGTTGGTGTGGGGTGGTTTGTACACCAATGCTCCAGTATCTAGAAATATTTATTAAGTCATATAAGCATTATTTGTAAATGTCGGTACTTATAGCAAGACTACTATTATTTTACAGTTGTAACATTATTTAAGAAAGTAAATTAACTAGGCCATTGTTTACCTCTCATTTGAAGCATCATCCAATTCAGAGATACTTGTTTCTAGCGTAACAATTTAGCAGGGTTGGCATGTTTTTGCCCTCATGGTAGAAACCATGCGGCAGAAATATTTTCTACCTGTGCTATCAATATCAACATTGCTATTTCCTTCTTAAACCATTACAGTGTCATCTTGTGGTGCCAGCCCCAACAAGTTATTAAGACACACACAGCTAGTAATTGTGTCTTATCAGCTCACCCAACCACTGAAACACTAGCAAGCTCTAGCAGCTAGCCTGGTTAATTGGATACAACAGTGGCCAGGTGTTTCAAAACCAAATTTTCCATTGACCACAAGATGACCAGGTGATCATTAATTATAATTACCAGCCGACTTCTAGGATGGTAATAAAACTAGGGTGCACATGGACTGAGAGAGAAGTGATAGGAGAAGGAGTGAACAAAAAAGGAATGCTGCAGTCCATAAGTTGTCAGGTGACAAGTCCTGTACACATGGGCACAAAAAAATTCACACATGAATGCAAGTAGTTGGACAAAAGCTACCCCGGACAAAATCCCCCCTTTGTACCCTATTTCTGCCATGGGCGTGGCAGAAATACCTTTCTGCCCAGCAGAAATACCTTTCTGCTCGGCAGAAAACCAACCCTGCAATTTAGTTATATGATTTTGAAACTTAGATTTATTTACTTAAATTCCAGAACAGCTCTTGACATATACACTTTACATTAACACTTGTAGACATTTCCTATCATATCTAAGTTTTGGTGAATTGAAGATCATTTTTATAATCTATATGAGTGGATATGTATACACTGTGCATTCAATTTTAGGGAAAGTGCCCTTGCAGGACCTTGTCCAATGCCTTTATTAAAAAACTTTGCATAGCATAAGTTTATTCAAATACTCTAAAAATAAGCCATTATTTTTATATAAGGGATTTGACTCATTATGTTATGTAATTTCCAGGGTAAATATTTATTAATGTAATTAATTATCATGCATAATTTCCACAGCACCAGAAATATTTAGTCAAAGTCAATTAATTAAATGTTGAAAATAATAACTATGTTTGGTGAGCATTTCCAATTCAATATATATATATATATAATTACAAGAGGAGATGCAATGTTTCGGTCAATAAGCCCATGCCAGGGGTAATTTTGCACAAAGTACAATACCAGTTGGGATCGAACCAACAACTAAAACCGAGACATTAGCATCTACCATTAATTACACCATTTTTTTTTATAAAGTTAATAAATTACTCCGAAAGGCAAGTTAATTCTCTTTGTAAGACTATGGTAACCTCTCTTGTGGCCTAGGCATTGCCCGGTGTGGTCAAATGTCAGAAATAGTGTGGAAACAAATTAACAAATGTTCTGACCACTAATTCCAACAGACAGTGAAATATCAGTTAGTAAAATCAAAACATTCTGAGTGAGAGAAATGTCAAATGAAAGAGTAACTAAATCCTTAAAAAAATCACTTTACCAATACGATAATAGCGTTTTATATGCGGACAGAATTTCAATGTTTAGTAATAAAGATTTAATAAATTCGAGTTAACCGGATGAAAGAAATATGAGCGTGCAGGGAAATCGCATCGACTTAACCGAAACTTGGACTTTAGAGAAGTTGACTTATGCAGATTATTTTATACCAGCTGAGATACAAAGACAGCCGGGGTTGAGGAAAGAGTCGACTTAAATGAAAATCGCCTTAACCGAGTTCGAGTTATGTGGAATGCACTATACTTCCTTTCCTTCATTAAGAAATCATTAGCCCGTTCACAATTACAAAACACAATTCTCAATAACCGAGTTCTTTTATTTTGCAGATGCAGCATGTGTCCAGAAAGTGACGATCAAGCAATGTGTCTTTGTGTAGTCTGTTTTTGCTGCATTCTGTCAACATTGGAGTTGTCGGTTGTTTTTCTTGTTCAGATATCATACAACAATGTTTCAACTTCATGTACTGATCATCATACATAGTATCTGCCACCTTTATAATATCTCCAGGCGCTATACAAGCCTTTAGAAGGGCACAAAGAACCAGTAGACAGTAGAGTGGTAGTTAATAATTATGCCATAAATCAATATTTTTGTAGTTGAAGAGACAATTTATGTTTACTGCTAAATTGGGTCTAACAATTGTTATTATTTAATTATCAAATAGGTAAACCGTCATTTGGAACATAGTTTGCCAGTTTCTTGATGCCCTAATATAATTCTGCTCGAATTAAACATAACACTGAAAATTATATAGAAAAAAAACAGTTAAGCATTTCAGACATTAGGTCATTGAGTCAATTAATCGAAGCTAATCTTCATAATATATTGTTGTTATCAACCTTATTTTAAATTAGACCCATATATGTGCTTACTGTGGGATACTCTTCTGTACAGAGGTCACCACACAAATGTGAACAATATAATATATATGAGCATTAAATTACTTTGTACAGGTCACCACACTATTGTGAAGAATAAGAAGTAACAAACAGTTGTTTCATAGCAATGAACATAGCATACCTTTCTCGGGAAAAACAAATTTTCATAGAGTGCAGCAAAGGAGCTGGCTTGGACTTCTGAGTCAATGTTTCATCGACTTCGTGTACCACATTTTTCAGCTCAACAGGGGATAAAACAAATCAAATAATTTAAGAAAACATTTACTACAGGCCTCGACATTAACACTGGCCCGATGGCCCGGTTCCTTTTTTTAAGCTGCCAGGCCAGTTCGGGCCACCAGTTCTTATATTTTATTGGCCCGACGGGCCACTGATTTCCGGTTCTCGAACGCCGCCGAGACGAAGCGGCGGTCACGGCACGACCGCATCGGGTTATCAGATGCAGTTCGCCTGAATTCTTAGACCTGACTCAGTTACCGGACATTGTAAACATAACGTATATATTAATTCTGATCAATAATGAGTAAAAACTCCAACACTTATCATGCGGACGACGGCGTGCTAAGCCATCGAATACATTTTGTAACCACCGGCAGCGCAGGTTTTTATGACGAAACGCCATTTTTTAAGTCCCGCTGCGTCCCTTGGACACACTTTGTACGGTGGTTGGAAGCTGCCTCGACTTTAGAATTATGCACGCTTTTTCTTCTCTAGATATATGAAAGAAATACAACGTAAATGCAAATTTCATTAGTGGCGAAAGTGACAGAAACTAAATGTAACGCTGCGTCTACAAGGGCAAGGTGAAGGCCACCTACTTTGGTTGGTGCCACCTAGCGAATGAACCATGACATAGTCTAATGCGTCAACTCAACTACCGACTGACTAGCTGTCGTCACACTGGCCACACTTTATTTAAACTTGGCAAATACTGTATATATGCATCGAGTACACACTTGAACAATATTACAATATTGTTAGCTTTGGACATCTCACTTTGAACAATCAATATGTGTATAGTAACTTCTAACAACTTTGTTAATAAAATTATAAAAAAGACTAATAATGTTTTGCACCTCAGTATCAGCGTATTTTTGACGGTAACACAAAATCCGGGCCAGTAACTTTCACAGGCGGGCCACTAACTTTTTAATCTACTGGCCCCCTGGGCCAGTGGATTAAAAACCTTAATGTCAAGGCCTGTACTGATACTGTGTCTGATCTTGTATAACAACCATGTGACACGTACTTACACAACATATAGGATGCACGATTTTGGGCAGTAGGCGTCTCTTGAGATTTTCTTTTTTGGTCTATTTGACTTAATATAAGTCTTTTGGTCTACTTCACTCAAAACAACTTTTCTAAGAGTTTGTTTGCATGGCGTTCAAAGAATTTGAGAACAGATAGCTGGATACAGATATCTTGTGAAAGTGTGTTCTGCTTTATTTGACACGAAAAAATAACTGGGTAGTACGAATTTTATTCTCACCAGCATAAACATACGCTGAGCAGCTGTGCGAATAGCGTCGTCCTTTCGGGAAACGTTTCGTTGTATTTAATGAGAAACAAACTAAGACTAAGTTTACTTGTACTGCGTCAGTTGATTACTAGTTAGGACTATGAATCGCTAACATTTTATCCACCGTCTATTTCATATTTATTGACCGCTTTGTGTATCGCGTTCCTGATGCGTTTGTTGTCTCCTGTCAGTCCTTGGTCGATGACGATGTGTGCCATGCACAAATAATGCTTTAAGCATGCCATATACATCACGCATTTGTTGTCTCTGTCCTCCATATTCACCACACCTCCTTAAAAACACGTAGAACTAAAATAGTATAAATACATCGACGTACAACTACTAATTCATATAAACTATATGACCGCGGATACTTCTGGAACGGTTGTGAAAAGCGTGACATCACATCTCATCAGGGCTCAGCACATTGTTAGTTTTCTCATTGGCTACCATGTTAACGTTTTGTCTGATTATAAGAAAACGTGACCTAGAAAATTTCTTAAACTTCTCACCTGCCGTTATCATCATCTTATTGACATGCTGGTCGAGTTTAGTCAAAATCTAATATTTCTAGCTCTCGCAAAATGCATGTATGTGTGACATCCTTCAATATTTACAAATGGATGCAGGCAGTAATCCGGCTAAAAGGTCAACTAGCCGAATTGCTGCCAAATACCCTTCTGCTTAGTAAAATCAGCTAAAAAGACACAATTTTACTGTCAACAGCTTCTATAATCACATCTAGAAATCTGACTACTCAAATGCACTTATGTTAGAGCAGGTGAATATTGTAAAACATAATTTCTCAAAAATATACTGCACTTTGTTTCGTCCAACAGTGTCCTAACCCCAAATAGGTATGGCAATTTTGGAGAAAAAAAATGAAATTAATATATTTTAGAGGCACTCTTATCTCAAACACTGTGCAATATCTTTTAAATTCAACCACATGTTTTTTTTCTATACACATTTCAAAAGTGCCACCCTACTTGACAAGGCACCATATGAGTAAGCATTTTACTGTTGGACATATTCTGATCTGGCATAACTCTACACTGTACACACTTTCTCATCCGGCATATATGAACCCCTAACACTATTTTCCAGAAAGTCCAGTACGTGTTCTGTAAACGTATCACATACAGGCAGTTGTTATGTTGCATTTAGATTTATATTGATTTTTTTTACTTTTTCCCTCTTAGACAACTGTAAATATACATGCTATATGACTTTGAAGTGTGGATTCTTCAACGGCCAGACGTATTAATGAGTTCACTTGCACAGTATTACACAACCCAAATAGTAGACATTCAATGCACTGTGGCCTGATTGAGTACTGATCAAGTCAGGTGACTGTATGTCCTGGCAGCCTGGGCTTAGCTAGGAGCTGAATCCCAGTAGTCACTCTGCCAATATGTCACTAAGGTCGCTCCCAACCTCTTCATGTGTATTTAATTAGTTGAAGTAAACAAAAATATATTGTTTAATCACCCTTCTACAATGTCATTGGTCCATTTCTGATATAGATTTCCAAATGGAGGTTTCACTAATGTGATTCTCTCCCCACCCCCCTTATCACACCCAAGTTCTGTCACTGTGATTTGGACTTTCAGACTCATTAAAAGTCTGTGATTTCAAATAACGGTTTGTCCCTTTCAACTGCGATTTTGCCGGGATTATTCTGCATTATTACAATGAAGGAGACTGCAAATGATGAGACTGGTAAACTTAGCAAACATAGTGATAGGAAGACACCGCCTGTTGGAGGAACTCGGATAACTCGGCGCGGTTTCCAACAAGGCCACCCATATTTTGAATCAATGCATGGTGAATCAACAGAACAACCACACAGTCATGTATAGATGTCACGACTCGGCATGGCTGAATTTTCAAGAGTCGTGCTTTGTTAACGGTACCCGATGCTGACGGCAGGCCTGGCAATAGCAAAATTCTCGGCCATACCGATGCCCAGATTTAACAGACAGCTACCTCCACCCATATGAAAATCAAGGAGGTTCCGAGATGCGTCTGCTAAATATGGAAAAGAGTGTTCAGATGTGGAATGAATGTTACACTGAGCACGCCAACAAGATGACGTGCACTTCTCCACAATTTCAAATATACCATGAACAACAGATTGGTCTCTGTTGGAAGCAATCATTCCTATGTACACATTGTGACTATCATTCGCGCACATACAAACTGTACACTGAGGTCAGCATTGGACGTTGTGGTCAGCGAGCTGCTACAACTAACATCGCACTTCACGTCGGTCTCCAGGATTCAACAATAGGGACCACAAAGATCCGTCACATTCTAGCTGCAATGGACACACCACTACCTAGTCGCATGGGATTACAGAGAACTGCAAACAATGTCACAACTGTCACCGCACAAGCAACCATGGACAACTTACACAGGAGAAGATAGAAAACAAAATAGACTAACACTCTGCGTGGTCTGCCAGAAGATGTTCCTATTAACATAAGCGTCGGTACAACTCCACAAATCTCAAAAACAGTTACAGCTGCGGTGGGCAGAATGCGTCACAGGCTTTGGGAACTGCAATAAGTTGGCTAACCGGTGAAAAGGAAATCATAGCTTTCTGGATGGACAACAAGCTGTCTAAATTAGGATCTTCACTTCGGAACAAGGGGGTCAATGTCACCTGTCCTGGCCATGTTGGTTCCACGACCAATGTGCAAGCAACAGATCCGCTGTCCGAGTACAGAATTGGGAAAAAGATTGGCGACAGTTTAGCACAAATGACGTCGCAATCAAGTATGTCGCTACAGACGGCGATGCATTAGCATCGCGAGGTATACAAGAATGTTTGCGGAAGATGTGAAAACAAGATGCCATGAGATCTACACAAGTGTCCACATACTTCACGACAATGACACAACAGTTATAGCTAGACGTATGCCGGACATCATTCAAGCCTCACACGACTGCTATTCTGGCTCGTGCAGAAACTGTCGCAGACATGCAGTTGTCTGCCGTGGTGGTCACAAGAATTGGTGGAATACCATCACAGCATATGACAGACAGTGATCGAGCAACACTTCAAGGACTGATTGAAATGCGTCTTGGCAATGCCGCACTTCAAATGACACGACGCAGACTAACAACAAATCCAAATGAATCTGGAAACAGAGCTTATTCCGCGTCGTTACCTAAGAACATTAAATTCAGTCGAAATGCACTGGGACGTGTGTGTTCAGTCATCGATCGCCTAAACTACGGTGCTGGAGATTCAATGCTACGAAAATTGGAAAATGTACAGTGTCCCATTACGAAGGGCGGAAGAGTTGCTCGTGCTGTTAAACGGATCCAGCAAGATGTAGCTTACCAACGACAATATGCCAGACGGCCATCGGTGCGCCTACACAGACGAGCCACCAAGTCAAAGAGGATGAGAGACTACATTAGGGCGAAACGACAGAGATGCCAAGACGACATCTACAGAAAGAGTCAACTTGATCCCAAACCAGCAAGTCGTACAGTAACAACAGTAGCAGTGACAGCAATGGCAGTTACACCAGTGAGAAGGAGGCGCCGACAGCCACCAGGAAATTGTACTGATCACCCATATTCGTTAAGGTCACGAAAATCGGCTGATCACTCTTACGCAAGCAGAGAGTAGACACACCCACACACACACCCCCCACACACACACACACATACACACACACACACACACACACACACACACACACACACATACACACGAGCACAATGTGCATACACAACATTATAACAATACGACATTCTGTATTTCTGCAGCGTCTACTTGTGCTGCAAACTGACCATCATCCATGCAAACACAATGTGAAGACCTAGACCATCCGACACACACGACACCATCTGCCTGCCGACATTCATGCGAACACAATCAGACTACGAGCACCACGAACATCTTGAGTACCATGATCAATCGACACGATGCAATGCCACATCAGTGACAGCAGGGACTGACTGATGTCGACATATATCAGTGACCAGTCTAACAGTGTCCTGACCCCGGAAAGCTAAATGCCCGACTGTTTAAGCACATGACGTCACCCATTTACGTGCACTTTCTTTATTTACATGCCGCGCATGAATATAGTCAGATACGGTGCCGTTAGCGGGCTAACGAACGGAAAATGGAGGGAAATGGAAAGCTGATTTCCTGCCAGTTTGTGAAATATGTTAGTTCATGTTTTAGTAAATCATGATAATGCCACCTTCGATAGCTCGTTGCATTATTATTCGAAAAGAATAAGAATGCCAAGTAGAATGCGCCCTCGTAACTGACTAGACTAGAGCACAATTATGCTGATTATGTGGGACGTTCTGCATACTCATGCTACTGTCGGCGATTATGATGATTACCGGACGTTTATGAAAACGATTTTACCCTAAACTAACCCTAACCCTACACTGCTAATAATTTAGGCCAGTTAAGTAAAAGATTGAAACAGATGCAGATAAACACACTTTACAGGATGATCTAGCCACATTGGTCGAATGGTATGAAAAATGGCAAATGTTATTCAATTTTTGGAAGTGTAAATGCATCCACATAGGACATGGAAATGTGAACAAAGAATACATAATGGGGGATGATACAATATTAGGAAAAACTGTAAAAGAAAATGACTTAGGAGTAGCAATTAGTGCTGACATGAAAGTTTCAGAGCAATGTGGAATTGCTGCTTCAAAGGGTAACATGGAGGCCACATCGTAAGGACAACATAGATAAGCTAGAAAGAGTGCAACGAAGAACATCTAAGCTGATTCCTAAATTAAAAGATCTTGGTTGTAAAAGACGCCTATTAGAATGTGGGTTGACAACACTAGAGACTAGGAGGTCTAATAGGAGACCAAATAAAAGTGTTTACGATATTGAATGGTTATGAAGATATTGATAGAAATATTTTCTTCAAACTGAAAGAAGGCAGTGTAACCAGAGGGCACAACGCAGCATTAGTCAAGGAACAGTGCAGATTGCTGTAAGGGTCTGAATGATTTCAAGACGCCTGAATCTGTCAGTGATGTCCGTAGTTTTATTGGGATGGCTAATCAGCTAGGCAAGTTTTCACACAGTCTCAGTGAGCTAAGTCAGCCATTGCGTGACTTGTTGTGCAGCAATACTCGGTGGTATTGGGGTGACGCGCAGCAGCCAGCGTTTCGTGACGTCAAACACGAACTTTCAAAGTCGGTAGAACTAGCAGTGTATGATCCAAGGAAAGAGACCGTGATTCAGCCAGATGCCAGTCGGCACGGAATCGGAGCTACGTTATCTCAGGTTCAGAGTGACGGTTCTCTCAGAATGGTGTGTGCAGCGTCTCGATTTTTGACAGAGACGGAGCGACGATATGCCACAATCGAACAAGAGGCGTTAGCGATTGTCTGAGCATGCGAAAAGTTTCGCAACTACATCGTTGGTCTCACTGTCCGTATCCAATCAGATCATAAGCCACTGGTCCCATTGCTCAATGACATTAGCTTAGATAAGCTACCAGTGCGAATTCAGATATTTCGCTTACGTATGATCAGATTCTCATACACAGTCGAGCATATTCCAGGTACAGAAAATTTTGTTGCGGATGCGTTGTCGCGATCAAGCGCGAGTCCTACAAAAGTCGATTAACTTTTTGTAGAGGAGGTGGAGTCCTATGCTGAACAGTCAGTAAACGTTTGTGCGTCTCCTAAACTTTTAGTCGAAATGCGTCGACTCCAGGCTCACGATGAGGTGTTAGCACAGATGCTAAAGTATGTGCGGACTGGTTGGCCTCCGTACATTTCGTCCGTAGATTCTCTTCTCAGACCGTTTTGGGAAAACCGGGGTCATCTCACGATCATAGATGACGTCCTAGCGTACGAGAACAGGATCGTGAGTCCATAGTGTGAACGTCTGGATGTTCTCCAGCGCCTTCACCAAGGTCATTTAGCGATAACAAAGTGTCGCGAACGTGCAAAGCAGTTGGTCTGGTGGCCTGGCATGACTCAGCGAATCGCCGAGATGGTCAGAAACTGTAACACGTGTCGCACTCATGCGAACGATGTCGCTGAGCCGCTGCCAACAGCCTTTCCAACTCGACCGTGGGAGCATGTAGGCAGTGACCTGTTCTACTGTCAGAAACGATGGTATATGTTACTAGTATATTATTATTCTCGATTCATTGAGGTATATCTGCTAGCGGAACTGAACACTCGTCAGTTCGTTGAGCACATGAAGTCGCACTTCGCTCGTCATGGCATTCCAGAGGTCCTGACGTCGGACGATGGTCCGCGGTATGCGTCGGATGAGTTCCGCAAGTTCGCGGATAAATACATATTTCAACACGTTACGAGTTCTCCGAGATACCCGCAGAGTAACGGAGCTGCAGAATGTACCGTGCAGACGACAAAGTCAATCATGAAGAAGGCAGCCGATCCATACTTGGGTTTGCTGGCGAACAGGTCATCGCCGCTCGAGAACGGTGCATCGCCTGCCGAGCTTCTGATGGGCAGGAAGTTGAGAACACCTGTCCCAGCGCTTCCGAAATTGTTGCAACCTGAGTTGCCAAACTCACCACAAATTTGGGTGAGAGAGGCTGAGTCGAGAGCTTCGACTAAGCTAAACTTTGATCGTAAACACCGTGCTAAGGTGCTTCCTCCTCTCGCCGTGGGAGACGATGTTTGGATAACACCGCTAAAGTAGTCGATGCTGTCCCGGGCACGCCTCGATCCTATGTTGTTGAAGGTGGCGGCAGCATTGTCAGCCGCAATCGCAGAGCTTTATGAGAGCACAGTCAGCCATCAGTCGATCCTCAAGTCTTTGAATCTGATGTGCCCACAAACGTGAAAGTGTTGCGTTACGGTCGTCCGATCAAGCCTGTTCAGATTCATGATCGGTAGGCTAATCTGCTGTTCTAGTTGCATGTCCTGTTCTAATTAATACTTAGTGTGTAGCCTATTCAAGCAAGCATGTTTCAGGAAATACGTACTTTATGTTGTAGTTCAAGTATTATTGTTAGACCTAATTAACATAGAGTATCGAACGATGTTTAATTAATGTTGCAATGCAAATTGTGTTTCATTCTTAGAAGCGAGGTGTTGTGGTATGCCCTAGGTTGAGTAGGAATACAATAAATAGTTCCGGTTCACGCAACATGTCGTCTTGGTCGACTTTCTAGTTATCAGCACGATATCAATTATTCACAGCACAGGAACCACCCAACATGAAGCAGCAATTCCATATTGCTCCGAAACTTTCTTTTACAGTTTTACCTAATATATTATCCCCCATTATATATTCTTTGTTCATATTTCCATGTCCTATGTGGATGCATTTACACTCCCAAATAATTTAATAACATTTGCCATTACGGATAACATTATCGTTTGATATAATATTATCATAATGTAATGGAGATTTGCTAATTGCGCCTGATTTGCAATGTAGACAAATATGAAGAATGTGTAGTTGTCCCGTCCTTTCTGACATACAGTTTTTGTAAGTGTAACTAATTACTTACGTAGAAAAGTAATATATATATATATAATTATGCAACATTATATAACATAATGTGATTGATTTCAATGTCAATGTGTATGTGGTTTCCCTACCGAATGTACAACGAAAGGCAACTCACACTTTCAATATCAAGTACAGTAAAGCCAAAGTTACAGCATACTGTCAATAATGTGACTGTTGTGAAGTATGTAAATGTTTTGTACGTTCACATGTTCTATGTGATTAAAATGATATCATCATTGTACTGAAACACTTGTGTCACTGTTATGTATAGTACACTTAAGTTACAATGTGGCATGCGTGCGACTATGCTGTTGTAGATACAGACCCATATATAATTTGATAGCAGTCAGTTGCCAAATTGCCTTGACAAGTGGTTGTCATGTGTAACATATTACAGAATAGTTCACATGCATCTATTCTTTAAGTGAACAGGCCTAAATTATTTGCAGCATCCTCATTGTAGGTACCCTTCTGCATAGGAATCGTGAGTAACAGGACTACTAATTTGGGCCGTTTACGGAAAAGATTACCCACAGAACAATTGGCCAATCATTGTAACGATATCTGCAACAATCTATTAATGCCAAGTCATATCGCCCATGCCTTCAAGTTATCCAAAAGGATGCATGATGTAACATAGGCATCACACAATTTAAAATAACAATACATGCTTTGTACATTTTCATTGTTTTATGACGATATGAAGGATTTATTTTGTAATGAAGATTGTAAAATTCGGTACTTGCATTCTGTGTACCAAAGAGAGGATGACGGAAGTTTTTGGGCAGACTCCCAGTGTACCATACGTCTACTTACGGCGCCATACTTGAAGACAGTCCCAATTGGTGAACATTGCTACAGTACCTATCCTCTCTTGGGTTACTTCCGGTGGTGAATTGATTTGAATTTGGTGCAGCAAACTTGCGAAAATATAAGGATATTTGATCAAGATAAGTGATATTATTGAGCGTATAGGATACATAACGTAATTATAGATATATATTAAGCAATATTTTTTGTTAAAAGTTAGCTAGAGGGAGTAATCTAGGGTAGATTAAAAGTAGGCGATTTGCGAGCGATAATTGGGGACGTTAATGTAATCGGAACGTTGTTTACAAAGTAGGTTACTGTCGAAGTTAGCGTACCGTGAACGACAATAGAATAGCGTTATTTGAGATAATCTGTGTAGTTAGATGAGTAATTAAAACCTGAAATAGCAATCTTTTAAAGTGTATAATAGTACACAGGAAACAGTCTTTGTAAAGACTACCTTGTATCTAAGCCTAACTTGAATACATTGTCATCGACATCGTAACTAGGTAAGGCACGGTGTGTCACTGTGTGTTAACAAATATAACTAACTATAACCTAAACAATCTGGTGTAAATTGTACACAGAAAAGTCTTTTCAAAGACTACATAAAACTACTTTGAACATAAATAAATTCTGATATGGCACCTTGCAAGCGGCAACTCAGGGCAAAACGACACCTAGTTTGCAACGACTGCCAGAGCTGGGTGGATTTTGCGTTGTCTGGCTGTCCAAAATCATGGGCAGAGACCAAAGATGACGGATTCACCTTTCGGTGTATGGGGTGTTTGAGGGTGGAATGTCTGATGAAGGAGGTGTGTAAGTTGACGGATATAGTGAAGGAGATGGAGGCGAGACTCAACATAGAAATAGATGGAGCAGAGAGGGATGACGCGGAGAGAGTTGAGAATTCTACAACACAGAAGGAGCAGAGTTGTGACACGGAGACTGAAGAAAGGAGACTGAGAGGAAGGAAGGTGACCGGTGTGAAGGAACAAGACATTGAGAAAACAGAGGGACGGAGGAAAAGTGTTCGGCAGAGGAAGAGAAAACGGGCCAGTGGGGATAGATCAGCAGGTAGTCAGACTGTAGAGAACGAGGAGAGACACGACAGCGATACAGGTGGTGAAGAGGTAGATACCACAGAGGCAGTTGGTAAGACTGTGAGACAGAAGACTGATGGAAGAAGACAGAGTGTTCAGCAAAAAACAGAAAACATGACAGGCGTGAAGGTGACAGGGGAGAAAGTGACCGTAGTGAAGGAGGTAGCCGGGGAAAAGGGACGGGAGAGGAGAGAAGAAAATGTGATGGGAGGAAAGAAGAAGGGACGAAAGGAAGTGAGAGTAAATGTGCTAGAAGAGAAGATGACAGGAGGAAAGGGGACAAGAGAAAACGCGACAGGAAAGAAGGGAATGGAAGAGAATGTGACAGGAGAGAAGACGACAAGAGGAAAAGACAACAACCAGACATATGCAAACCGGAGGAGCTACTCCGAGGCAGTGATTGAGGGGGCAAGGAGAAAAGAGAGAGTGTTTATGGGCGATTCAATTCTGAGAAAAACAGACAAGACTATATGCGAGGGGAAGGACGTTGTTGTATGTCTACCGGGGGCTAGGATAGAGCATGTGACCGAAAGGGTAGAGAAGGTATTGGGGCATGGCAAGGGAGGGTCTATACTAGTACACGTTGGGACAAACAATGCAGACAAGGAGGGAACAACTGGTATAGTTCAGAAGTACAGACATCTAGTGAGGAAGCTAAAGAAGACAAGAGTGGAACAGGTTATTCTCTCAGGAATTTTGCCAGTAATGGGAGGAAGGGGGGCAAGATACAGAAACTGTAAGAGGATGGCGATCAACGCACTAGTTGAGCAGATGTGTGAGGAAGAGGGCGTGGGATTCATAGATTTATGGGGGTACTTTGTTGGGAGAGAAGATATGTACATGAGAGATGGCCTCCATCTAAGTGGAAAGGGGGCAGCAGTATTCTCAGAGAATCTGCTGCGATCTGTTGACAGTGGGACAGGTTGCATCTATTTAAACTAAATTCGCAGGGGGGACTCGCAGAGAAGCCTGAAACTGGAGGCATAGATAAAGGCAGCAAAAATAATTCAGCAAAGAACAGTCTGGAAAACTGTTCTGAAGCTGGGTATAAATGTGTTTGTTTAAATGCAAGGAGTATAGTAAACAAAAGAAATGAACTAAACATTATGGTAGAAGATATTGACCCTCACATAATAGGTATAACCGAATCATGGGCAACCACCGATATATCAGATGCCGAATTGGGACTGACAGGATATGTAATGTTTAGGAAAGATAGAATAGGAAGAAGGGGAGGTGGAGTTATTTTATATATTAAAGAATCTATCCAGGCTTATGAAATAAAATTAGACAGAGAAGCAGATTGCGAAGAAGCTGTTTGGTGTAACATAGTTACAGGAAACTCAACGTTAACGGTTGGATTAGTTTATCGAAGTCCAAACATAAGCATAGAAGAGAATGAAAAAATACAAAACGCTATAAGGGAAGTGAGCAAACGGGACTGTGTTATTATGGGGGATTTTAACCATGGGCATATAAAATGGAAATCTCTACAGAGTATGGGTAGTGAGGACCACAAGTTTTTAGTTTTAGTACAAGATAGTTTCCTTTCTCAACATGTGCTAGAACCAACCAGGGGAGAGAATGTGTTAGACTTAGTTTTGTCCTCACAGAATGAATTAGTTGACAATGTTAAATTATGTGAGCCTCTGGGAAGTAGTGATCACAACCAGATACATTTTACCATCAAAGTAAAATCAGAAAGAAATAATAAAAAGCAGTTCAGGAGAAATTTCCACAAAGGAAGATATAAGGAAATGAGGAAATATTTAGCAAAGATAGACTGGAATAATACACTGAAGAATAAGACAGCAACAGAATGCTGGAATATCTTAAAGAATGAAATAGAGTGCATCGTAGATAAATTTGTTCCCTTCAAAAAACAAGGGAAACGGACCAGAAAGAAATACTTATCGAAAGAAGCCATTAGAAAAATTAAGTATAAACAAATGATGTGGAAGTCATATAGACGTACTGGCAATGACGAAGACTACAACATTTATAAAGAAGCACTAAACCAACTACAGCTGAAATTAGAAATTCAAAGAGAAGCTATGAACATAAATTAGCTTGTAATATAAAACATGACAGCAAGAGTTTTTATGCGTATGTTCGAAGCAAACAGAAAGTTCAGGATAAGGTCGGTCCTCTAGAAGATAGTGCTGGAAATATAATATCAGAAGGATTCTTAATGGCAGAAGACCTAAATGAGTATTTTAGTTCAATGTTTACCAGAGAAGACACTAGTTCACTGCCAGTACCAGAGGCTAAGTTCAAGGGGGCAGAATCAGACTATTTAAGACAGTTAATTGTAACCCCAGAAATGGTAGCTAAGAAAATTAGGACTATGAAGGAAAATAAATCACCTGGAGTGGATGGTATTCCACCCAAACTACTAGTGGAAATTGTAGAACAAATTAGCATACCGCTTGCAACAGTTTTCAACTTGTCATTAGAAGAGGGAGTGGTTCCTTTAGAATGGAAAGAAGCAAACATTATACCGTTATTTAAAAAAGGTTCGAGAAACAAGTCAAATAATTATAGACCAGTTAGTTTAACATCGGTGATTTGTAAATTATTAGAAAGACGAATTAAAGATCACATGGTGGATTTTCTTGTTAAACATAACTTGATAAACCCATCTCAACATGGGTTTCTAAAAGCGAGGTCATGCTTAACAAATATGTTACGTTTTTTGGAAGATATCACTAAGTGGGTAGATGATGGATCACCAGTAGATATCATCTACTTAGATTTTCAAAAAGCTTTCGACAAAGTGCCACATCAGAGATTACTGCTTAAACTAAAAGCCCATGGCATAGGAAATGGTATAATTAACTTGATAGAAAAATGGCTGATTGACAGAAGACAACGGGTAGTTGTTGATGGGGAGGCTTCAAACTGGAAATCAGTTTTGAGTGGGGTTCCACAGGGATCAGTACTGGGACCTATATTATTCTTAATATATATAAACGATTTGGACGATGATATAGCTAGCAAGGTGTTGAGATTTGCAGATGATACAAAAGTGTTTAGAAGGATTAAAAGTGATGGGGATAGACAGCATTTACAAGATGATCTTGACATGTTGATCAAATGGTCTGAAAAGTGGCAAATGTTGTTCAATTTTGGGAAATGTAAATGCCTTCACACAGGACATGGGAACGAATATGTAGAATATACAATGGGGGGAACTGTACTAAGTACTACTGTAAAAGAAAAAGACTTAGGGCAGACAATTAGTGGTGACATGAAGGTTTCAGAGCAGTGTGGAATTGCAGCTTCAAAGGGAAATAAAATCCTTGGATTGATTAGGCGAAATATAGCATATAAAGAAAAAGAACTAATAATACCGCTGTACAAAACAATAGTTAGGCCTCATTTAGAATATTGTATACAAGCGTGGAGGCCATACCGCAAGAAGGACATAGATATGCTAGAAAGAGTACAGAGGAGAGCGACTAAAATGATACCAAAACTGAGGGATCTTAGTTATGAAAAACGCCTAAAAGAATGTGGTTTAACAACACTAGAGACCAGGAGACTGAGAGGAGATCAGATAGAAGTGTTTAAAATATTGAATGGTTATGAAAATATTGATAGAAATATGTTTTTTTTCAGTTAAGAAAGATAGAAAGACTAGAGGACATAAAGTTACATTAGTAAAGGAGCAGTGTAGATTAGACGCGAGAAAGGTCTCATTTTCACAAAGGACTGTGAATGAATGGAACAGATTATCTGATGATTGTGTGGGTGCTAGTAGTGTGAATATGTTTAAAAATAAAATCGACACATACCTCAGAAGGGCTGGATATATGTAGATAAAAGGGTTGGACTCTAAATAAGCCAAAGGGCTTCCTTATCCACCTGCCATCTAGAGTTAATTCTCTGGATGGCAATCTTGTTAAATCTTGTTAAAAAGCGGAGAGCGCGGGAGAAGCGATACTTTATGTCGATGCTCCATTTGGTGTAACAGGATTAAAATCCAAGGAATTTATATTACTTTAAAACTACACGTGTTTAGATCAACAAGGCTTCTTTACTTTTACATCACGCCACTTCCGTAACTGAAAATGTCAGTTTCGTGCATTTTTAGAAGGATACTCACACAATCGATATTCGATATTTGGTGCACCGAAGACCGGTGGCACAGAGGTAAATGATTGGACACAACGTGATCCTAATTATAATGACAACATTGCACTGTAGCGGAACACGGCAAGGTCGGGTATTATGAGCGTACCTGTCTTTTGTATAGATATCAGAAATACATATCAGAATTGCCTCATATATAGTGCTTGGAATATATCATCGCATACCGTTTAAAACTAAAACTAAGTACATTAATGGGTTTATAACAAAAACATGCATTAATGATAAAAAGTAATCCTAGAGAGATCCTCATATTAACCAAAGAGACGGACAATATGAACAGGCGCGTACGCTGAGTCTGGTTTTTAAAAATAAATATTGTGTACAAATAATGCATGTAGATATTTATAATTATTGGATATGCATATGACAACAGACAAACATATGACAACAGACAAACAACAATATCATATGACAACAGACAAACAACAATATCATATGACAACAGACAAACAACAATATCATATGACAACAGACAAACAACAATATCATATGACAACAGACAAACAACAATATCATATGACAACAGACAAACAACAATATCATATGACAACAGACAAACAACAATATCATATGAAAACAGACAAACAACAATATCATATGACAACAGACAAACAACAATATCATATAACAACAGACAAACAACAATATAATATGGGAATGTATCAAAAGTAAATACAATTTATTGTTTAGTTAAAACTTATATGTTAAGATATGCTTAATATGTCAGGTCATATACGCTCATAATAGCCTAACACATGTGTTTTGCTATAATATGACTATTTAATAGAACCATCTTCGGCAAATCCTGTATTAGCACCATTCAATAACGAAAAACAATTCACAGTTTCCGTTAAGTCTCACGTGTGCGCACAACCACGATGTATGCATTTTAAATTAGAAGAGCTTTGTCTACAGGCTGATGTTATGAGAAAACTGCGCACCAACTTTAATACCTGTCACCTTGGAAAGTATTCACCAGATCGAAGGACTCTGGTGGCGCGCGCGAGTTACTGACAATGTTGGCTTAGGCCACAAGGTGTGTTTTCATAATAGTCGCCATACTCATAAAACCCGACTTTCCCCTAGTCTTCGTTCGTTGTTTTAATCTGGCGTCACGAAAAGCGGAGACAAAAATACCGGAATTTCCGAATCCCAGCAATGATCACTATTACCGGTTAAAACTGGACTTGCTTTCGGTTAGATGGGGTCAAACCAGTAGTAGGAACATGTTAACTGTGTGGATGGAGTATGCAATGGCAATAACAATTAATGGACGACACGACGGGAAGTCACCACTAGGCACTGTTGGCTGTAGCACACACTAAACACAGATAAATGAATCGTTAATACGCCAAATTGCGCACGTGTGTGTAAATTTATGGAATGCCTACACGACATACATATCCAGGCTGATACATTGCACACAGTTAGGTGTTGCTCGGTTAAATATCCAAGTGTGTAATCAAACTGGTTGTCTGACGCGACATGACCCCGACGTTGGTAAGCGAGGATCGTCTGCTTGCAATCACGGCCGTGCTATCACCACGTGGAGTGTGTTACAAATCGAGCCGAGTTACGTTAATGACTCCAGTGTGGTGGTCAAGCGAGCGGCCATAGATATGAGAGAGAGACTGAATATGTAGAGTAAACACCGTCAGTGACCACGAGCCGTATATCAAGTCATTACAACCGACGTACCTGGCGTTGATGTGTGACATTCCGTGTTCGCTACGGCGACCGACCTCTGGAAGTAGATTCACGAACACGTGTATGTCAGTAAGTAGTAAGTTCACACACACACACACACACACACACGCACGCACACACGCACGCACGCGCGCTCGCAAACGCGCACGCGCACACGCACACACACGCAAACAAACAAATACACACGCTCACACGCACACACGCACACACGCTCACACGCACACACAACACATGCACATACGCATACACGAACACACACGCAAATTCAAAACACTCATTGCGGAAGCTCAAAACGTAAACATCTTGATAGCATTGATCACACAAACATGTTATGATGTTTCACGTGCATCTATTGTAATCTGCTGCACAGAAAAGACAGAGGCGCCAAGTTATATAACGCTCGTACATCCCCCCCACAAAACGAACATTTATGAAAGCGAAGGTCTCAAGAGTGCCATGTTATACACACGAAGACCATGTTTTGTAGAAAGTGTAAGCATGTAAATGGGTAAACAGTTTCAGCAAGATATTATTTGTGGCTGGAGAATTACAGTACGTGGTTAAAAAATGAGAAGATTGTTTTAAAAAGACTACGATTTAATAACACGTATACAAAAATGCAGGAGGTATCTGTCAGGGACGTATTTGTGGCGTAAAGAGGTCAAAGCCATCCACTGTAGTTTGTGAAGTTACCGTGTAGTGGCGCAACCGGTTATGTTACGACAACTATAACATGTTGCATAATATAAAGTCAACTATATATGCGCCTGTTGGTTGATACGTTGGTGTTACTGCTATGCCAGACATAGACGGCTGCACTAGACATGCCCGATAGTTCTCATTCCATACGCTCTTAATGCAACATTGAAATACATTAATAAATTTCCACTTTGTTTTGGTACGACATTTCATGACGGAAGCGAGCTTAAAATTTTTATTTATTAGTGTAGGCTCTCTTTAACACCAACTATTAAAGACGTACTCATTACAGTAATAACGGGCTGTATATTGAAAGGTTGAATTTATGCATATTTAATGACGGTCCGACGCAGCGGTGCAGTTATTAATGCAAACATATTAAATCGTCTGTGTGTATCAATTGCAGCTGTCACATAAATGTCTAATAACCGGATGTCGTAAAATCGCAGACACATAACGCTAAGTAGAAATAACCTATACAGGTGCAACCGATGACATCGCACAAACACGATCAAACCTGTCCCCGTATTTTGACGGAGACACTAGTCAATTACATTTCCGAGCTCACGTATAGGCTACAAGTTTAACTTGTCTCGTACGCAGTCGCAATGCAGTGTCAACAAGTTTGAAGCGGTGAGAGATTGCCTGCTAAGCGCAGTGTGTTTCTTCGCATTCAACAATGTTATGCCTGAGTGTTGATTCTGTCATTTACGTCAATTACTGTAAAACGACTAGGTGTTTCCACTGTCCTGTTAAGCTGTGGCAGCTCTTAGATGTTTATATTACATGGCCTGTTAAACTTAGGTACGCCTTTTTAAATAATGTCTAAAATCTTACAAATAGCGCATTCACTGATGCATGCCATTCTATCCGTTTTTACCTATAAACCTACACGTATCTAACATTTGCGGTGAACGCGTGACCGGCATAAATTGCGTTGCGTATAGAGCGAAACAAATTATAGCTGAAGCGGTCTAATGTACAACCACTGAATTAATCTCGATTCCAGGAGGTTTTAATGCCTTGTTTGATCCTGTTCAACGGGTCCAGAATGTCGTCCCACGCTAGGCGTTAAGGTCGGGAAGAGTATCCACAACACCGGCCGACACCAACTGCGCTATACTCTAAGCCGGTGTGACGTCATAATCACGTAAACTTGATATCATTCGATTACGTCGACTGTATTCGGTACTATTCGGTGTTGGTCTGACGTGGTTTGGTCTGGTCTTGTCTGGTTTGGTCTGGTCGGGCGAAAAGTGCCAGCGTATCCCGATTATGACGTCACACCGGCTTCCAGTATAGCGCAGACGGTGTCGGTCGGTGTAGTGGATATGCTGCAGTCGGAGGGAGTCTAGTTTGGTCTTGTGCGGTTTTATGTGGTCTGGTCGGGTCTGGCGAAAAGTGACAGTAGAAGGTCAAGTGGGTAGAAGGTCGAGTGGGTAGAAGGTCGGGTGGGTAGAAGGTCACCTCAGTAAAATTATTGTCGTTTGATGTGGCGCCTTCACAACACTTGCTTGAATAGATCATCTCGTTTCTGAAGACTATTTAAATATCACTTTGCATTATTTTTTTGTAAGTATTTAATCCGTTTCTGCCGCCTCTGTGGCGAGGCTGATAGGTATGTCCATAGTCACTGGATTCCATTGAAGAAACTTGCCGCATCAGTGCAGGATTCGGACGCAACGGTTCCAACTAGATTTAAACTACGCGTTGTGCTCGCACGGAGCCCGTTCAACAAGAAAGGTTAACTGACGAAAACATATTTGGACACCAGAATAAGACCTCTATTAGCCATTAACCACCAACAGAGATACGTCATAATTGTTTCAGGAATATTCAGAATGGAAAAAAACATTTGACGTGCAAGCAATCTGGCGTGATAATATAATTCGCATTGGAGTACTTCGATCGGAAGTTGGCACTGTGATTAATTGTTTGCTTGTGGCAACGGTGTTGTGTTATTCCACGTAAAGAAGTACCGTGATAAGTGAATCCTGTCGACAATCCATATTTGCGTCTGTTGATCACATTCCAGTACTATGACACCACAGCCCATTCATACATGCATCATAAAACATGTAACTCGATTTATTAAACATTGGCACCTGCACAAGAAATTTTTTCTTGGAGAGTGTACTTCGCTAATATAATATAACTCCACGTCTATCTTAGTGCAATACAACATCTGCAGCTGTCCATCTTGCAATCGAATCATTCAAACACAGCGTTTACGAGATGTTCACTTAAGACGTTCATTAGCTACGATTGATACAAAATGCATTACACATGGTGACATTGATTGGTGAGCACAGGCAAAGTAGCAACGCTGACTCGGACAATGTGTCTTCTCCTTTTGACGACATTTAAACGACCCGACCCATTCACGAGGTATCGATGGAATAAAACCGTTGCCATACGCAAACAATTTATCTTAGTGCAAACTTCCGGTGAACTCTACTACCAAGAACATGAATGACACCATTAAGCTAGATTAATTCCATCCATGCAATTCATTTGGAGTGTAGCAGCATATTAAAACAAATGTACATGCAATATAAAAATAGTATATAAGTTATATCGGTTAAATAAGTTAAAATAAATTAAATACAGCTGTATGTTAAATAGGTTAAATACGTTAAGTAAGTTACAGAAGGTAAATCATCTCACAAATCATTTCAGGCTCACTCAGTGTCAGGCTGGCAGGGAAGACTGCAGAGATGGATGGAACGAAAGACAGTTACTCATTCATTAGTCTAATTGACGAGGGAACGAATGAGTTCCGAGTGCGATTCAGTTTACAGTGAGGGAGTTGAAAAGCGGCGGCCAGAAGGAAGCAGTTTATAGCATGGAAACAGTAGGTGTTCGGGGTCTGACGAGACCTTCCATCTAGACGGGTCTGCTTTTCATACACCACCTTGCCACTAACCCTGACGGTTCGTGCCAGAGTGTTGCGATGCACAACACTCAGGCCACCGTACCACACAAGAAACCCAAATGTAATAGAGCTTTCGATGTAGTATCTATAGAAGGTTTGAAGCAAATGTGTGCTGACACTGAGTGACCCGAGCTTGCGTAAGAAATACAGCTTTTGCTGGCCCTTTCTATTAATTACAGCTGTATTTTGACCAAATGTAAGCTTGGCATCAATGATGGTGCCGAGGTACTTGCATTCCTCTACTCTCCTCACACACTCTTCATTGATGGATAGTCTCTTGGGAGGAGGAGGATTCTTCCTAAAATCTATTATGAGTTCTTAAGTTTTACGAACGTTCAGGTCTAGGAAATGATTGCCGCACCACACTGAGAAATCAGCTACAATACACGCACACACTTGATCAGAGCCAGATAGGTCAACGATAGCTGTCCACCGCCTCCAGACGCTCACGTGAGAAGACATGCCGGTCAAAACGCCCAAGGAAGGAATTCAAGTCCTCGGCGAACTTGAGACTCTCTTCCGCTGACTCTGAGGTTTGTATGACACGTTTGCCGGACACAACACCAGACAGAGTTTTCAGCCCTGCAATGCCTTGCGCATATTGCCCTATTGGAACAGGCGTTCAATTTTGTCCTTGTATTCCAGTTTAGCGTCCCTGATCTACTTTTTTTTAGAGTACACTGGATCCTTTTTGTTTCAGTGCGGTTGCTAGACATGAAAGCCCTCTTCTTCTCGTTGATTATGGGTTTTTAATTTGAGAAGATTTTCACAGTCTTTGTGGATACAATCATCTCTTCACAAAACTTGAAATAGTCTGTGACGACATCAACTGCTCCTTCAAGCGAAGAGCTGGAGTCAATGAGAACATAAGACAAAGTACAGTCAAAACACCCCCTGAGACCGTCGGCCGAGTTCAAGTCCCACGTTTTTACAGTTTTCGGCACTGCTTTCTGTCTCTGCGGTTTAGTTCTATACGCCGGGATCAAATGTACCACATTGTGATCAGCTGTACCGAGTGCCATCGTCTTCACGGACTTGTACGCGTCCTTAATGTTGCCATAACAAAGATCGAGGGTGTTACTACCGCGTGTCTGACACGTCACATACTACTGGTAAACGGGCAATGTTTTGTCCTGTTGGCAGCTATTGAAATGATGTTTGGCGAGTCTGGCGACATTGTCTCACGCCGGTGCACACAGCTAATGATTGCATCAGCTGTGCATACAACATTAGCTGATGGTGGCACATAAACCAGAGTTAAAAAGCTCTCCGAACTCTCTGGGTAAGTAGATCGGACGCCGCGACACTGACGATAGCTCCACGTCCGGGGTACACAGTTATTCCCTCACGATGACAGACTTACACCAGCGCTGGTTGATGTACACACAGATCCCTCCACCCTGTGATTTGCCACTCAACTTTTTGTACCGGTCCCATCTCACTGGGGTACCATAGCCATCAACGTAAAGTCCATGTCTTGAACGTGACGACTAGAGAGCGATTCAGGTCAGCCCACTTCTAGTCCTGTCGACAAGTATGCATATAGTACGTAAACACACACACACACACACACACACACACACACACACACACACACACACACACACACACACACACACACACACACACACACACACACACACACACACACACACACACACACACACACACACGCACGCACGCACACACGCACGCACACACGCACACACGCACGCACACACACATGCGCGCAGGCACGCACGCGTACACGCACGAGAGCAAACAAACAAACACACACACACAAAGAACTAGCACCAATTTGATACGCCCTAGCTATCTAGCACATGCGATCTGCTATCGTGGTGCAGTGCCCACATCAGGAGTTATACACCATTACTGGGTTTTCCTGCTGTGATGAAGATATCATGATACTAATTATTGTAAAGCGATATTAGGATCGCTATTGAACACCACGATGGTCCAGTCATAGCGTTCACAATGACTACGACACTGCATTGCCAGTACTTGTCGGGCAGCTGGGATTGATCTAACATCTGGCCAGTGTCGTCTGTGTATACTCGGCGCGGAAACTAACGGGCTCAGCCTAATTAGTCTTCGCCTTAATCGCCTCTAATGTCGTCAAGCCAATTTGCTCGCCCCTTACCTTGATATAAGACACACATTCACCGGAGGGACAGCTCTACGACCGCACCGCCTAAATAATATACGGGGTCTTCTTGCGTGTTATTGCTGCTGCTGCTGGTGCTGCTGGTGCTGCTCCTGCTGCTGCTGATGATGATTATGATGTCTGACCGAGGATTGAATTAGAAGCGATGCTCATATGCGATTTTATATTAAATGGCAAAGTATTTTATTGTTTAAGCCAACATTTTTCGAAGTGCACTGAACAATCATATAAAGTGAAATGTAACAAATATAACAGGTGTAGTAAGATTAAAACAGCACGCGTTACATTTACAGAAACGGAAAAAACAACATCATACGTTTTATGAACTTGTCAACTTTTGACAATCCTGGTTCGATAGGGGACGCGAGTGGTTCTCGTTTCCGGTCCGTTTTGATGCGAGAGTTAACGAGATCATATACATCCAGTGTCCACCGTGGGTACCGGACGTATACTATATGGACCCGATGTTTTTGTCCGGCATTGTCAATTGATTATAGGCGTGGCGTTTTCATTAGAATTATGGGTAAACTACACACACACAAATGTTTCAAGGAATATCATAATCATCAATGGACTGCAGCCGGATGTTGAGATTCTCATACCACGACGAGTGCAAGCGTCGATGAAAGGCAAAAGGTACAAGTTGATGGTGTGTCGCCTATAATTGTATCCGCTCACGGCCGGCCTCCGCTCACTCGGTTGTCACGCAGGACTGGTCAGCGAACAGGGAGGATATGGTTTATATATTTCGCATCTTGTAATCACCATTGTTTGTTTTTATCTGTCAGAAAAAGTGACCGAGTGCAGTTTTTTTACACTCAAGATGTTTACTGTTGTACGCATTCAACTGTGCCTTTGATCATTGTAGACTTTATAATGGCAAACATTTCGCGTGCCATGATTGACAATGACACAGTTTCGTCGTTTCGGTATAACCGTTATTCACAGTCAAAATTACTGCAATATGCAAACAATTTGAAAATATTTCCTACCTTCTGAATGAACGTTTATCGGTTGGAAACCAATAAAAGCTACAGCGGTGGTTTCAGTTATGGAAGATGCATCCAGACGAAACAAATGCATGGTTAGGTCACTTAGGTGTGCGTCTTTGGGCACCGGATCATGAATTAAAAATGGCAAAATAGCATAAAGCAATATGGCAGCTGGCGAGACTTGCATCCCTTGTTCTAATAAGCGGTCACGGAATTACCCCCGTCCCGCTAAACCGGAGATGGACAGTGTGTGGACAGTCGATACAGGCTACATACGTGACTTATACTGACCACATATATACTAGGGTAGTAGTGTTATGTACCAGAATGTCTGAGTAATCAAGTTAGCTCCGCGGTCAACATCCAGTGATATGATTAGCCTAGCGTTCACCAAGGGAACATTACCCCGGTTCGAATGATCAAAGGAAGTGCGTCACGATGGCTAAATCGAGGTTCATATGCGTGAGTGTCGTTGTTGATACCGTACTAGGTGCAACCATCAAAGACACAGCCATAGCAGTAACAATTGGCGCCGATCTGAAAGCTCCAGAGCAGTGCATGATTGGCTCTTCAAAGGGGTATCTTGTGGCGTGGTTAATTAGTTACCAGAGCGCAATGGCACAGCGGTGGCACGTGGTTGGTGGGTCGACTGTCAGTTGAGAAGATGGGTGAGGCATCTTGGGCAATGTCGTTCGCGTCACATTGTCTATGCCTTATGGATGATACATTAAAAGTCGTGGATCTCTTCTATTTGTGGGTCTCTCTCTCTCTCTCTCTCTCTCTCTCTCTCTCTCTCTCTCTCTCTCTCTCTCTCTCTCTCTCTCTCTCTCTCTCTCTCTCTCTCTCTCTCTCTCTGCGTAGTTATTAGATCACTGGCCTCTCAGTCAGGAGATTCCGGGTTCAAAAATAATATTGCTGCCGTTTAGCAAATTCATCCACCTATGAATTAGTACCTGACAGTCCTGGATGTTCGTGTGAGAATAGTCTTCGCGCAGTAACCACACGTGACAGGGCACTTCTCAATGAAGTCGCGATGGTGTTCGAGTGAAACACGTCTGGGAGTGACATGTACAACGTTCTGAGCAATCGCAAGGGCTGGATATCGCGCCAGATAAGAACTTACATTTAGTTACGTATAAGACTTATTCTGCACTAGCATTACGAGACGTCAAGTTTACACTGTCACTGGTACGGTGGTGTACAGTTGGTGTCCATTCTGTTCTTATCGAAGCGGCGGTGGAGCGTCGCTAGCCAGTCATCGGTCTTCTCTCCAGGGTCTCCTAGCACGGAAACGTGAGCTGCGTCCTAGTCGGGCGCCGGCGAGGCAAACTACATGCTTGTGTACAGCAGCAGTGCCATCTTTGTCTCCCATCACTGGTCTACAGCAAAACAATATACGATGACGTGTGGTTTCGTCTGTGACGTAGTTTCTCCATGCAAACAAGATGGTGCGTACAGAATTACAATATGTCATACGTACCGTGTTTTCAGCGTTGTTCAATAAATCTGGCTGTAGTTTGTTACTTTAATTTAAATTTTATGTCGGTACATTCGGCAGTGCCCCGACACGGACACAAGACGGACATCGATTAAACGTCACTGTTAAACATTGCATTCGTTGTAATAGTTTTTGGTGCATATATTGGTATGATATCAGTAAAATTGTAATATTTTCTTGAGTTTGTGCACGATTAATCACGTTTGCTCTATTGTCAGCAACCGATATTATAATTTGTTTCGCATAGTTTTATTGAAGTGTTCCACGTTTAAATGGACAGGTATAATTATCAAGGGACGAGCGTCTCGGTGCTTATTTCCGGTGTCGTCAACGTTTATGTCGGTGTTGATATCATTCTAGGTGCAATCATCAAATGAAACACAAAAGAAATAACGATAAGAGCAGATATGAAAATGTGAACAATGCACATAGGACGTAAGAAATAAATACCTAATTATGCCTCTTTGTAAGTAAATGAATATATCTCTTTATGGTGTTTCATACACACGTACTGTTGCTTTATTGTTCTGTCTCCTAGGTAGCACAACAACACCACTTTGTCGAATCAGAAAACTAACCAGAGAAACATGTACTTAACCTTTCCGTTACTGCAAAGTTAATTAAATTGCTGGTTGGCGCCCAACGCGCCTAAATATTAGCTAGATGGATTCGTCAAGCTCAAGTGACAATGCAATATCGATTTTTGGACAGGTACGAAATCCGCTAATTCCTGATTAAATGTTATTAAATGTACTGTCGGACATGTTGGGATGTTGTTGCCCGGTATATTGGTCTTTCATCCGGAACACCGAACTGTTCAATGTAGTATACCCAATGTTGATTTCTGATTTATAGAACTCCAACGTCCGGGTACAAAACCTTATTTTCAGACACAAAATTAAGTCTTTAGATGTACAACTTTGACTTTGTTATTAATATTCTTTTTTTCATTATACCAGTAGTAATTTTAGTAGCCATCTTGGATTGTCTCTTTGGTCTTTCGTCGTATGCTATTGACAATTATGTCTCGGAATCATAGCGCACGGGAATTATATATTATTATATTAATGCAGGTAGAAACAGCTGCCAACAGACAAAATAGTTGAACGGGTCCTCATTCAAATATCCGCTTTCGAATCATTTCACGAAAAATCGAATCTACCAGATATTCACAACGATTGATAGTTTTGGTGCGGCGAGGCTCAGAATGGCACGCAGTATTCCAATAGTTCCAAAACCTACGAAATGTTCTACACGCGAAAAGATGAAGCATCAGCAAACTGTCTTGAGAGTGACTACCGTTAGTTTAGTTTTGTCAATCACACGTTGGACGTTCTCTGTAAATATAATCCAATCCACCCTTTGAATTTCCACCATGGCATTTCCTTTATAACAACACTATTGGGAACATGCACTCCCAGATTCCATGTTCATTTCCACGAACAGTTTCCACAAAATCAGTCTCCGTCGGTGTAACTACACAATGCAAATTCTCTTCTTTTCATCCGTCTTCGTTCAATGTTATTCACCATCTCAATTAATTTGCCTTTCACAAAATGTCAAAATCACATAGCCAACGAGCATGTCTTAAATAACAAGATGAACTTAATTTCCATTATAAAATTGTCTTTCCGTATCCTCTTCAATTGTGATGATTAGTGATGGAGCGTATCTTCCTTTTTGATGGGTACTAGATCAGTGGTGCATCGTTGAAGTCTGTTGCGATATATCATCATCAGTTTTTGTCTGAGTTTATAAGTTTGATATTTAATGCGTGTTAACGGGATGGCCGTTTGATCGCTTGCCTACAGTTGTTTTTAAAATAATTTTTCATAATGAGCAGACGTGGCAATTGCTATTTTCAGCGTTGTGTTTTATTATGAGCGCTATTGTTACACCGAACATCATTTCGTAAGTTAGTGATGGTATTATAATTATTATTATATTATTGTATTATTATATTACACTGTATTTACTATTAATTGTAATGGTAAACAACTTTTAGGTTTCAGCATTGTACGTTTTTATTCCAGAAATAAAATATTCTGACACGGTTATTAGGGAATTTGGTACGGTTGACATATAAAATATGTTTTTATTTTACGTGTAATTCGACCTGTCGCGCATGATGAATGTCAGGATTACAGTAAACCCAATTTAATTAATAACTGACGATTTATGAACACGTCGAGGCGTTGATGGCCGGAGATAGGAAACCTAGAGGTATCCCGATGGTCGAGGGAGAGAGAGAGAGAGAGAGAGAGAGAGAGAGAGAGAGAGAGAGAGAGAGAGAGAGAGAGAGAGAGAGAGAGAGAGAGAGAGAGAGAGAGAGAGAGAGAGGGAGAAAGAGAGAGTACGTGTGCACGTGTGTGCATGCGTGCGTGCGTGGTATGTGTCCACGATCCAGAGATGTCAGCCTCGATATTCCATGATCCAGAGTTGTTAGTCACGATGTTGCATGATTCAGAGTTGTTAACATCGATGTCCCATGATCCAAAGTAATTGATCCTCAATGTTTCATGATCCAAAGTAGTTAATACTCGATGTTCCATGATCCAGAGTTGTTAACCTCGATGTCCCATGATCCAAAGTAGTTAATCCTCAATGTTGCATGATTCAGAGTTGTTAACCTCGATGTCCAAAAACCCAAAGTAGTTAATCCTCGATGTTCCATGATCCAGAGTTGTTAACCTCGATGTCCAAAGACCCAAAGTAGTTAATCCTCGATGTTCCATGATCCAGAGTTGTTATCCTCGATGATCCATTGTCCATAGTTGCTCCCCTCGACGGATCTGTGAACCGTAAGTAACAACCTGGTTCCACAGTGAAGACTTGTTTAACTTTGTATAATAGTAAAAGTAGTAAAAGTGGTCATGATCTAAATGTATTATCATTGATGGTGTACATATAAGAGTTGTTAATATGGATGGTTCCTGACCGTGAGTTGTTAACCTCGATATCCCAGTTGTTAATTTCAGTAGTTTCATCATCTTTACAGTTCTAGAATAAACCAGATATCGTAGGACATTGGCAATGTTTGAATTCAACGTTTCTCTTTAATATTTCCCCTTTATATTATATTGATACATCATCATGTATCGCATGTCTGGTTGAGTACACAGAACCAAAGAGAGGCGACGCACGTCTCATAGGGACATCGCCCAATGTTTTCCGTTGCCTTTGCGATACGAACGTGGTAATAAAATCTGTACCGCTGCCTTGCCATCAGCTGGAAGGATCTTGCGATTCGATAATGCGCCACGAGTAATCCCAGTGCAGCCATACATGTATCACTCTCATTTATGTGAAGCACAGACAGGCCAACGAAAGCTAATGACGACACGCGACGTAAAGAACACTAGTCCCCTAGGAGAAAAGCACTCTGACACAAGTCATGTAATGACACAATAACCCCGGGCACAACTCCGCTTGAAGCTAGGCTTTCTTGGGAAACCATGTTCGCCAAAAAGCGCGTAATATGTGCATATTTGTGTTTCATTTTGTGGAAATATGATGTGATGTGAAGCTTTCATTTTACTAAAACGTTTGTTAATTAGATTGAATTAAGCATTTTTTGAAGATTAATTAATTACTCTCAATTAAACTAGCCTTTCTGGTTATATAAGTCATGTTCCCAAATAAAGCTATCACAAGGACGAAATTCCTCCATAGACACAATCACAAAATTCCTCTTAGACCTAGAAAAACATCCTCACCAAAATCCGCATTAATATGCAGCGATTTTTGTTTTTTTGTTTTTGCTGTAACATTTATCGATTGAATTAAGTCGTTTTTTATTTTTTTTAATTACACCAAATTAGACTAGTCTTCCTGGTAAAAATTCTTACATCTATTCACACGCACGCACGCACGCACGCACGCACGCACACACACACGCATACACACACAGTATATATGTCTTTGTTGATGCCGTTACTGATGTCTTTGATGATGCCGTTGCTGATTTCTTTGTTGACTCTGATGCTGGTTCAGTTGTTAATTACGTTGCCGTTGTTTCAATACACATCGCAGAATATTGATCATTTTTGCAACTACAAAAACGTCGCATAAATGGAAGTAACGTAACTTGATTGTGTGATTGATAGCAGTGGATATATTCATGCAATGACATTCTGCTCTCAATTGATTAAACACGTGTTCACCACAATAAAACACGCGTTAGATTTGACATTGCAAACGAACATCGCCAGACGTCGTTGCAGCTCGCAGTAACGACGGTCAGCCGGATATTGGCAGGGTCAGAATTTATATGCTGGGGAAATTAAAATGGAACATCATCTCTGAGCCATAAGCTAAAGCCAAATGGCATATCGATGGGAAATTGGACAGCAGCACGATTTATGTGCATACGATATAATACGACCTAGAAAGGAAGCATATGTTGGCACATAAAACACGGGGATATGCAGGCACAAAATCAGAAGCAGATTTGATATGAACATGGACATTTAAAAGAAATGGCACGTGCCTAGAAAATACCCAGGTAAACATTACAATTATTATTTTTTTATTTGGGCTCAACACATCTCGTGACACTGGTCAATTTGTTTAATTATGAATGTTTGTTTCTGTTATCACGGCCGTTATCGACAACCTAGCGAATACGTTTGTTTGATTTATTAGAACTAATTGTCGCGAGTCCTCCATATCCGTTGATTCTGACGTCAACATTCGACGAGCACTACACGAATGCAACTAATGAACTCACTGATTACGTACTTAATGCCGTCTTCTTGTATGGTGTTCTGTACGTTTCCTGTCCACAAAACAACTAAATTGCAAACTCGAACATAATTACCTGTATAGTAACGAGACGCTACTCGTGAACTCGACTTGGCGGCCGGATTATATGAAGATGGCCTGATGAAATGTGAAGTTTTTATACGATAATCAGGCTTCATTAGGCTTCCGCGCTGTTTTGCCCGGCAGTCTTTGATGTTAATCTCGTTGCTACTGGAGGGATGCGCTGAGAGACCACGAATAAACAAAACAAAGGACGCCAGTATCACACTAAGAGTGGAGTAATACAAGAGTGCATTACCCATAGTGCTAAAGCGATCCTCCAGGGGGCTCAAAACCGGCATCACTTATTGTCGACGCCATTACTGACTTATCGTAGAATCGCGGGTGATACGACACAATGGTTGTAGTCACACAAATAAACCTAGTTTTGAAAAGAGTAAAGCCAGAATGCGGCTTAGAAAGGATGAACGCAAGCAAAAACTGAGCTGTTATGGATACGTGATTTACCCACTCCATGTGCCGTGAAATTGTAAATGGATAATTCAATGAAGCAGATTTGACCAGATCCTGAACAATGCTGGAAGACACTCACACGTATAACGCATTATTGGCCTACATTTCCAGACATACGGGGACAACGTGTAAAATTATAAAATTTTAAATGTATGTATGTATATATATATATATATTTGTATGAATGCGACTATGGAGCGACAATTGAGCGACTATACAGCGACACTTGGTTATCAAGCGACACGGAATCTGTCGCCCGATAGTCATTGCACTATTTTGCTTTAGTGTCGCAAGGATTTTCAAATATTTATCAACCAACGAGTTTAAGTGTATTAGCTAAGGTTTCAATACAAATATGAAAAGTGTAGTGTTAGTTAAACGGAAGATATTTCCAATGTACAATTTTGTTCTATTTAACTAAATCCGACTATACAGCGACATCTCAAAATGTAAATAACTTTTTTTAACAAGATTTAACAAGATTTAACAAGATTGCCACCCAGAGAATTAACTATGTGTATCCCGCCCATCTGAGGTATGTGTCGATTTTATTTTTAAACATATTCACGCTACTACCACCCACACAATCAGCAGATAATCTGTTCCATTCATTTACAGTCCTTTGTGAAAATGAAAACTTTCTTATATCTAATCTACTCTGCTCCTTTGCTAATGTAACTTCATGTCCTCTAGTCCTTCTATCTTTCTTAATTGAAAAAAATATATTTCTATCAATATTTTCATAACCATTCAATATTTTAAACACTTCTATCTGATCTCCTCTCAATTTCCTGGTCTCTAGTGTTGTTAAACCGCATTTTTAGGCGTATTTCGTAACTAAGATCCCTCAGTTTTGATATCATTTTAGTTGCTCTCCTCTGCACTCTTTCTAGCATATCTATGTCCTTCCTGCGATATGGCCTCCACGCTTGAATACAATATTCTAAATGAGGCATAACTATTGTGTTTTAGATCATATATATTTGGTATGAAATTTCTACAGTATTATTATGTTGGCAAATGCGGTATATGTTGCAATTTGTAGCATGACATACTCACAAATAAAAAAATATACATTTATGTGTGGTTGTATACATCATAGAACCCGACATAAAATAGAGCCGGCCTACAAACCTAGTCGCTATTCAAATGACGAGTCAAAAACTCGTTACTTCACCCCAAATTTGATTTCCAGTGCTGTTGTTTATTATCAGACGGAAGTAATTCTAAATACGTTTTGCATCGTATACTTTGAAGTGAGCATATTTTGAAGTATGCCTATTTGATCTGTTAAAACTCAGTTAAACACAATGACGTTGTGAGAAAGGGGAGCAGCGCTTCAGTTCCAAGAACTGGGCAGACCTGTTCCAATTACAGGAATATAGTTATTATGCGCCACAACATCGGCTTACATCAATATTCCTTATGTATAACTTATGGAATAAAGCTTACATTAATTTTTCTTGACGTCCCACGTCAGAACCGACCATAATGCCGATATGGCGGAGAGAAGTTATCGGACCGAATCGGAGAAATCAGTAGAAATAATTAAATTTCCATATCTGTCTGTAGCATCAGATTGATTAAGAGTCTTAACTAAATGATATCTTTAAAATGCTCTCCATCTGGTTTGGTGGTTTCTAGTAATGTCCAGCTGGTCACCAGTCACACCAGATGGTCAATCTGTTGTGAGTTCATTGCAGTCACTTCTCGTTGACACAATGAATCTGTGTATTCAACAACATTATACCATTTCCTATGCCATGGGCTACTTTTTGCTTCTTTTCATTCTAAAGGAACCACACCCTCTTCTAATGACAAGTTGAAACTGTTGCAAGTGGCATGCTAATTTGTTCTACAATTTCCAGTAGTAGTTTGGATGGAATCCCATCCACTCTAGGTGATTTATTATCTTTCATAGGCCTTATTTTCTTAGCTACCATTTCCGGCGTTACAATTATCTGTCGTAAATAGTCTGACTGCGCTCCCTTGAAGTTAGCCTCTGGTACTGGCAGTGAAGTAATATCTTCCCTGGTAAACACCGAACTAAAATACTCCTTCCGGTCTTCTGCCATTAAGAATCCCTCTGATATTATATTTCCAGCACTATCTTCTAGAGGACCGACCTTATCTTGAACTTTCTATTTGCTCCGAACATATGCACAAGAACTCTTGCTGTCATGTTTTATATTACAAGCTAATCTTTGTTCATAGTTTCTCTTTGAATTTCTAATTTCAGTTGTAGCTTGGTTTAATGCTTCTTTATAAATGTTGTAGTCTTCATCATTTCCAGTACGTCTATATGATTTCCACATAAGTTATTTTTACTTAATTTTTTAAATGTCTTCTTTCGATAGGTGTTTCTTTCTGGACCGTTTCCCTTGTTTTTCAAGGGAACACATTTATTGACGATGCACTAAATTTCACTCTTACTGTCTTATTATTCAGTGTGTTATTCAAGTCTATCTTTGCTAAATATTTCCTCATGTCCTTATATCTTCCTTTGTGGATTTTTCTCCTGTACTGCTTTTTACTATTCCTTTCTGATTTTACTTTGATGGTAAATGTATCTGATTGTGATCACTGCTCCCCAGTGGCTCACATATCTTGACATTGTCAACTAATTAATTCTGTGAAGACAAAACTATGTCTAACACATTCTCACCTCTGGTTGGTTCTACCACATGTTGAGAAAGGAAACTATCTTGTACGAAACCTAAAAACTTGTGGTCCTCACTTCCTGTACTCTGTAGAGATTTCCACTGTATATATCCATGGTTAAAAAGTTATTACGATATTTGGCAGATACTTCTTTGTGTTTAGTCTGTATACTCCAAATTACTTATTCTCATATATTCAATAATGTAAACAATACTCTGATTTAGACTGACCTATCACCTAGTGCCCAACTATCCATACTATGATAGACATACGTCATTTTTACAACTGTTTGAGTTGACGCACTAAACTTCACGCGTCGTTTACAACCGTCTTCCGTTGTGTGTTTACCCAGAGCGTGACTGCCCCCATTCATTGCCGTAAGATGTGATAGTTTAGGGTAATTATTTGATATATATAACTTCGTATTTGTGTATTAGTGTCGGCTGCAGAAACTGACGTACAGCGGCCCATAATGCACGGGCGTTCCCGGGGACTCTGGGACGCAGTATTCTAGCAGTGTCCAGCTTGTAAATGCACACGTTAAAATTAACTGATGTGGATAAATTGAGAATAGCCGTAATATAATATTATGAATGATTTTCGATATTACAATAATTTTGGAGAAAAACCTCAAGTGCAAAACTAGAAAGTAATAGGACAGGGTTCCGCAAACGTTTTCTAGATGTGGGCCAAATGTTGTCGCAAAACAACAGTCATACGATATAGAAAGTGTACATGATCTTCTCATTCTAGTTGTTTCCAGCGCTCGGCAACGTTCTGTTAACTGACTAGTCTGTATATTGTGGTTACAACGTTATGGTCTTATGAGGTCTCATTCAACTAGTCTGCCTTTTTCAGAACATTATCGCCAAACCGACCTTTCTATGCTGGCACTGAGAGTAGTCACTGTCAGGGTGCTTGTCGTCCTCAGTGGTTCTTTTACTTTCGAAAATGAGGCGGGACCGACATTTACGTGATCTCCGAGTCACGAGGGATACACAGTCCCAATTGTTGAGAGCCAGGTTTTTACACCAAAAATACCATGCCTGCCCGGTCCGGGTTTTGAACTCAGAGCGCTGGAATGCCAGTCGGATGTGCTGACCACTAAACTATCGTGCTCTCTATGTGATTCGTCGTTGGGATTTTCAATATCGTGCAATTAAATGCTGCCGAAAAATGCCAACAATTTCAGCGTTTTCTCAAGCAAGCTCGCGGACCAGCCTTGTTTGATTAATGCATGTGTTTTATGTTCCCTCCCTGCTACTAGTATCACTATTGTAGGCCTATCTTCCTTTTTTTTAAATAAAGTTGGCACACACAAACAATAGTTTCAAATGAGTTCCCATACTTAAACAAAATACTGCTGTGTAACAATAATGAAACTGATGACCAACTTGCTGAAGTGATGGATACTGGATGACAATTGAATACAAGCATTTATGTTTGGTTATACAAGATTCAAGGTTATACATATCCCAATCTTTGTTATAAAAGATGAAACACAGCCAAGAGCCAGTGATTGTAAACATATTGGACATACTATTAGTTTTGAAGATCATAGGTGTACCTCAAGGTTCAATTTTAGAGCCACTCTTATTTATTATATACATAAATGACATAGCACTTTCTAGTGATCTTCTCAAATTCGTAACGTATGCTGACGACACCACCCTTACTAGTACACTAAATACATTTAACGATTCAGAAGGCCAAATGCAAAGTGAACATATTAACAAAGAACTAACAAAGATTAGCAATTAGTTGAAAGTTAATAAACTGTCACTAAATGCCAAAAGACTAAATTAATGATTTTTCATATGCCTCAAAAAAAAGTAGAATACCCTGTATTAAAAATGGATGAGGGCATACATTGCATGTGTAAATGATTTATATTTTTTAGGCATCACAATAACTATATATTTAAACTGGCAGAGTCATACAAACAAAATAGCAAATAAAATATATAAAACAATAGGCATATTAAATAAACTTAAACACGTTTTAACACTTAATACATTATATATTATGTACAATATTCTTATTCGCCCTCATATTAATTATGGCTTACTTTTATGGGATCATCAGGCACATGGAATTTTCAAGCTACAGAAAAAGCAATACGAATAATATCCTTAAATAAATATAATAGTCACACAAGTCCTATTTTTAAAAGTCTTCAGTTGCTAAAGTTGGATGACATTTATAAAATCCAACAATTAAAATTGTACTATAAATTAATTAACAATCTTTTACCCTACTACTTCAATGTTTTTCCAAACACACACATCTATGATATTCATCAGCACTGCACACGTGAAAGAAATAATATGTATATGTCCAGATTCAAACATGAATTTGCCCAAAAATGCATTAGACACAACATAGTAGAGACGGTTAACAATACACCAAGTATTATCATTAATACAATTTACACCCACAGTCTGTATGTTTTTTTAACATTTACCAAAAAAATGTTTTACTTTAAATCATGAATCCACTTGTTGTATTCATAATTGCTTTATTTGTAATTCGTAATACGTATTGAAATGTATACCTAAGTATCCTTATGTACTTCAATGTATACACGACTACATATAATCAGTCCTTTTATTATGTATGTATGTATGTTGATACATTGTGTAATTATCAAGTGTAAAACAAGTCATATGCTATTCTGATTTGTGTCATGTAAATGTTGTTGTTGTTTATATTTATGGGGTGGCTCCTGTACTAGCGATATTGTATATCTTAATGGGAGTCTCTCGACCTTATCTATTACTTACGTTAGTCATTGTATATTATCGCATTTATAGGTCAAATGAATTGATTCTGAGTTCTGAGTTCATAGTGACAATGATGATACGGCTAGGCAATACAAGATAAATTATGCACATGGTAATGTCTTGATTATAGAATTGTGTACGTATACAGAAGCTATAAAATGTACTATGTTCAAATCATATGAAGCTGCAAAGTGTAGTCTATTCTAATCACATTGTGCACTGTGTAGGCCTACAAGGATCATCCAACTGCTAAATGTCGATCAAATAAAATATGTGCAGTTTGATGATGTGTGTAACTAAATCGGGCTATGCAGTATTGCAGAATATTATGAATAGTGATAAATTATACACATCACCTCTGTGTCGTTACTGGCGAAAATGTCTATACACCCGGTATTTACAGTTTTTAGTCATCTAGTCTAGTTTATATTTTATATGGATGTAATATTCCGGAATAAACTTATAATGTCATTTAATATTATGTTATGATTTTTGCTATAAAATTAATAACAAATAACATAATGTAATTGAATGTGTACATTGTATATGCATTAGATACATAGGTTGTGCCCAACAATATCAGCATGCAAAGTAAAAAGAAGCCAAGGCCCACAGTCCCCAGCAGCATCGAAAGAGTGTATGACCAAGGAGGCGGTTCGGGTCAAGTAGGGCGAACTGCTGGGGGTGCTAAGAATCTCTGGGTCAAGAAGAGCCGCCGATAGAAGGTAAGTAGACTGAAGATAGCAACATATAATGTAAGACCACTACTAAGAGATGAACAAACACAATATGTAGATACCACACAAACCGGATGAAAAAAGATCGAATTCCAACTCGAACTGCGAAATCGATTCGAGACTCTACAGGAACTAGACGACATCGACAACATGAGATGAGCGAAAACATCACTGAGATGATCCAACTAAGTGCATCAAGTGTAGCCAAAGCAATCAACAGGCATGTAGTGACGAGAATATCGTCACCGACACGAACACTAATGAAGAAACGAGAAATGGTGGATAACGGCGACCGTAAAAATAAATAGAGTACGCAGAAATATGCAAGACCATCAAAAAGAAACCGAAGGAGGACATCAGAAAGTACAAACAAGAGATCATATGAGAAACGATTATGCCATCAAAGAGCGTGAAGAAAGCAAGAAGAACGCAGGCACTAGGCCGAGACAGACTGATTACACTTCTAGACAAACAGGATAGAGAAATACAAGACCAAGATATGATCATGGAACGAATAGAGGAATGCTACACCGAGCTATATGACAGTGTACAGAGTACCATAATTAACACCGACCCGAAAGAGGTACCAGAGATAACACCATGGGAAGTGAAAGCTGTGCTAAGAGATATGGAGAATGGGAAGACATCAGGCAACGACTATGTAAACATTAAAACATTAAAAGCAGGAGACGATATCATATTTAGTGATATAGACCACGTCGCCGTACGGTTGGTATTTTGCATACACTTTGAGGGTGACTATACAGCGACACTGGAAAGATACAAAAGTTGTATTAATGTCATCATAGATGCACATATCAATTTCAAATTACAAATATTGCGTATAGCTACAATATCACGCCAATCACGCCACTTGTTGCAGTTATAATATATATAGATATGTATATATATATAAATGTAATTTCAAATTGTCTTCGGATAGTCACACACACACACACACACACACACACACACACACACACACACACACACACACACACACACACACACACACACACACACACACACACACACACACACACACACACACACACACACACACACACACACACACACACACACACACACACACACACACACACACACACACACACACACACACACACACACACACACACACACACACAAACATTATTTCAGCTTACTCGCGGCCATTTTGTCTATATGATGCACGTTTCAGATAAAGACATCATTTTGCTAATTATAATTATTAGTGTGTGTGTCGCACAAATAGTTCTTGTGGTGCGCATCCCGTTGCCAAGCGACGATGACACAAAGCGAACACAAAGTAATATTGGTTTTGCTAACTATCCAAATACACATGCAGCTCGATCGCGTACGTGATCTACTGTTTTTGCACACGAACGTGCGTATCGTGTAGCATCTTCAATCAGGTCTGTCATGATAGCCTAACTGCCGACGCCGTTTATCGATTTAATAGAAAAAATACCATATAATGTGTATAATTTTCTTCAGCCAACGTACACCAGAAAGACATGATTTGTGACTTGTTATTACCGATCTTAGTTACTAATTATCATCGTGTCATCATCAGGAAAATGATTGAAGAAGCGCGATGACGGCTTCGGCGGAACAGACGCGTGTAATCAGCGGTATAACTTGAGGCATCTTCATTGCGCCGCATTAAGGAGAACGAAAACAAACATTGCGCTGTGATATTCGCGCGGGAGCGAGACACGCGAGAATAACAGACGATCTAAACGACTTCTACCAGATGGTTGTGTTTACTCCCAGAATCCATTGCGCGTTTCATCTTTTGGCGACCAGACAGATTATGTTAGTCTGCCTCATCATTTCTACTTTTCCCGAGTTGAAAATATTGTTATTGGGGGTGGTTAGTATAAAAGTCGCATACTGATGATATAACCGAACTCAATGACGAGAGTCTAGGAAGGCTGTGCGACTAAATAGTCAACTAGTTAATTATAAGACAGCGCTCGTCCACGGAGATAGCCCCCGAGGTCATTGTGGAATCAGACAGTTAGTAACTGCATAGATGAAATAACTTATGTGAGAAGTTAAGACCCACTATTATTTACGATCATATTTGGAAGTGGGCATAATTACGCCATGAACCATGGCATTGTTCATGTTGTTGTTGAGGGTTTGTTGGCTTTGTTGGATCAATACGTGGTTTGTTTACACCCGTTTAGTTTCCGCACAGAAGCATCCACAATTGAACGTTCTTCTAATATGTTCAACTATATTTTGCAATTTTGTGTGTATAAAGAGAGAGAGAGAGAGAGAGAGAGAGAGAGAGAGAGAGAGAGAGAGAGAGAGAGAGAGAGAGAGAGAGAGAGAGAGAGAGAGAGAGACGGAGAGAGACGGAGAGAGACGGAGAGAGGCAGATAGAGATGTAGAGAGATAGAGATATAGAGAAATATAGATAGATAGGGAAAGAGAGCTTGACCACGTTTGCCATATATTTACTAGATGTGAACACGATCTTTTCCAAAATAATGTACTAATTTGTCCAACAATTTCCCCAAAACAAAGAAAATTAGGAAATTGAACAAACGAATTAGAATGTTTTTCGCAAAATGAATATGAACACTGGCGGTGTCTCTCCCGACTGGCGATCGTAACGTCATCTCGTGCGTTATACGCTGCTGATTATGCGTTCCTGTAAGTCTACTATACTTGTCGTAATTTGTCTACGTCCTGTCCGTGATATCAATCAATGACCATTTGTCACTGCCGCTAAACCAATATCATCGTGTATTAATCGTGTTCGATCGGTCACGTTCGGCCATAAGCGTACGAGATGTTAATAAAAACAGAACATTAACACCGAAACGATGGCGTACCGATTCTACATTCACATGATGGCTGTCGGTACACAAGAAATGATTAGCCATAGAGGCGTTCATATTATATAAGCCCACATTAATGTCAGCGATTAATATGCATATCTAGATTTTTCGGGATATAACTTCAATCTAGCCAAGTGATTGCGTTGCCTGAGGCTACTAACTGAATACTCACAAGAACGTTTATCCTTGAGAAATGGCATTTATACGCGCAAGTGTACTTCGTGGATACTAAACGTAATATATATATACATATATTCTGATGTATGATAAATATACTCTAGCAAATAATAGTTGGGTCACCACATGTACAGACATGTTGATATCCCGAATAAAGTCACGTGATACGTCATCTCTGAAAGAGGCTAAGCACCAAGCTGGTGAATATAATACAGACAGAAATCGTCGGAGCAATAACAGAGATTTAGTAACTAATTTTAAGCGTATTTAATGTTGATTTTATTCTGAATACAGATTGTCAGAGAGTGACCACATAATATTCTGACTAAGGTGTTGCCTGTATGTAATATGCAACGTTTTATCGAATATTTCTTTAGTTGCTGTAGACGTGACAATGTATTTGTTAACATTGCGTCCTCATTGATGAATGAAACTACACCTAGGTCGATGTCGTGATACAGGTCTTCATTTAAAGGGAGATTGTCTGTTTCGTTGGGTAATTATTACCTTATTTCCAGTTTGAGCAGTAGCATGGAACCGAACAAATAGGAAGTACCAATGACCCGACAAGAGCAAATATTGGCTGTTTTTCAAATTTAATGTTTGCTACAATTTGAACATATCGCGGGGGCAATCATCGAAGTGTGGCCACGCAATTTGGCGAGTAGTGTGCCTTCGTCATAGTTATTCTACTATTAAGAACAACATATAAATAAATGTTAACCGGTGAGGAATTGTCATTTGCGGAGGTTCGGAGCTGCTGTATCAGATTTACGGGTCTTCATTATTTGGTAGAATGACGTCGTATCCTAGTACTTCGTCTGCTTCCGTTGCGGGTTTTTTAATGTGCGCGTGTCCGTCGTGGAACTCTCTTCAAAATAAAGTCTTTCTTTATGTATTGCGGACATTTTGATGAGCATACACTTCACTATTTCGCCCTTGTTTGGTACTATACAATAACATTTACATTAAAACATATCGACAAATTAGGTCAGTAGTTTTAGAGACCAAGAAACGGAGATGTCTAGCGGGTCTCGAAGAGGAGCATTTCATTACGTCATCGTATTGCATCAAGTTGTTATTCAATATCAATTTGGTAAACACCGTGTTGTTCTATTTTTGATAATCTCCGAGGCGATAGCTGAAGGATATCACACAATTTACAGTTCGCTGTTTTTCAGTCTTGTCGGACGCAAATAGCACCCGATACTGTTTCGTCCAATTAGTCGGAGTCTCACTGCGGTAAAACTACTTGTTTCTATATGATAACACACACTGCACTAACTGTCCAACCAACATGAGCGGTGAATGTTGCCATAGTTACAAAATGCAAATAAACAAACGTGGATGTGTAAGACGTCTTTGGAGAACACAGCTAAAAGCATCTGCAACGTCTAAAGTTGATACTTCAAGAAATTATAACTTTATTAAAACACAATATCAATTCGGTAAAGAAAAAAGAAATGTCGTATCTTGTGACTACAAGCATTTTCTTGCTTCAAGGTCCTGTCTTATTATGTCTAATTATATGATATCATTATGTATTATTAGTTCCCGGATTCTCACGCCATCAACCAAGAAGGTAGTTAACTACAACATCACACGGACAATGGACACCAATTTCTTTCGACAATGATATATACCATAGTGGATACATTAAAAATAACAATCCACTTTCCGCGGCGTCTCGTAAATCACGTTTGGATTAATTCAGTTTTCACTACTTCTTTACAACGACACAAGAAGCGCAGATAACTGAAGACAATGGCAGTGGTTGTCAAATTTAGTAAACTGTCATTGTTAAGTATTTTCAGCAATCACAAAAAAGCGTCAGTTACCCAATTAGGTTGCAAGATGTGGTCTCCAGAGCATCTAAATTGTATAAGAGATTACAGTAAGCGATCACTCATTGACGACTAAGGGGCTCCCGACAGTTGAGGTTGAACGACCTCGCCTGGGAACCAGCATCACGTCATCGCACTCCCTGTGGACACGAGTTTTTCTCTCGGCATCGTTGTAACGTTGCAATGCTCTTATCGCAGGGCCAGCGCGTCTCCGTTTATTAATTTTGCAGCTTTCGACAGAGACAAATCGTTCGGCGTGCTTCCTGCTGCACGCTTCGCCGGAAACATAGGTGCTCGAGGAAGGAGGCGTTTTTGCATAGAACGTCCTGATTACGCACGGGACTGAGTGGTACACCTTGGCCATACTTTTTACGTTGTGGTTCATTGAGACAACGTAATGGATTTGTTCACCTTTCATATGTTTGTTGTTTGATTACATTTCTAGTAGCTATATTAATAATTATTTAATTCTTAAGTGTTTAGATGCATTGCGAACACAATAAACAGCCTTGTAGGCCTACTCTGTATAGGAGTGTAAAAATAAAGTGTATTATTATTATTCACAGTGCATCGACAGTGAACGTTCTGAGGAGGAAGGTTGACACTGTGCGTAGAATCAATTTTAATACGTGTTCATTGTTAAATCTTGACGCAATCGCCGGTTGTTGTTGCTATCTGGCTAGTGCTTGGTGTCGTTAACACAGATCGGTGTCGTTATCCCCGTGCAAAGTGTTATAAATGATCTACTCGGAAGCAGTAAGAACCGTTGCATCCTTTCACCACAATTGCTTGTCGCAAATATCTTCGCCGAGAACGGTTTTACGTGCTCTCCGCCTACGTTATACGGCAACGCAGAAAAGAGAGAAACAAAACACACATGAGCTAGACCAGAACACGACGCATGCACCTAGCGCGTATACCTAAAAACTATATACGCTGTCATCAACACAGAGAAATCACGTCACCACAAGCTTACAGTGGTGATGACAGTTCTCTATCACTGGGGTGCAAAACGGCATTACACAGAATCAGGCGGCCAATCATTCATGACTTTTCATGACTTTTCAGTTCTTCTGACCTATTCGCAATGTGTAGAATACCAAGATCTTGTTTGCATTTGAACCACAATTGACTGATCCAGAAACTGTCGCCACAACAATAATTACGCGCCTGACCTGTGTTAGGCTTTGCTTACCAATAATGTCTACATATTATGCGCGCTAAAGGGTATACCAAGCTTGACGGACAAAGTTGCTCAGCAATAAGTCACGTGATGGCTGCACGAAGTTAATAAGATCCCTGTATAAGGCGAGCGCTGGCGCCTAATAATATGCATATGAATAAACAGATTACCGTAGAGAAATAAAAAAAAAGATAAAGATTGTGAAGCTTGCTATATGTTGGGTGTCTTGATGCGGGAATGCTGATAAAGATCTGTGTATGAGAGCCTAGATGGAGAAAAGAAAACAACAGGCTTCAACAACTTGTTAGTTAAATTTGCAAGCGAAGATGAACATTGCTAGGTAATTTATATTCTTATCACTGCCATTGTTTTGGTATTGGCGGATTTTAGGATTAACACCAACAATCAAACAAACACGGATGCTTACGCCAAATATCAACAAACCTTTCTTGTTCTCATTCTACAACAATAACACACCAGGTAGCTAAAATATTAACACTTCTTCAAAACTCGATTTTCTTGCACGTAATGAATCTATTGCTGGTTGGTTTTAAACCATATTGAAGTTCATGCGCGTCAGAGACTCATTAATCACTCAACTCTGTCGATTTCATGTTTGCTTTCATCGCCTCGATGCGTCTCCAGTGTTCTTCGTGCATTTCGCATGTGCACTTAGGCATGCGCCAGTAACAAAAGCAACAATTCGACCTAGTGGTATTCACATAAGAGTGCCATGGACCGTTAAGATGACATCGAAAGGCTTTTTTAATTACAACCTCTACAAAAAACACGAATGATTGAACATTTATTCAATGTCGATACTTCATTTTTTTTATAAATATATCAATAAAATTGCACTTTTAAAAGACACTGTCGTCAGAGTTGATGCAGCTAGGCCCACATCCAATGTATTCCCGTTGCATCGGACACCGCGTTCATTTTGGATCACGCTGCATGAGTGTCGCAAAATATCATCCACCAGTTAACCACTGATATACGGTCGCCTGGAGCTTAGAAGCATTACCGTTAACATCATCGGAAGTAATTAAGCTACCTGATAGAGCTCACTGATTCATTACGTAGCTGTAAATTTCCCTATATCGGAAGACCTCCCAATTTAGCACCGTGCTGCCGGTGCAGTTTATATGTACATCTCATATAAATTGGGTTCAAATTACGGTGCTTTTAAATTGTTATAACTGCACATATGTGCGTTTATACGTAAGCACAAATCCATCAACAGTGTTCACACCTTAACATATCAACAGTATTGATGTGTTGTTACAAATGGTTGTTTTCAAACAACTACTAACGCTTCTCCTCTGCTGTATCTGTCTATTCTATCTGGTTGTCCTGCAATGTATCTGCCTCTGCTATCTGAATGTCCTGTCCTGTATTTGCCTCTACCTTATGGATGTCTTATTCTATATATGTCTCCACTACCTGGTTGTCCTGCCCTATGCCTATCTCTATCTTCTAGTTGGTCTGGCATGTATCTGCCTCTACCAGCCGGTTGTCTTGCGCTGTAAATGCCTATTTCTGTGTGGTTGCAGGTGATAAAGATGCTGGCGATCGTCGTGTGTATGTTCGCCGTCCTGTGGATGCCGTATCGCGTCTACGTCGTGTACAATTCGTTCGCGCAGCAGATGTTCACGGACCACTGGTTCCTGCTCTTCTGCCGCCTCATGGTTTACATGAACAGCGCCATCAATCCGATCCTCTACAACGCCATGTCTGCCAAGTTCCGTCGAGCATTCGGGCACCTTCTACAGTGTGGTAAGACTCGACGTCCGGCGGCCTCGTCACCCTACTCTCAAGTGTCTCTCGGTGTTTCGCCCCAACGCCTCGCTCTCGAATGACCTGCCACTGCACACGTTGTCGTCTTCTTGTACCGCACATTCATGTATAGACGCGTACGTTCTTGCGAATGACACTGCAAACTTCTTGCACGCTCTTGCATACTCAATGATTTGATGTGTGTGGGTGCGTGTGTGGGTGCGTGCGTGCGTGCGTGTGCGTGTATTTGTTGTCCTTCTTATTTTTCTTCCTAATCTTCTTCTTCGTCGTTCGTCGTCGTTCGTCGTCGTTCGTCGTCGTTCGTCGTCGTTCGTCGTCGTTCGTTGCCGTTCGTCGCCGTTCGTCGCCGTTCGTCGCCGTTCGTCGCCGTTCGTCGCCGTTCGTCGCCTTTCGTCGTCGTTCGTCGTCGTTCGTCGTCGTTCGTCGTCGTCGTTCGCCGACGTTCGTTGTCGTTGCTCGTCGTCGTTCGTCGTCATTCGTCGTCATTCGTCGTTTGTCATTCGTCATGTTGTCAAACGTCTACATCGTGTGCGTGTGTGTTTGTGTGTGTGTGCGCAGTTGTGCGTGCCTGCGTGCGTGAGTGAGTGCATGAGTGAGTGCCCACAGCAAACAACGCCGTATGATCAAACGAGAGCCATCGCAGGATAGACTGATATCCTTGTTAACGTACCCCGATACCCACTTGCGGAAACATCTGGCAAAACGCACGAGACTGGACGTGCAATGAAGTAAATGTGTGTTTTGTGAATAAAAAAACTCTCGTGACGCACTATTGCGCCATTATGGTAGGCGTCGTCTTGCAACTTGGACGAAAACGTTCATAATATGGTTCTATGAACGAAGATGTACTTCCTTTACACACCAAACACAATATTTTGTAGAACTTTTGGAGAGACGTCAAACTCCGGTGGAAAAGTTCACATATTATATCATTAACTGTTACCTTGTCGTTGTACAAACATGCTTGTATACCTTGTAAACTAGTCACAGCAATTATAAACACGATTTAGGGAAAACACGTCGTATTATTCCTACCTCCTACACAGGACGACATTTTAATGTGTACACATGTATACGAACATTGCTTTTAAATTACACACACTCAGGCATGCATGCGCACACAAACATTAATTGGCACGCACACATGCACACGCACTCACGCGCGCGCGCACACCCACCCGCGCGCGCACACACACACACACACACACACACACACACACACACACACACACACACACACACACACACACACACAATTAATCAAATATTCATATGATCCGATATTCAATCACCCGCCTTTTGTACGATGCGGCCCATATGCAGAACGTTTCGTGCGCACGCAAGCACGTGAATCGGTAATGGCGGCGACTGACAGTGCAGACTGATTACCTAGCGCTACGTGCGTGTTACGACGGAAAGTCAAAGTGGTTATCCGCACTACAAGCAATCAGCTAGTGCCTCTGCGTGTTCACATCTAGTTCGATATGGATCAGCATGATGCAAAGATAAATATACAACTTACAACAGCTATAGCAGGCCTATTTAACAAGATTGAACAAGATTTAATAAGATTGCCACCCAGAGAATTAACTGTTGATGGCAGATGGACAAGGAAGCCTTTTGACTTATCGAGAGTCCAACTCTTTTTATCTAAGTGTATCCCGCCTTTCTGAGGTATGTGTCGATTTTATTTTAAAACATATTCACGCTACTAGCACCCACACAATCAGCAGATAATGTATTCCATTCATTTACAGTCCTTTGTTAAAAATGATAACTTTCTTATATCTAATCTACACTGCTCCTTTACAGATGTAACTTCATGTCATCTGATCCTTCTATCTTTCTTTACTGAGAAAAACATATTCCTATCATTATTTTCACAACCATTCAATATTTTAAACACTTCTATCTGATCTCCTCTCAATCTCCTGGTCTCTAGTGTTGTTAAACCACATTCGTTTAGGCATATTTCGTAACTAAGATTCCTCAGTTTTGGTCTCATTTTAGTCGCTCTCCTCTGTACTCTTTCTAGCATATCTATGTCATTCTTGCGATATGGCCTCCACGCCTGTATACAATATTCTAAATGAGGCCTAACTATTGTTTTGTACCGCGGTATTGTTAGTTCTTTTTCTATATATGCAAAATGTCGCCTAATTAATCCAAGGATTTGATTTCCCTTTGAAGCTGCAATTCCGCACTGCTCTGAAACTTTCATATCAGCACTAATGGTTAACCTTAAGTCATGTTATTCTATAGTAGTACTTAGTACAGCACCCCCATTGTATATTCTACATCTTCGTTCCCATGTCCTGCGTGGAGGCATTTACATTTCCCAAAATTGAACAACATTTTTCAGACCATTTTGTCAACCTGTTAAGATCGTCTTGTAAATGCTGTCTATCTCCATCGCGTTCAATTCTTCTAAACAATTTTGTATCACCCGCAAATTTCAAAACTTTGCTTGTTATATCATCATCTAAATAGTTGATATGTATTAAGAATAATGTAGGTCCCACTACTGATCCCTGTGGTACCCCACTCATATGCAGTTTGAAGCCTCCCCGTCAACTATTACCCGTTGTTTTCTGCCAATCAGCCATTTTTCTATCCAATTAATTATACCATTTCCTATGCCATGGACCTTTAGGGCTCAGCACACTGTTAGTTTTCCCATTGGCGACCATGTTAACGTTTTGTGTGATTATACGAAAACGTGACCTATAAAGTTTCTTAAACTTCTCACCTGCTGTTATTATCATCTCATTGACATGCTGGTCGAGCTTACTCAAAATCTAATATTTCTAGCTCTCGTGAAATGCCTGTATGTGTGACACCCATCAATATTTACGAATGGATGCAGGCAGTAATCCGGCTAAAGGGTCAACTAGCCAAATTGCTGCCAAATACCCTTCCGCTTAGTAAAATCAGCTACCAAAGCACCATTTTATTGTCAATAGCTTCTACAATCACACCGGGAAATCTGACTACTCAAATGCACTTATTTCAGAGCAGGTGAATTTTGTATTAAAAAAAAATTCTCAAAAATAAATTGCACTTTTTTGTAACCAAGCAGGAAGTCAAACAGTGTCCTGACCCCAAGTAGGGCCTTTAGTTTAAGCAGTAATATTTGATGTGGCACTTTATCGAAAGCTTTCCGAAAATCTAAGTAGATGATATCTACTGGTGATGTCTCGTCTATCCACTTATCTTCCAAAAAACATAACATATTTGTTAAGCATGATCTCGCTTTTAGAAACCCATGTTCAGATGGGTTTACCAAGTTATGTTTAACAAGAAAATCCACCATGTGATCTTTCATTAGTCTTTCTAATAATTTGCAAATCATCGATGTTAGACTTACTGGTCTGTAGTTCTCTGACTTTTTCTCGAACCTTTTTTAAATAACGGTTGTTTGCTTCTTTCCATTCTAAAGGAACCACTCCCTCTTCTAATGACAAGTTGAAAACTGTTGCAAGTGGTATGCTAATTTGTTCTACAATTTCCAATAATAGTTTGGGCGGAATCCCATCCAGGTGATTTATTATCCTTCAAAGCCCTTATTTACTCAGTTACCATTTCCGGGGTTACAATTAACTGTCCTAAATAGTCTGATTCCGTCCCCATGACCTTAGCCTCTGGTTCTGGCAGTGAACTAATATCTTCCCTGGTAAAGTTTTTCTTCTTCAGTTCAGCAAACAAATGGTAAACACCGAACTAAAATACTCATTCAGGTATTCTGCCATTAAGAATCCCTCTGATACTGTATTTCCAGCACTATCTTCTAGAGGACCGACCTTATCCTGAACGGTCTCTTTGCACCGAACGTATGCATAACAACTATTGCTGTCATGTTTTATATTACAATCTACGTACGACGGAATATATTATCTAATCTTACCACATCGAGTCAAATGTCAGTACAAAATTAGGAATCCGTTCTTTTTTACGACCTCGCAGTATCGCAAACTACGAACGTCGGAGAGAACACATCCGAAATAGATCTTTCGATATCAATTATGCTATCTTTCGTCAATATCTTTCTATTTTTAAGCACAATACCACCGAGTTATCAAACACTTTCTGGCATTCATGACCACTGTAGAAGTTTATTAAAAAGGCTAGACAATGTATTACTATACATTGTTGTTCTTAAGGGAATGTAGGATAACTTTAACATGATTTGTTGTTGGTCTATATGTCACTGTCAAAGAGAGCGATTTTTAAATGATAAAATGTTAAAATAACAAATCGATGTACAGTAGTATCCAGTACAATATGCTTATTCGGTTGTAACATGTATATATGTAGTTTGGGTGAAATCACCAGACAAATGATTAGCTTATGTATTGCTAACCCATGCGTTAGATCAAATGTTCCTCATCATTAGAAATTTCGCCTGAATGGGCGATAAGATTGTGCACATGTTTTATGTTGAATGTGACGAGTTTCCCTGTTTTCTCTCGAAAACCACGTGGCTGACAAGTTCAGCGGTTGACAATAATTGTCAGCTCGGTAATTACATGTAGGAAATTACTAAACTAATTTCTTTCGATCAATAAAACAAAAGTAACCACCTTTTTATTAAAACGACTGCTGTAATTGCTGAACATTCTTCAAGATAGTTCACCTTTTGCAAACGATTTCTTTTTGACATATCCATTACGTGATTTTACCTTGTAGTTGTAGAATCTTTCGTCAGTGTAAACACATCAACTTCTTGAGTACATGTGACATATGATGTCATTGTACATAGAAGGTAGTTCGTAATTCTCCTCGAGGCAGAACACACTACAACTACAAGGTAGAATCACGTAGAACAAAATCGTTTGCCTAAGATTGCGTTAATCACACTTTATAGTTGGACACCAAGAAACCGGATATGTGATGGACTAAACCAATTGAGGAAGCAAATTTACTACATATTTTCGGCACAAACTAGTATAATTCAACACGTATATAAATAACGTTATCAACGTACGGGGTGCATTTGGATACAAAATATCAATTCTGATTCTGTATGGACAGCACGTGAGTTCTCTAACGAAATCGCAATGATTGGCGTGCGCACATATCACACACCTGCATACTTGTTGTTGACATGCAGGATACTTGAACGAATGCTTAATGCATATAACTTTTTTTCGGACATTGCGAACCGATGAGGCCATCCCTGGACAAGTTGTCCGTCATTGTACTCTCAACTTCAGACTTCAACTCTCGCGCGAAAGAACGAGATTCGACATCAGTCTGCTAATGTATGTTGCTTGCGCTGTTTCGTTCTAGCCCGATTGCTTTAGTTGTTTAGAGCGGCTTCCTCACTTTGTTTAGGTTATCACGACTATGGTTTCATTTGTGTCAACCGACGTGTTTAGCAACTTTCAGTACATCTTGCTGCCATCTAGCGGCAGTCAGTAAAATTATTCCGCATCGAATTTGTTTCTTCTGTTTCGATTCTGTAGTCGTTTAACCGGGATAGATCACACTTTACTTGCGTGTTCTATGTAGACTAAGAGCTGGCGAATTCGTTAACTCCTTTCTGAGATTGTTTATTTCCTTAAAACATGGTTTGTGGACATGGTTTGTGGACATATCAATGATATCCCCAATTTTCTACTCTTTTATAACTTTGCCCTTTGGAATTGTGTTGAGTTTGCTCCCGGTTATACGCTCTTTCCACTTAAGCACTTTCAATAAAATTAATTAATTTTAAGGAAACAGTGCCCTTTTAAATATGACATAAATATGTTTTAGTGTGTTCCATGAAGTTCGCCAGTTTTTGTAAGGATTTTCTCTGAGATGTTTGCAGTTTTACTACAAAACGCACTGTTTACCATTCCAAGACCTTCTGTTCAATACGTAGCTGTCATTAATATATTTTTAACTTTGCTTGTTTTGTTTAAAAACCCTTTTTGGAACTTTGACTTCACATGTTTGCCCTTGTGTGGAACGGATTGTAATTTTTATAATTGTTCCCAGATAATTGTTTACAGAATTAGTTATATGAATGCAGACCATGAATAAAACAAGTATCCTGCGAAACAACCTTTCATCATAAATCTGGACCCGCACGTTATCATACACTTTATAAAATGACTGTAGTTATTTGTGTTATCGACGTTTTTGAAAACAACTTACAACTCGTATCACATCTTTCGGAAACATCGCACGGTGTTCCTAGACTTACATGTCCAGTTGATTAAATGAAAGGAATTAGATTACCTATAACGAAGACATACTGCAACATGTTTGCTGCGTTTGACAAGATAGGCAGCTGTTCTTTCCTCGGCAATGCGTAGGAATATAAATAACCAAACGGCGCCTATAAAAAGCAAGATTAATATCAGACTGTGTATCAGAGGATGATGAGAACACAGTAATGGGATCACTACGTGTAGGCGTCTAACGTGGTTATTCCGAGAGTGTTAATCATTAGTCAAAGCAACTGCTCCAACGCTGATTTTCTGACATCTGTCGGAGTCGTATAACATAATCTACACCTCGGCGTATGCCGCGGGTTTGTCACGGAAGGCGATACGAAGACAGGTGCGTGTCGGCCTTCTTGCGACTTTGTTTAGGAACGGGTATATTTAGCACCTTCAATATTGTAGATTAATGCGGGTTAAGTCAAGACCTTGTTGCTCGACTAGTCGCTTTACAGTGGTCTTAATATCCAGATGCGGTTTTATTTTATTTATTTAAGGCATCATGAAAACCACTTGTTAAAGCAATGCAGACATACGGACACAAATCCAAGAAAGTGCCTTCATTTAGTGGATGTCGTATGATTGAGGTTTATTCAGTAAAATTATGTGCACGCAAACAGTTGGAAAAACAGTGTCAAACATAACACACAAAAGCGCACAGAGGTACACTAATATCCAATGAGATCCGTCGTGAAATAATCGTTAATAGACTTAATTGAGTTTGACCGACTTCCCGAAAAATAGAACTCATAGAGTGCAACGCGGGGACAGATGTTGCGGCCGTCGTATTGTGAACAACTGTTTGCAGGAAAACAAATTAAAAAGCCGTCTTGTACATTTGCCTCCCAGCTTCCATGACGGCATCGGCAACTACATTTGCTACATTAGTTGATTGCATAGCTATTCTGTCAGTCGGTAAGTCAACTTGTGTACCGGCATTGGCAATCTTCTGGTGTGAAAACTGTGCAGGTTCAGGCAGGTACAAATTTGTGTGTACACAGGTAAGTAAGTAGATGGGTCTGTTGATAGGTAGGCACTGTGTGTGTATGTATGCGTGTAAGCATGTATGTATATATATATATGTATGTATGTATGTATGTATGTATGTATGTATGTATGTATGTATGTAATGTATGTATGTATGTATGTATGTATGTATGTATGCATGTATGCATGTAGGTATATATGTATGTATGTATGTATGCATATATGTATGTATATATGTATGTACCCATGCATGTATGCAAGCATGCATGCAACCATGCAAGCTTGCTTGCATGTGGAATATGCGGTTAGCAATATTATAACAATTATGAGTTAATTCACTTATGTAAATAATAGAACCAAAGGGCATAGAGTATCACTCGTAAAAGAACAATGTTAACTGAATATGAGAAAGTATTCAGTATCCCAGAGGACAATAAATAAGTGGAACAAATTATAATTATTACAACTGGTTGTGTTATTGCTACCAGTTTGAATGTCTAAAAATACAAATGGCTACCCTAAAAAAGAAAACTTGTTGGAAACTCGATCAAGCAATAGCATTTTCCCTTACCGTATTGCGCTGATCATTTTATTAAAAAATTATCAACGATCTTGTTAAACCGCTGCCATCAGACGAGAGCATTTCATAAAGCCTGACATATTTTCAATTATGTACAACCACCGACCACATTATGCCATTCTAAATCTCGTCAGACGATTACACTTCGATAACAAGCAGCTATGAAAAGACTAGTTATGGTAAACGAAATCGACATATTTATGGACGTCCTAATTCCCGTATGAAAAGTATATAGAAATTTTGGGATCAACAGTGTTAACAAATCGTGTCACATGGATACAACGCGTGCAGATTTACATATACACTATTATATTACAATTAATATATTACAATGAATACAATAGAGATTACGTTTATTATGTACCCACTATCATACGTAATGCACCATTTTGGTGAAAAATTACAGTGGCTTGATAATATGTAGTGACTATTTTTACAAATCGAACTTTGTTACTGTTACAGATTCAAAGTTTTCTGTACGTAGGGCTTTCTTAAATTGTATTTTGAAAGTTAAGGTGATGTATTAATATATTAGGTTTACTAGATGTCACGGCACACTTTCGAGTTTCCTCGATCATCGCAGCTCCAAAACAAAACGTGACCACGTTAATGTGTGTTCTATTTTCGCGACCTAATAGGAATCGGAAGAGAGAGAGAGAAAGAGAGAGAGAGAGAGAAAGAGAGAGATAGAGAGAGAGAGAGAGAGAGAGAGAGAGAGAGAGAGAGAGAGAGAGAGAGAGAGAGAGAGAGAGAGAGAGAGAGAGAGAGAGAGAGAGAGAGAGAGAGAGAGAGAGAGAGAGAGAGAGAGAGAGAGAGAGAGAGAGTAAAACTCTCCTTCTTGCAAATACTTGGCTCATTTCTGAATATTAAATATATCTCGTAGTTTACGAGACATTACAAACAAAATAATTTACAAAAGAAAACGCTCACCACAACAATGCATCTATTAAGAGAGATTAAAAAAAAAATTCAAAACACTCTCACATATAATAAGAATTATGTCATTGACACGATCTCAGCTTTGCCAAATAATGTGTTTGTAACTGTTCTGATAAGCAATCAACTAAAGGCTAGAACTTCCGTTTGGTTCTAGTGAGAAACCTGCTCCCGTCTCGAGTAACAACTGTGTTTTATCTTTGGCTTCATAACAGAAAGACGTTTCTGATCCAGGTTCTATACATAATATGTTCTTACATGCTGCTGCGATTAGCGTGAAACATGGCAAAAAGAGCATCATCATAAAAACTGTGGACACTAACGCTGTTGTGCGAAGTGTCAGCTTGGTTTACGAACTTGGCTGCGAATATCTTGTGGCAGCGGTCGGTATATAGAAATTATTCTGACACGCCGATGACCGGGTGTAGATGTGAGCAGCATGTGTGCACCGTTTAGAAATACTTGGTATGTATTTAGTGGGCATGTATCACTATAAAGTAACTGTCCTCTTGGTCTTAAACTAAGGAATATCTGACGGTCACATGGTGTGGTAAAAATGACGGATATGAACGGTGGAGAAAGTTAACAGCAACAAATCCTATAGTTTGACATCAACATTATAGCTCTAGGTGAAAGGTTTCGCACAATTGATATTTAACTTTCTCCGACAGTCAAATCCGCCATTTTTAAAGATGGCGGTCGTAACAAACAATTTCACATTGTCTTAACAATTTCATAACAGAGAGCCATCGTGTATATTACAATGTGTAGGTTTGCGGACAACTATATCAAATATATTATAATTGACCTTCGCCGACATCCGTCATTTTTAAAGATGACGCCCATCAAAACCAAGTATCGCTATATCTAAGGAACTACATCATCTAGAGCCATAATGTTGATGTCCAAACATAGGTTTTCGACCGACATTCATATAGCCACAATTCTTAAAGATGGCGCCCGTTAAAGAACTACATCACCCAGATTCGTGACATTCATATACAAATATAGGGGCGTCGATTTCAAATATGTCTCTTTTAACCTTCGCCAACATTCAACTATCCACCATTTTAAAAAGTGCCGCCCGTCAAAGCTTATATTCCCTATATCATAAAAACTACATGACCTAGAGCATAGAATACCCTGGATTAACCGCTCGCCTGCTTCGACGCTACGTGTTTCCCTGCGCGTGTCTTTTCGCCGTAGTGCACCGAATACTTCCGGTTATAAGTGGATACACGTAAATAATAGCACATCCGCATAGAAATTAATTTATGAGCCGTGTGAAATGAAGAATATTGGTAAACTATTTCATAGTTATCGTGCATTGTGAAGAACAAGGAACAAGATTGGCACATGATGAGTGGAAAATTCGGATTTTGGCTATGAACAGTCTAATCATCCGGGCTGTCTCGACGCCGACTTTCGAAGACGACGGACAAGTTGAAGTCAGTGACAGTGAAATACGAACTAAAACTCTTTTCAAAGACTGCTCTGTGGATGAGTTCTTCAGAATGCTATGCTAATATGTTGTGCTGCGATCACTTTGGACGGTAAATGATAATTAATCCAATCCAGCACAAACGAATGTCTAATGAAACGTCTGTCGGTTGCATACTCAGACTGCTAAGTATAACCCGAGGTAAGCGCCTAATCCTAGGCTACGGTAGGCAATATGTAAATAATAATTACCCATTTTTGTTCCTGCTAATAATCCGTGGAACTTTTTGAAATCTCATTTAAACTCCTATTCATGTGAAATTTATTTTGACACACCAGTGGCCGTATACAGGTAGTCTAGCATACTTGTTAACTTGCGTATAACTGTGCGTGTAAGTGCAAACAATGTGATACGATCAATATACCTATGTAATAATACAATAAACCACCACTAACATTATCATAATCAAATTTTAATATAGTTATTTTGTTTGATGTTGTTATATAGTAGAATTTACATTTCAATTATTTGGCTAAAATTAATGTATTTATTTAACTTATTAATTTAACCTGTTTAATTGTCTTTTAGACACATTTTATTTTTATCTTGATTAATTGTATAAAATATACCTAATTGTATCTTGTTAGCGCCTATGAGCAGGATTTTTATAACCCAGATATATTATGGTGCATTTACTATGTTTATATAAATATTCACAATAAACAACATGATTTTATGTAGCTACAGTTGTTTTGATAAATCATAGAAGTAAACATAGTTTGTTAGTTCTTTGACAACCGTTTTCATTCCAAATATGTGTTCATGTGGGAAATGCTTGTAATCCACTTGGCATATGTTCACGGGAAAAGATGCAAAAGTCTCACAGAATAAAAAAATTACATGTAGTTATGCCGGAAATTTAAAAGTATGCATATACACTATAGGAATTAAACAAGGGTAAAATCTTATATAGCGCTGTAACCAGTCCTCGGGACTGCACAAAGCGCTTTACTCCCTGGCATATCTGTTCAATCGAACACCATCTCGACTTCTGTGGGAAGCATCCAGCCACGATGCAATCAATGCGCGAAGACTATCCGTACACAGATATACACCACTGCCAGGTACTCATTCATAGAGCTGAGTGAACTGGAATGAACGAACTTAAACTAATATATGCATGAGGTGAAGCTGAAACACAAATATGCATTGCAATTTTTTATTTTGGTCGATTCTAGTCATACATACTTGAAAGTGGAGAAGTTAAGTGACTGAAGTGAACAAGGTCCCTTTTAGCTTTCACCTAAACCTGTATTTTGGTATCACAACTGTGGTTTTAGGTTATGGTTTTAGATCATGGTTTTAGGTTACGCAGTTATTAAGACATGCAGCAAATTGACTTGACGGCTAATTTGTAAAATGGTTGCCATTTCCTTTAAAACACAAGGTAAAATTGCCACCATAGATTTTCTTTTGATTGAGACCGTGTAGATGACATTTATAGCAAACGAATCGCACGTATTGACACGTTACGCCACAATAAGTTTTTAAAAAGTACTGAAGATCTGCTCCTGGAATCACTTGACAGGAACAGGAACAGGAACAGGAACAGGAACAGGAACAGGAACAGGAACAGGAACAGGAACAGGAACAGGAACAGGAACAGGAACAGGAACAGGAACAGGAACAGGAAATGTTTATTTGTCCCAAATACATAATACAACAAAGTAATTGTTATAAAAAACAAAAGACCAAACAATATATTGCAATCTAATCGACATGAGTAAAAAAACAAAGTAGTTAGTATATAATGTATGGTAGGAAAATAAAAGATTACGTTAAATAAGGGACGGGAGACTCCTACTAAGACTAATTATAGTCGCTGTCATAAGAGCCATCATATGAAATAATTTGAACCATTATTTAAGTTATATAAACAGATGAAAATCCCTAGTACAATTATTGAATCATCACTAACTGTATATATGCCTGCATATTTCACACGTACTAAATATATCAAATAGTCGGATTTTAAATTAAGTCATTTGTAAGCAAGGAGGTAAAGAATTATTCAATCATGTATTGCATATATAACAATTATGAATTTCACATTGCACAGTATAAGTATTGAGATAATGAAACTTGATATATGTTGCGAAGCCATATAAACTGTGAGAGGTGATCTTGTCTTTTATTAAATCAGGTGCATTCTTTATGGTATGTGGCAAACTATACCTGAGGTTTCGTTTGGCAAATTCATGATGTGCCCTGGTTGTGTGGATTTGATCTTGTCCACGTGTATAGAAGTTGTGAATACTGTTGTTTTGGACAAATGGTAAGTTTTTCAGGTAGGCAGGTAGCTTATTGTGTGAACATTTATGGTATAGTTTTAATTCATGCAATTTTTGAAAATGTTCTACTTTTAGTAATTTAAGACGTTTGAACTGTGAATCAGTATGAGCATTATATTTATTTAAACTTATGATACGGACGGATTTTTTAAAGTTTTTTATTCTGTCACATCTATAGCCTTTAGGATACCTATAGTCCTAGAGCACCTATTTGAGATTTTGTCAATGTGGCTTTGCCAGTTTAATTGTTCACTAAAGCTTAGCCCTAGGAAATTGAACTCATACTCTATCGATGTTTGTGTTGTCAATTAGTAGATTAGGTGGGTTTATCATTTTATTATTATTTCTTCTAGTTGCTTTGAAAATCTTATATTTCGATTTATTTACATTTAGAGATAATTTGTTTAGTTTAAGCCACTAGTTAATTGTATCCAGTTCTGAGTTGATTAAGAATTCTACATTTTCATTATTTTCAGATTGTACAAAATAATCCAGTGTACTTGAGAGGGTCGTGTCATCGGCATACATAATAAAGTTGAATTTTTAACTAGATTGTACAAAGTCATTAAAGCAAATTATAAACAACAAAGGGACTAGAATTGATCCTTGGGGTACGCCTGTTGAGATAGTAAGCATTTCTGATTGGGCTTCTTCAATGTCTATTGTTTTCTGTTGTTTAAATAGTTTTTGAATAGGTCTAAGGCTACTCATTTTACGCCATAAAACTCTAACTTATCTATTAATATTGAGTGGTCCAAAGTATCAAAAGCTTTTGACAAGTCCAGGTAAATGTTTATAGGCATAGGCCGGAGTGTTGTCAGTGACGCAATGGCTAGAGCTTCGGACTCTCGACCGAGAGAACCTGGGTTCAAATCCTGTGCTGCCTTGTCGAATGTTGAGCAAGTTCGTTCACTCTACGTTGCTCCAGTTCACTCAGCTATATGAATGGATAGTTGTGTACAAATAGTCTTCGTGCATTAATTGCACGTAAAATGTAAAGCGCTTTGAGCAGTCCTTATTTCGGTACACAAGACCGCCTGGTAGAAATGTATTGTGTTATCTTACTCGGAGCCATCGCTTCGTTTGACAGTTTCTGTATGCAATTTTGACGCTTGGTTTCGTTTAATTACGACGAAAGTGCCGCGGCACACCAGATACTTCACCACGGCACACTAGTGTGCCGAGCCACACCGTTTGAAAAGCACTGCCTTAAGAAGCTTGCACACTGAGAGCGTCAACATCTCGCCAACATGTCTAATTGATGCAGCGCCAAAAACTGCCCTCGTGAGCTTTCACGCCTGACGCTTAAGTTCTGCTGGGTATAGTGGCTGTATTATTCATTAGTGTAAAATGGCAAGCCAAACGCCAGTATTCTGTTATTGTATAGTTGTGATCTGCTCCCAGGCATCATCCGGGGTTTGCCCCCTTTTCGTAGAACACGCGTTCTGTTCATTGGCGTGGTGGCAGCGCTTTTACGCACGGCCAAACGTGCCGGATACATAGGCAGTTCAGTATATTACCCGTGAAGTCTACGCGTTCAAATATAGGTGTTTATATGCTCGCTTCAGCTGGGCGATAACATGAACTGTTGCGCGTATCAAAATAGCGCGCGATAACGCTATAGTAGCCACGCACAACGAAACCATGACAGCCACTTACTGAGCACCAAAACTATAGTTCCCAATAAAGAACGAGTCGGTTACTTCATTCGAAAGCTGGGCACAGAACTTGATCTATGTTTTCTCTCTTGATGAAAATTTCGCACATTTCATGAGTGATGACGTCACGTGGGGACGAAAGTCTTGTAGATGACACTAACGCTGTACCCGAGGCCGCACGCCGTACTGCCGCACAAAAATGCCTACAGCTCGAGCTCATGCTGGGACAAATTGCGAACTTTTTCCCCATTATTTCTCGAAATTCGATCGTGAAGAACTCGATATCTCTAGCTGACATTTGGCAAAAGATTCGTCAGCACTTTGGGTTTCAATCAACCGGTAGCCATTTCTTTGACATAACTAACATTCGACTGGAACCAGACTAGCGTCCGGAGGATCTATTCCAACGGGTTACTGCTTTCTTCGAGGACAATCTACTCACCGTGGGTTGTGGCGTTACTCATCATGGAGTCGATGAAGAAGTGTCGCCGTAGCTTGAGAACACTATTGTTTATCTCTGATTGCAACTGATCATCCCCGTCCTTCCGTACTCGTCAAACAAAGATACGGGACAGAGCTACGCAACCGATCTTTGGCTTCGCTAAGACCAGAGAACTCTCAAGCACTAGCGTCCGTTCAGGACGAGCTACGCACCATCGATGACACTCAGGCTATGCGTTTTGGGGGTGGCTTTGGCTATAACAGCAAACCTGTCTCATCTAATAGACGACAGTTATTCTCTCACAAGTCGTGTGTTCTGTGCAAAATTGCAGGGCGGACGTCAAGCACTCACAACCTGATCGAATGCCGCTACTTACCCAATAGTGACAAGTAAGCCACGGGTTGGTCAATACTCGTGATCATCGATGCATGTGACGAAGACGAGATCGATCTATGTGACGTTGACGTCTCAGAACGTTACTACTAACTTCTCAGCACGTCACGTACAGTATGATATCTCCTCTCGCCGAATCAATGTAATACAATCACCTGTGTTGTACGCATTCTGCCAACATCATCCTATGGCATTAACCCTTGATACTCGTGCTACGAGGAACATGTTACGAGCGTCCGCAGCTCGTTTGTACTGTCTACCGATCACACGAACATCCCAAATTGCTCGACAGGCCGATGGTGTGACCCCTTTGGACGTCATTAGTGAAGTAAACTGCAACGTCACCAGGGGTAGCTTGTCGTTTCAACTCGATGCACTGGTTGTCAAGCAACTTGATGTCGACGGTTTGCTGACATTGTCCACTACGGAACAGAGCGTAACAAAACCTGTGTTCCCTTTGCCAGGCGTACGCAAGCCTTCCTCCTGCATAATCCTGGAAAGACGGAGGTTCTCCCGGGAGATTACCTGGAGATACACACACATCGCAACATAAATTCCGATACTCCATGGGCTTTCGAACCTCGGATGGACAGCCGCCTCAACGCGATGAGTAAGCCAGAGCGGGCCTGGCTACTCCCCAAGAGATCCTCTCTGTCGATAGCGTCCCAAACGATACAGAAGCCCCTATTCTAGTCATCCGTCCCCGTTATCGTGGACACTGACTTCCGGTCAACCCATGCACCAGCCAGCGTGAGCAGCAACGGTACCAAGTTGCACTCCACCAATGTCTCCATCAATCCTAACACACGTCTGAGTAAGGAGATGACAGACAAGTTCAGAGCACTTCACCACGACATCGATGACATGTTTGTTGATAAGCCTTCCTTGTACAACTGTGCTAGCGGGAAGTTGCAAGCCTTCGTTAACCTGGGCCCCACGTTGCCCCCATTACAAAACGGGAGAATATCTGAATATCTGAACCCCTCATTCCTAGTTCGAAAGCCTCACGGCGGCAATACGCTTGTCACCTCCTCCGGTAGCGTCGCACAATATAGAAAGCCTTAACCATCGTTGATGACAAGTCAGATAGCAAAATGGAAGTACATCATTGTCACCAATTTTGTAAAAGCATTCTGCCAAATCCCACTTGCTCATGACTCAATGAAATACTGCGGAGTGGTCACTCCATTTAAAGGGGTTCGCCTCTACACCAGATCAGAAATGGGTATGCCTGGCTCAGAGACACACTTGGAGGAGCTGATGTCACGAGTCCTCGGTGACTTAATACAAAAAGGGTGTGTGACAAAGATTGCTGACAATCTTTACGTTGATGGCGACACACCAGATGAGGCTTACTATAACTGGAATCGAATACTAGTTACTAGAGTGTTATCGATGGCCTCTTAACTGCACTGCACGTCAGATTCTGCCACCTGCCGAGGACCCAACTCAAACGCGTCTTCAACAGATACTTCTTCGCACTAGACATCGATAGGGCTTCAGAAGCAGCTTCAGCCGCATGTCACCAATGTCAATCCGTCAAGTCTATCCCAACGTACTTGTACCAACAGTCATCCACACAAACTCCTGCTGTAGTGGGTTCATCCTTCGCTGCATATGTTATGCGCCGCTATCGCCAGTGCATCATCGTTCTTCGCGAGACTCTATTTTCATACACTCTGTCGTCGCATATTGACGGTGAACGACATGATCAGCTTCGCGACGCCCTTCTCTCCGTCTGTGCTGAACAACGATTACTTGGCGACGTAGATCCCGCTCCAGGATGTGTTACGTTGGTCAACGACCCAGCCTTGGCACAACATGACACCCAGCTGGAGGTTGGGCAAGTTAAAAACATCATCAAAAACCCAGTAACCTAACACGCCATCAAAGAGTTGGGCATTGAGCTCCTGCAACTTTCTCCAGATGGTGGTCCCAAATCAAAGGTTACACTCGCGCTTGCCACAGGGAACTGGAACTCTCGCATTCGCAGAGATGGGTTATCAGTCCGTGACATCTGGACACAGAGAGGCCAAGTCACGGCTGAGCAGCTACCGATCACAGATAGGCAACTGATCTTAAACCAACACTTGAGCAGATCAGAAACTCATGCACACAGCGCCAAGTCAAAACCGCACAGATGCGACTTACCTCCTGTCATCAGCATTTCCGTTGGCGTCCTCGTTTACCTCAAAGGTGACAGAGACAAAATGCAGAGCACATGGTAGACACATTGTTACACAGCTGCTCAGCAGTGATGGATAGTGCCGACTTAGGAAGTTCACGAAGTCGCAGTTCCGTAGCAAGACTTAAGATATTCGAATCTCCGATTGTTACAAAGTAACACCTGCGCTTGCTTCCCTTCCCACCGAAGGCCCCGTCCGTGGCTAAGATAAGCGCTCTGATTCGTCATCTGACTCGGAGTCAGAGTCGTCAAGACCAGACAGCCTTGCTCACCATGCAACAACGCCAGAGCAGCCGAGGTGTCTATGCCCACATTCCCCGAAGCCATTGTCGTCCTCCCTACGGTCAACGACCCGGACACACCAGGTCCTCCTGGTCCTAGAACGAACGGACGAACGAAGAAGTTTATTTACCCCATGTATATAAAAAGTACAATTTGTTTTTTATACTTGATTGTAGAAATAAAATAAAACATACAAACACAAATATATTATAATATTATAGTACGGATGATACATAAGTATGTAATTCGGCAATTTGCGGAACAAAAATAATTCATATATTTGACAACATAATGTATATATCAGACGGGGTCGGTGACTCGTATTAAGACAAAATGTCGCTATCATAAGGGCCACCCCATTTAAGTAAAAATAACATAGGTTCTTTTAATCAACTATAAAGTCCATCTCAATCATGTGTGTGCGTGTGTTCGTGTGTGCGTTCGTGCTTGCAAGTTTATTATTTTTTGTTTTGCATGTACGTGTACACATGTATGCACTCTTACGCTAGCGTCTTTGTAATCGATTGCACATTTTCAATACTTGATTTATTATATGTTTTGGTGACATGTATAACAGTTTGATAGTGTGCACCTATAATCGTATTTTTGTTTAAACAAATAATTGTGTACATATATTGAAAAAGCTAGCATACTGTGGGTGTACATCTTATCTTTAATTAAATCAGGCGTGTTATTTATAGCGTGTGGCAAGTTGTACAGTATTTCAAACATTTCATTGCAAAGTCATGCTTAGTTCTGAAAGTATATATATTTTGTGTTTTCCGAGTGTCGTAGTTCTGTATGTTATCTCTGTGACAATTTGCCATTTTAATAAATAATCCGGTAGATTTTTGTGAATATATCTGAATGCAATAATTAATGTGAGAAAATAGTAACGAGTTATAACATAACTTTTATTTGCAGTGGTAGTCAATATGCCAATTATTTTGGAACATTTATTTGATACTTGTTCAGTGTGTTTTTCCAATTTAAGTTTGAGTCCAAAGTCAACCCTAAGAAGATAAATTCGTCTACTTTTTCAATATTTATATCATCTATTTTATGTGTAACAGTCTTTGTGCGTTTATATGGCATATGGAAAATCATATATTTTGATTTGTTTTTATTCAGCCATAATTTATTAATTTTCTGTAATACTAAATTAAAAATTACTACTGCTTAGTTCTTCTACAAAAGCCTCTAATTCATAACATTTTGCATTTATCGATTGTATTTTAGTGCATAAGGTACTAAAGCATTTTGTGTTATTCTGAGCTAATTTGGTAAACGTATCAACGTCGTAATAAGATGAGCGACGTATTATTTGAGGTTAATTATTTTCAGTATCATTTATGTTTAGAACATTTATTAAATCATTGTTATGAATTCCTCCTAAATAGGAGAGGAATGTTTCGTCAAATGCCATGATTTAGTCTGGGTGTTTTCTTTAAAATATATTTGTAAATTGATTCATGCTCTATTTCAAGATAATGTGATTGATTGTGATTCAGTTTATCTTTGACATAGTCGTGTGCTAGTGTTAATGGCATGGTGTGGTGTGGTGTGGTGTGTGTAAATGTGGGCGTAAGCTGAGATAGACTTCTTGTGGTTTTGTATGACAACATATAACCAAAAAAAATTGGTTACCGTCGTGAATACAAGATGGCCGTTTTCTTGGGAGAACATAATATACATTGTATTTAAATGGTGTTTATGCCATATTATTTTGTATGTATGACTGCCGATTATAGCATTTTTCTCAACGCCACCTAGTACTATAACTTCCGTTTTAAATGTTTTTTTTATAATTACTTATATTAATCAATAATATATAATTAGAAAATAAATTGTGTATAAGACAATAGACAACTTAAGGAAATCACAAATTTGGCAATGCAAGTTTCAGGCTTTTCAAGGCCACATGCCATTTACGTATATCAATTTAATTCGTTGATATCCGCCTGAGATCTGATCAGTGAAACACGGCGCTGGGTGAGATCTTCATTGACAGAGATCGTGTTGAGCATTTTTTTCTCCGCGTCACATAGTACTATGACTTCCGTCTAAATTACATATTTGTAATTACTTACATTAATCGATAAAATGTAATTAAATAATAAATTGTGTATAAGACAATACACAACTTAAAGAAATCACAATTCGGCAGAGCAAGTTTCAGGCTTTTCAAAATCGCATACCATTTACACATATATAAATTAAATTCGTCGATATCCGCCTGAGTGCATACCTCCTTGACAGAGTTTGATAGTGTCTTAACCAGCACTTTCCCGTTATAGGTCCAACAGTCTTGGATTTTCTTGTTTCTCTTTAGTTGTCTACTTGATCTGGCCAGTGCGGCACGGCGCTGGGTGAGATCTTCATTGACAAAGATCGTGCTGTCGTCGTCTCGCAGTCTGCGACGTTGACGGATGACCGCGTCTCGCACAATTTCATTGTTGAAGCGAACAATAACCACGCGGCGCCGATCCCCTCCTGTCAGCTACCTAGCCTGTGGCTTCGCGCAATGTCCTTAAGTGTGATCGGAGGGGGGGGGGTCACTGCCATCTTGTTATTGATTATGGCCAACACTTTAGCTGTAGTGTCTTCCCCCTCTCCGTCCTTTGGTTCAGGAATACCATGGAACCTTAAATTCCCCCTACGCGAATTCTGTTCAACATTGTCACAATGGAACTCCAAATCAGATTCCTTTCTTTCCAGGGTAACCATTCGGTCCTCCTTTGCGTTCAGTTTCTTTGTCAGGTCAGCGATGGTGATTGCCAGTGCGTCAGTCTTGTTTGCCAGCGCTTCGGGGAACAGGGCCGATTTTAGTTTTTTCAACACTACGTCGTCGTTTAACAGTTCAACGAAGCGCATTACCATTGCGTCGGTGTCCGGCACCTCACTCTCCCTATCACTGGCGGACTTACGTGTTGTAGGCATAGTTCAATTGTTGATGTCTCTCCCACGAGAAACGCAGCCATCTTGAATCGACAAGAAGATCTGGACGCCCTCGCCAACGGCCTAGATGGCAGAATACTGACTGGATCTTAGACCATAATCAGTGACATGTTGACACCTAAGCAAGATGTCGTTAGATTAATTGCTAGTTGTATTTAGTTCAAGTGTAGAGATAAAGACGTTTACGTTTCTTGCAATTGCACGTTTTGCTCCTGTTTGCTTGACGATATAGCAAATACTGTCGGCTAAGTGGACTGATTTTACTGTTTTGGTAAGCACATTTACCACCTACTCTTAGTTGTTAGGCGGAGGAGAAAGAGACAAGTATTCTACTATTGTGTAGTTGTGATCTTCCCCCTGGCATTATCCGGGGCCTTGCTGGTTCACATGGCCAAGTTGGTAGTTGTGGAGCTTAGCATTAAATCCTTATCGTAGAACACTTAGCTTAGCATTTAAACCCTTCTCGTAGAACACGGATTCTCTTCATTAGCGCAAAGCACAAGCATTACACTATGCCTACGCAAATCTTTGTTAGTATTAGAATGGCATATTGATCGTTGAAAAACCGTACAATTAATGTTTTTTTTAACTGTGCACACATACTGAACGCGCAATCAGATATATGGTAGCTATCACATCCAAATGCCCTCTTTATATCCGGTGGCTTTACGTCTCCATAACCAAGTTCAGCGTAATGATTATAACAGTGAGATTATCACATTGCTATGCGTATTTTTATATGTTTACATCGTTTCGCGGAATCGTTTCGGATAATCTGATAGCGATGTGTCAATTTGTGCATTAAGAATATAACCAGGTCTATGTCTGCCGTTCAATCTGATGTTATGTCAAACATTCGAGTTGTGATATATGAATGCGACACATGGATGTTAGCACGTCAGCATGACGTTGATACGCAATGGAGTAACTAGGAACTCGGAAAGAGAGCCAAGTGTGGACCAAACTTAGTCATCCACAATTGTCATCCATGATAACTTAAAACCAAATTGTTATGGAAGCATGCACCACCCTAAGTAAGCCATCCACCTTTATGAACCGTCTTGTTCTCCTCTTGTTTCCCTGTCTGTCAGCTGTGAGGCTCACCTCAATTCTCATCCTCGATTTCATTTCTGTTCTTTTCTTTTTCCCTCACTGATCTCGCACTGCTGTCTCCACCAAACGTCTCTACTCCCCTCTGCGTTTCGCTCTCGTTCTCCACTCCTCACCCAATCCTTCCGAATCTCTCTTTACACAGTCCTCCGGTCGCAGTCTAGGTCGTCCTCGCCTCTTTTTCTCTTCCACTCTCCGGGCATCTACTTTCTTTACCAACCGTCCTACCATGCGAATGGTTCCTTTAATCCCCGACATGTATCTGTCTAGCTGATTGCAAGGCAATCTTCAGTGGAGGTAGGTTTATTTAACTCGATCCGTTGGACGATTAGTGTTAACTCGAGTGGTTTCAAATCGTTTCCTTCTGGACGCAGCTTTCAACTCCCTCACTGTAAACTGAATCGCAATTAGACTAATGAATGAGTAACTGTACTTCGTTCCCTCCATCCCTGCCAGTCTTCCCTGCCAATCTGACACTGAGTGAACTTGAGATGATTTGTGTTTTGTGAGATGATTTACCTTTCTATAACTGTTTCAACTTATTTAACATATTTAACTTATTTTAACTTATTTAACCGGTATAACTTTTATTACTATTTTTACATTTTTATGTACATTTGTTTTATTTGTTTTAATATGCTACTACACTCCAAATGAATTTTCTCCCAAGGGACAATATAGCATTGTGATTGTGATTGATATGCAAATTTTGCATCGGTAGAATGTACATTTAATTAGGATGACGTGACGCCAGTACCAAATCTTGTGAATATTTAGGCATTAGTCCAATTTTGCTCACATTTAAAACCTTTGATGATATGTTACCACACGAAAAGTAACATATACAGCAATGCTTGTATTAAAGTGATCGTTGAGAGTGTCGGTGATATATGAAAGGATAGACCAACGTGAAATATTACTGTCATGGGTCCTATAATAACTCCGATTTTGGTTTTTCGTCCGTCCCTTATAATTGCCGATCATCGTCACTTTGAAGTCTCCAGGGTTCTGGGCCAAGATACTAGCGGCCACGCCGCATAAGGTCAGGTCGTTAATTATTCATGATCCGTGCATTCGACAAGTTAGCGTTGTCTTGTGTGAGACCCTTAGACCACGAAATATGTCGGAAATGTACCACTATACATAACAGTGAATGGACGACCGCTGCATTTCGTCCATCGTATTAATTACGTAGACATACGTGTTCTTGCCCCGCCAATAGACATTGGTCGATTTATGATTTGCAACTGGGATACCATTGGTCGGTGTAGTTACAAATATGAGTTCAATGATCGCAGTAGTTATTTCTACTTGGGAGTTCAATGATCGGAGTAGTTCCGACTGGGAGTTCAATGATCGGAGTAAATGCGAGTAGGAGTTGCAAGGTCGGAGACGTTGCAACTAAGAGCTCAGTAGGCAGAGTAGTTGTAACTACGAGTTCAGTGGTGGGAGTAGTTACAACTAGACGTTAAGTGGTCGGAGTACTTACAACTGGTAGTTCAATGGTCGGAGTACTTATAATTGGGGGTACGATCGTCGAAATATTTACAACTAGGAGTTCAATGATCGTTGTACTTACACCGATGAGTTCAATGGTCGACGTACTTACAACTGGCAGAACACTGGTCGGAGTACTTACAACAATTTAAATGACCCGGATTAACACGTTTGTAATCGGTGCTATTGAGTAATGCAGGGTATCGTGGAAGCGACGTCAACAGGATGTTTGTAGTTTACTTTCCCATTGATATTTTAGCAACTATGTCAACACAAGATGTCATCGTGGTGCAGCACATTGTTAATCGATTATGGTTCCGTGACTTGGAATATGTTCACCCATGTTTGGCGGATTATGCGGATTATGATTAAAAACAATGAACAATTATACGTCTATAAATTCCCGGAATGTATTTCTGAGCGAACAACACAATAGCATAGCACGACTGAATGTTGCGAGCGGATACAAACTTTGTGATTTTTTAATTAATTAACTGTATGTATTACTGACACGACAAACGCTCATTTGTTGAATATTTTTGGTAGAATCAAACACGCTTCCACGTGGATACAGACAGTTTAACGACACATTATGATCCATGTATTCACCTCTGGCGCCATATGTCATTTCGACCTCCCTCTGTTTACGTGTCATGTAACGGTTGGGTTGGGTTATCGTGGTTCAATCACGTGCTTGCGCTTATGTTACAGAAAAGGCACGCGCTGGCAAAAGCATTCGTCTCGTGACGTATGGCGGAAGTAGACGAAACGGGGCCGGCACAGCACTGATTGTTGATCCTATCGCGTCGCAGTGTCTCGTTACCGTCGGAAGTGACGACATGACCGAACTGCCTACGTCACAGCCCCTCATCGACGATAGGCTGGAGGATGCAAACATTACACAGCTCGTTACAGATGCGATGACGAAAAAAGGCACCAAGCATGCATTCTTGTAGGACAGTTGTGACGATATAGTTGTCAAAAATCAATGTCTTATATACCATCATTATATTCGATATGTGGACAGTCTTTGGGACTCTTTAAAGAACTTTGAACAGATCCAAGGAACTATTATTGGGTGTGTAATCTGTGTTTTAATTGTAGTGATAGTAACTGCTACACTAATGCGGAATTCAAGATCAAGTCGTACGCACGTACTTGAAGACGCGTAAACGTACACACACATACACACACACGCACGCACGCACGCACACACACACCCCCACCACCACCACCACCACCACCACCGCCACTGCCACCACCACCACCATCACCACCATCACCACCAATGCATACACACACGCACCCGCACGCACGTATGCAAACATACACCGCCGCCGCCTCCTCCTCCGCCGCCACCACAGCACAGACGCACGCACGGAAGTACACACGCATCTTTTTGGAAATTATACTGTGTTAAGATCGCACTGATTCATGGAAAGATCATCCTCGCTTCGAGGGATCGCAGATGGCACGAACAGGCATACATGCAATATATACACGAACACATTGGCGCCTGGATACGTACACGTTCATGCTCACATAGAAACATGCACATGAATATACCCGTCTCCAGTTATATCAATGTCGTTTAGCAAGATGTGAAATAAAATATGGGCCCTAGAGAAGAATGACTGCAGGAGCCTCGTGATTTTTATCATTTGCGTCAACGGAAATAATTGTTTTTCAACAGTACTGTTATTTATAAAATGTATTGTTAAAACAATAAAATGCCACAACACCATACAGGTAATGTGCTAATCGAAAGAGGTAAAACACAGTTATTCCATATTTAATAAACACAACCTATACTAAAAGTACACTGCGAACATAATTACGCAGTGGTGGTTTCCCAAAATCGATGCAACAAATTATATGAATATAATGGACTAAGATAAAACCTCGAGATCGTCTTGGTGTGATACATTACCATGTGAAGTCGTGTCAGATGCGATAAACGCAGAAAACCGGTTAGTAGTGTTATCCCACCGACGAGGTCGGGCACTTTATTACTTAGCGAAAACAGCAGCATTATCGCTCACGAAACCACGCTGTTACGAACAGCAACTCTTATTGACAACATTTTTACAAGTGCCATAAATAAGCGAACCACAAATGGTATTCTGATAAGTGACATAACTGACCATTTTCTAGTATTTACATTATGCGAATATGGAGTGATTAAGAGGAATCAAGAAACACACAAATATATCAGAAATTATACAACTGCAACATCAATTCTTTTGTAGAAGATTTAAATTGTAAAAAGTGGGAGAATGTTACTAGCACAACCAATGTTAATACAGCTTATGATATATTTCTTAGTGCATTTATTAAAACATATGACAAACGCTGCCCGGTCAGGAAAATAAACACAAAACATTTAAATTCTGAAAAACCTTGGTTCACAACAGGCTTGAAAAATGCTTGCCACAAGAAAAACGAATTGTATAGAAGATATCTGAAAAATAGATCAAATAAAGCGGAACTTACAACAAATATAAAAACAAGTTAACCACAATTCTAAAAAATGCAGAAAAAAACATACTACAGGAAACTGTTAGAAGACCAAAAACAAAGTAGTAAAGAAACATGGAACATATTGAACACGATAATAAATAAACAATGGAGTGAGTCTTCTTACCCTGATTGTTTTGAAACGGATGGTACAAAATTTACTTTACGACATAGCAAATGGGTTCAATATCTTCTTCGCAAATATTGGTAAAGAATTAGCTGCAAAAATAGTTCCACCATTAAATGACACCTCGATTCATGATTATCTCGAGTACAGAAATATAACTAGTATGTTCTTGAACCCAATCAATGAAGAAGAAATCATTGGCATTGTCAGAACCTGTAAAAACAACAAAAAATCAACATATATTAATGGCATAAGTATGAATGTTGTTAAGAAAACCATACAAACTATTACTAAACCACTGACAGCAATATTTAACATGTCCTTTGAAAGTGTAATTTTTCCATCTAGCATGAAAGTATCAACAATTATCCCCACATTTTAAAAAGGTTCAAAAGCAGACTTCAATAACTATAGACCAATATCTCTACTGTGTCAGTTCTCCAAAATACTTGAAAAGCTCTATAATAAAAGACCAGAACAATTTATTGATAAAAACAATGTCCTATCAAACAATCAGTATGGGTTCCGTTCCTCAAAGTCTACCCCCACATGCACTGCTTGACTTGGTAGAAGACATTACTGCAAAACTGAATAGAAAGACATATACACTGGGTGTCTTCATCGACGTAAAAAAGCTTTTGATACAGTAAACCATTCTTTACTAATCGAAAAACTCAATTACTGTGGTGTTCGTGGTGCGGCAGAGAAATGGATCAAGAGCTATATGTGTGATAGAAAGCAACTTGTCAAAACAGGTGAATGTTCATCTGATTTAATAAATGTCTCATGCGGTGTACCGCAAGGTTCAATGCTACGACCTGAACAATTTATCCTGTATATTAATGATATTTGTAATGTATCACAACTCTTCAAATTTGTTCTATTCGCAGACGACACCAATATTTTGTATTCAGATACAGATGTACATAGTGTAGTCAACTGTTAACTTGAGAGACTGTACACGTGGTTCAGTGTGAACAGATTGTCATTGAATGTATCAAAAACAAATTATATAGACTTTGGCAACCGCAGAATAAATTGTTATATGGACATAAACATTCACAATAACCAAATTACTAGACTCAGTTAAACCAAATTCCTTAGAGTTCTGATTGATGAAAAGTTGACTTGGAGAGATCACATGAATGATGTCAAGATAAACCTGTCTAGAATATACGGTGTGATGTACAGGGCAAGCCATGTCCTAGGAGCCGCTTACTTACCCTATATTACTCACTGTTCTTACCAATACTGTGCTACTGCTGTGAAATTTGGGGAAATGCATGTATTACTAATGTACACTGTATTACAATGGTACAGAAAAAGGTGGTCAGACTAATATGTGGTGTTGCTAGACGACATCACACAAACCCACTATTTTATAGGTGTAGAATACTTAGATTTAAAGACTTAGTAGATGTGAAAATGTGTTCAATAATGTATAAAATATACAATAATATGCCAGTACCTATCAACGTTCAGTGCCTCTTTGTGAAACAAACTAATTTACGTCCTTCTCGAGTACAATGTCAATATGTACTTCAAAGTATCCAAACAAATATTAAATCACGATTTATGGTGTAAAGTGCTGGAATTCACTACTAGCCCATACTACAATGATGCTTAACTTTTATGCATTCATTAACAAATTAAAAACCGATATGTTCAAAAGATATTTATAATAAAACTTAAGCGCACTAAACTTAAATATGCATTTTTCTTCCTAGACAAATGGCTAGGGAAATGTCCCGATGAATGTATGATTGTATTATAACGTACATGTATTTGAATGTTTAATATTAATTTATACAATAATAATGCCAGTGCTTGTCTTCACTTACCGGGTATTCGTGCAATATTTCATACCAAAATAAATATGAAGATTATGCTGATTGTCACATAGTTCGACACTTCACAGTACCATTGTTTAAAAAGATCGGCGGAAAGTACGATGAGCAGTCCTAGGTACTGGATATCACACTATAAATACTTGCCTTTACCTTTTTATACGAATATGTATCAGTGTGTACGTTTATGGTGTATAAGTATAACGCCACACAGTGAACTAGGCACCAGTCTAAGCAATTCTCAATTATCTAGGCTCCTTCTAGTGGCATCACCGATTGTTGTCCTCTGCAAGGGAACTGGGGTTCCGATATGAGAGTTATAATTTTAAGTGGAGATACTCTATCAGAAACAAGTAGAGGTCACGGCAGGTCACGGAGAGAGTGTCCAGCGATGTTCGTTAGTTCTAGCTGATTCGATAGATGACACAACGTTACGGTTTCGATTAGAAATCTTATTCGACAGATGACAGCATACCCCAGAAAGGAACGTTAAACCAGAGCTCTAGTCCATAGCACGAAACTCAGAAGTTTAAACACGACTTCGTTGTCCACCCAGGTTTAGCGCACCATCTTAGTATCAAAATGTAGGAAAATATTTTCACTTTTCATTCCTGCCTTTAACCCGTTCGCAATTACCCTGAAATATGTTCAATTTAATTAAATGTGGACCCACTCAATTTAGGACAATTGCTGACACCCCATTCTGGCGACAAAGGGGTTAAATACATTTTCGCCAGAGTTAGGTTCTCTTTAACAATCAATCATTTCACATTGTATTTCTTTTTATCGGAGGGTTTGCGCATCATCTAATCACTTTGGCAACTCCAACGGTTGGTCTTGTTTAGTTTACAATTTTAGTGTTGTCTCAGTCAGCGTGACATCTGATGAGTGTTTGTGTTTGTGTGTGTGTGTGTGTGTGTGTGTGTGTGTGTGTGTGTGTGTGTGTGTGTGTGTGTGTGTGTGTGTGTGTGTGTGTGTGTGTGTGTGTGTGTGTGTGTATTAAGTAATTAACATGCATGACATAGTTTCGAAAATATTAAGATAATTGCATAAATAGTTATAATATGTTAAGATTAATTAAAATATTATATTATATAAAAAGAAATCAAATAAATAAATAAATGAATAAAACACATGATCACAAAAAGTGTCATACAGCCCAGTTCTTCAGATGGAATAAGACACTTAAAATAAGTGAGTTTTAAATAGTCTTAAATTTAGTCAGAATGTTCGACGAATGTTGACTGGCAAAGCGTTCCAGAGTGTCGGTCTGGCCTCAAAGAAAGCCCGCCTGCCGTAGCCCTCTGGGTTGTAGCGCGGAACTACCAGCAGACGCAGATCACCAGATCGGAGGTTGCGGGTGGACGGATAGGGTGTTACAAGATCACGACTATATCCTGGTGCAGGCCCATAGCCATGCAAGGCAGTAAACACGAGGACCAATAGTTTATAGTGGAGACGGCAGCGAACGGGAAGCCAGTGCAGCTCGATCAACACGGGACAACTTTATGGTCTGGTGCTTTCACTGTCTTACGATCAGTCTGGCTGCCGAATTCGGCACCATCTGCAGCTTCTTCACGAATGCCTCCGTGATGCCGTACAACACCGCGTTGCTGTAATCCAGCCGTGATATCACCAGAGCTAATGTCTTATCCTTGAGATTGCCTAGATACGATAGTACGCTGACTTGAACATGCTCGACACGTGTGACGACACTTATAATCCGCAGTCGATCGTAATCCCGATATTGCGGATGGTCGATGATGGAACAATGTGACTTCTGCTTCTACTAACACACGAGACGTATTGTAGGTGTTTACGATTTGGTACCGTGAGAATAATAGCCTCAGTCTTGTAGTCGTTAAGCATGAGATTGTGGTCAGACATCCACTGTCTCGCTTCTTCAATACATCGCTCGATGCGACCAACCGCATCGGTGGGTTCTCCACCCCGTGTTTCAATCAGATTACCATAAAACTGGACGTCATCTGTATAAAGACGGTATTGTAACGTGTGCTTTCTGAAGATAGCAACCGGTGGCAGAGTCTAGATGGAGGAGAGGACTAGGCCAAGCACAGACACTTGAGGGATGCCAGATATTACAGTAGTTCTTTTGCAAGCTCGACGTTTTTGCGATGTTTCAGTTGCAAAGCTAATCGCAGTGGTGTACCGTTCACACAACGTGATCAGATTGCAAGGAGGTCACACATAACAGCATTGCCTCATCATAGAGATGGCATCACGTCAGGTAAGCCTAGCATATCTGGCCTATAGTGGGAGTTTACCACATAATAAACTGTTTTCCAATGAAAACGAACCAAAACAATTCACTTCCTTTCCATAACCCGAATTTAATGTGCACAAATCTTGGATAGGATACCTGAAACAATGTGGAATAGTGGTCACTAGTGGAAGCAATTGCAATGATAAGAGACAATAATGACCTGGCAAGAACATCGACATAAAATCGTTATTATAACTTAAACAAGTTAAGTAAACAAATGGCTTTAGTAAAAATTACCAACTCCTCACCATATGTTGTACATTAATTGTTTACCATGAATGGTGAAGTAAAATAATGACCTGTCCCTTTAGTTTGTTTACCCATCATCTGGCCTGGCATGCCCGAGGTCGAACCTAATGCCGTTGTCGTGAATTCGGCACCATTGCCGCCTTAAAAACGACGGCAACCGCATGTAACCATGCTTCTAACTGAAATATTGTCGACACGACTAATGAAAGACGGAATGGTGAATTTCTTGATGACTTGGTCTTGAAGTTGATGGAAACTGGAAACTCGTCTAGATTTTACGGTACCGGGAATCAACCCTGGCGTTAGTGTTAGAAATAGCACGTTAGCTAAACACACGAGTACCTGTTTTGATAATTTATTCTTTTCCTGTTCGTTCGGATGTTGCACATTCATCATCAGCCATAACTAGATCTGCAGTCGCCGCTAGCGAGCAACACATTACTATCGATCATGAAAGTCTCGTGCGTTTGTTGTTGTAATATGGCAAATATGTATTCTTGCGCGACTGTTCGAAATCGCGACTCTACGCAGAAAGGGCTACGGACTGGTACGGCGCTATAACAACTTTACTTTACTTGAACATATTTATTTAATATAATAATTCAACCAAGACAACACTTATTACAGTTAAAGCTCCTACTCAGTTCGATTGTTTCGTTCACTGGTAGTATAGTAGATAGAAATCGATTGACGTTGGATTTTCTAAATGGAACCCATGTTAAAAGATAGGGGAAGATGTCCTCATTCCTTCGCGCCGATCCAAAATTCCGTTGCGAACGAACCAGACCCCCAATGGAGGCAAACCCAACATGTTAAAAGATAGGGGAAAATTTGCACCCATATTGGAACAATAACAAAATATACCGAACAGCATTTGAACCTGTCACACACGATACTGGTTGGCCCGAGCGCCGAGGCTTAGTTTAAGGACTAAGCGCTTGTATAACTGATGATGTCGTGTCTAAAATAATAAAATGATTATAAATTCAGCGGACCACTATTTATCTGAAGTATTCTATACGAAATGTAGAATACATATAGGACGACGTCATAGCGGAACCTAAGGCCTCGTTTTTTTTAACAAGGCGACAATCTTGGAATTAGACCCTTGGTATCATTTGCGTACGCTAGTGCTTAAATTCGTGCCTTTTATGTGGTGAACTATAAAACTAAGCAATACATGTTATGAAATAGATCAATCATGTCATGGAATAGGTCATTATACATACTGACAAACCTATATATATTTATAAAAACCTACGTATAGCTTACAATGATTATAAAACCGGAACTTCTCTGCTAATTTTGTCAAACTGGCGGCTATCTGCGTAGGTACGATATTTATTTTTACATTACGCGCTTGCATACAGTTTTGATTTGTTCGTAGAAAATGGCGAGAAATTTGTGAAAATGGCGGGAATTCGATAAAAAATAAGTCATTAAATAAATACGCGTTGAAATTCGGTCGAACCGGTAGTAATTAGGTTAGCAAGGTGTATATACTGGGCGTATATAAATAATCTCGTTCAACGACGTCATTAAATAAGTACGCGTGGTATTTCGGTCCAACTGGTAGTAATTCGGGTATCAGACATTTGGAACTTGCGCGCCTGTATATAGTTTTGTTCAATGGCGGCATTAAATAAGTACGCGTGGTAATTCAGTTCAACTAGTAGTGATTACTATATGTAACATGCTATGAGTAGTGGCCCTCTACGACAAATACAGTCAAGATCAACACGTGGTGTATGTAACTATACTTACTGGCAACTCATTAACTTCTTTCTGTATTCTGGTACAGCGATCCATTTTCAAGTTTTTTACCTTATTGTCCTTCCTAGTGAATGTTTTATCGCAAAACAAACACTTGAACATAGGTCGACGTCGGATGCATGTTTCTAGATACAAAAACAATTACACTAACAAACTTGCAAACAAACTTACAAACACACTTTTAACTTGCAAAGTTGCAAACTTACACTTACGAACTTGCAAACAAACCTACAAACACATTTTTAAACTTGCAAAGTTGCACACTGTCACAATGTGGGGTTAAGAATTTAAAATAGGTTGATAGCGAATGTGAAAGGCTACTATTGGGGTTACCATATACGGCTATTGACGGCTGGCTAGTGCTTACGCAATAGTGTGAATGCACTAGGGAGGTAGCATTGGGTCAGATTTAAAAAAACGGGGAAACATCACATTATAGTTAGGGTGTACAGGTAGGGAAGTTGAATCTAACATGTAATAATTATAGAAATGGTAGGCAGCTTTACATGTATAGGAACTGTGGTACGGGTGGACATTTATATGGGATAACTTTATAGCGTATGGGAATGTTGCTATAATGAGGATTTGTGTACATGTTGAAATGTTGTATTACCTAGAAACTGCAAGAGGATGGCGATCAACGCACTAGTTGAGCAGATGTGTAAAGAAGAGGGGGTGGGATTCGTAGATTTATGGGGAAACTTTGTTGGGAGGGAAGATATGTACATGAGAGATGGCCTACATCTAAGTGGAAAGGGGGCAGCAGTTTTCTCAGAGAACTTGCTGCAATCTGTTGACAGTGAGACAGGCTGCATCTATTTAAACTAGATTCGCAGGGGGGATTCACAGAGAAGCCTGAAACTGGAGGCATAGATAAAGACAGCAGAAATAAATCGGCAAAGAACAGCCTGGAAAACTGTTCTGAATCAGGATATAAATGCATTTGTTTAAATGCAAGGAGCATAGTAAACAAAAGAAGTGAACTAAACATTATGGTAGAAGATATTGACCCTCACATAATAGGTATAACCGAATCGTGGGCCACCACTGATATATCAGATGCCGAATTGGGACTAACAGGATATGTAATGTTTAGGAAAGATAGAATAGGAAGAAAGGGAGGTGGAGTTATTTTATATATTAAAGAATCTATCCAGGCTTATGAAATAAAATTAGAAAGAGAAGCAGATTGCGAAGAAGCTGTTTGGTGTAACATAGTTACAGGAAACTCAACGTTAACAGTTGGGTTAGTTTATCGAAGTCCAAACATAAGCATAGAAGAGAATGAAAAAATACAAAACGCTATAAGGGAAGTAAGCAAACGGAACTGTATTATTATGGGGGACTTTAACCATGGGCATATACAATGGAAATCTCTACAGAGTATGGGGAGTGAGGACCACAAGTTTTTAGTTTTAGTACAAGATAGTTTCCTTTCTCAACATGTGCTAGAACCAACCAGGGGAGAGAATGTGTTAGACTTAGTTTTGTCCTCACAGAAAGAATTAGTTGACAATGTCAAGATATGTGAGCCACTGGGGAGTAGTGATCACAACCAGATACATTTTACCATCAAAGTAAAATCAGAAAGGAATAGTAAAAAGCAGTATAGGAGAAATTTCCACAAAGGAAGGTATAAGGACATGAGGAAATATTTAGCAAAGATAGACTGGAATAACACACTGAAGAATAAGACAGCAACCGAATGCTGGAATATCTTAAATAGTGAAATTAAGTGCATAGTCGATAAATTTGTACCTTTCAAAAAACAAGGGAAACGGTCTAAAAAGAAACACTTATCGAAAGAAGCCATTAGAAAAATTAAGTATAAACAAATGATGTGGAAGTCATATAGATGTACTGGAAATGATGAAGACTACAACATTTATAAAGAAGCACTTAATCAAGCTACAGCTGAAATTAGAAATTCAAAGAGAAGCTATGAAAAAAAATTAGCTAGTAATATAAAACATGACAGTAAGAGTTTTTATGCGTATATTCGAAGCAAACAGAAAGTTCAGGATAAGGTCGGTCCTCTAGAAGATAGTGCTGGAAATACAATATCAGAGGGATTCTTAATGGCAGAAGACCTGAATGAGTATTTTAGTTCAGTGTTTACCAGGGAAGACATTAGTTCACTGCCAGTACCAGAGGCTAAGTTCAAGGGGGCAGATTCAGACTATTTAGGACAGTTAGTTGTAACCTCGGAAATGGTAGCTAAGAAAATAAGGGCTATGAAGGATAATAAATCACCTGGAGTGGACGGGATTCCGCCCAAACTACTATTGGAAATTGTAGAACAAATTAGCGTACCGCTTGCAACAGTTTTCAATTTGTCATTAGAAGAGGGAGTGGTTCCTTTAGAATGGAAAGAGGCAAACATTATACCGTTATTTAAAAAAGGTTCGAGAAACAAGTCAGAGAACTATAGACCAGTGAGTTTAACATCAGTGATTTGCAAATTATTAGAAAGACTAATTAAAGATCACATGGTGGATTTTCTTGTTAAACATAACTTGATAAACCCATCTCAACATGGGTTTTTAAAAGCGAGGTCATGCTTAACAAATATGTTATGTTTTTTGGAAGACATCACTAGGTGGGTAGATGAGGGATCACCAGTAGATATCATCTATTTAGATTTTCAAAAAGCTTTCGACAAAGTACCACATCAAAGATTACTCCTTAAGCTAAAGGCCCATGGCATAGGAAATGGTATAATAAACTGGATAGAAAAATGGCTGAATGACAGAAGACAACGTGTAGTAGTTGATGGGGAGGCTTCAAACTGGAAATCGATATTGAGTGGGGTACCACAGGGATCAGTACTAGGACCTATATTATTCTTAATATATATCAACGATTTGGACGATGATATAACAAGCAAGGTGTTAAAATTTGCGGATGATACAAAAGTGTTTAGAAGGATTAAAAGTGATGGAGACAGACAGCATTTACAAGATGATCTCGATAGGTTGATCAAATGGTCTGAAAAGTGGCAAATGCTGTTCAATTTTGGGAAATGTAAATGCCTCCACACAGGTCATGGGAATGAAGAGGTAAAATATAAAATGGGGGGTACTGTTCTAAGTACTACTGTAAAAGAAAAGGACTTGGGGTTAACCATTAGTGCTGATATGAAGGTTTCAGAGCAGTGCGGAATTGCAGCGTCAAAGGAAAATCAAATCCTTGGATTAATTAGGCGAAATATAGCGTATAAGAAAAAAGAATTAATAGTACCGCTGTACAAAACAATAGTGAGGCCTCATTTAGAATATTGTATACAAGCATGGAGGCCATATCGCAAGAAGGACATAGATATGCTAGAAAGAGTACAGAGGAGAGCGACTAAAATGATACCAAATCTGAGGGATCTTAGTTACGAAATACGCCTAAAAGAATGTGGTTTAACAACATTAGAGACCAGGAGATTGAGAGGAGATCACATAGAAGTGTTTAAAATATTGAATGGTTATGAAAATATTGATAGAAACATTTTTTTCTCAGTTAAGAAAAATAGAAGGACCAGAGGACATGAAGCTACATTAGTAAAGGAGCAGTGTAGATTAAATATAAGAAAGTTCTCATTCTCACAAAGGACTGTAAATGAATGGAACAGATTATCTCCTGATTGTGTTGGTGCTAGTAGCGTGAATATGTTTAAAAATAAAATCGACACACACCTTAAAAAGGCGGGATACATGTAGATAAAAAGTATTGGACTCTCGATAAGCCAAAAGGCTTCCTTGTCCACCTGCCATCCAGAGTAATTTTCTGGATGGCAATCTTGTTAAATCTTGTTAAATCTATTGGGCGGAGACATTATTGCAATGGTGTGCTGCCGCATCAACAGAGATCACATGACAGATGCAAAGTATATGGTGCATTAACTGAGGTTTGTGAGGGCTGTCCAGCGTGATCCACAGACAGGACGATGTAACCTGGTCTTCCCTGTAACGAGAGATTATTACAGTGTGATTATAAACCCATACATCGAAGCAATACCGAACGGTTGCGTAGACGTTGAGATCTTACAATTATGTAAATTATAGAAGAGAACACCGGAGGTATGTAAAATACAAGTATTGTCTTGATTATTTGGTTTTGTATTGTTACATTTGTCAGAGGGTGTGGTCGAGAATAAACGAACCTGGGTCAGCGCCACGATATTGATGTCGTGGAGTTTAGAAGGGATAACGTAGGTTGCATTATGGTTGTCACGGATGATATTCACGGGTGTATAGGTTGATAAGAGTTAGAACACCTTTGGTGATGGGATTGTTTATGAAGACTATTTAATATTTAGCTATGATATGTATACGTCGAACATAGGGATATATATGTACATATATATATATGTAAATATATATATATATATATATATATATATGTAGGTATTATGATTGTGTTTTGTGTTGTTGGAATAACCTATACTATGAAGGATGTATAGTACGTACCATCGAGTAGGAATATTGTATTATGGTAGTTAATATTTATTGTAGTGTCGGGTCGGTGCGACGGCCATCTAAAACTTCACGCTCGTTCGTGCGAACGACGGGCCTGTAGCGATGCAGCAAGCGCCTAGACGATAACCGAGGTAAGGCTGAATTCAAGCGTGAAGAAGGAAGCTCGCTCAGTCGGAAATGCTTTGACTTCTGAATGTTACGAATTGTCGGAAGAGCGTAAAGTTGACGAAGGTGTCGACCGAGGGTATTGTTGGACCCGAACATTGTTATATTCTATTACGTTATGATGAAGGAGGACATTATATAGAGCTCGATGCGTAAGGGTGCTCATATACATTCACTGGGTTGATAGCAGAAGATGGTATTTGCCTGTTACCATTATTTGTGTTGGAGAGGGTGGTACGACGTTACCGTATGCGGATGAGTGGTAGCAGGGATGTCAGGTTTATGTTTCCTGGTATACCCGTTCTACGATAAGAGAGTGTAGGAGACTGACGAGTCTAGATATTTATGTATACTGATATTTTTGTTATTCGGTATGAATACATTCTGAAAACCTGTATATATGTTTTATTACATTCCACTATCCCTGAACCCGAATTATGCAACCAAATTCGCTTAACCTGGCGGATCTTGACACACATTTACACTTACAAACACATTTGTAAACTTACAAAGACGCAAACTTACACTCAGAAACTTGCAAACAAACTTACAAACATGCCAGCACGCATTGTTACATTTTGTACACACAGTTTAACCGGAGCGTGAACTGTTTTATAGTAATGTTAATATGTGACATTTGACAATTTAAACCGAGCTAATGAAGCAAACATGCTAATTCTACATAAATTATATTCTACCTTGCCTACAGTAATGAACCTACTGGATAGATAGGGTAGATTGTCCGTTAGTGACTAGCCGTACTCTCGCTGCATGCTATGCATGGTGAGTCAACGCATGTATGTAGAATTGCCAGTGACAACCCTGTGTACCGTGTTGGTCGCTTAATGTGAGTTCACGTGGGACGAATACCTCACTGCAGCGAGTCGAACCCACCACGAGTCGTCAATTAGATCGCCCAGAGTAAACAATACTTACATCACGGCGATTAGTCATGTAATGTTAACGACGTCGTGGTAACGTCAACCATCATGCAGTTGGTTCTATTTTACACGCCGACGTTGCAAGCGTTATTGTATAAAACAGTGACCTGGATTATTGTATAACATATGCAGTCGCACCGATGGTTATTTTGTGTATGCCTAAATACTCGTCTGACGTGTAGTGGCTTCCAGTTTTCAAATAGACCCGCTAAATACATATACACAATACGTATACACAATCACGTCGACTGACCGCCGGCCACAAGCGCCGCTAAACACAGAGTCGATTAAACTCCAGATTGGTGACGCGTGACGAATATTATATTTTGACTAAACTCGATCAGCATGTCAATGAGATGATGATAACGGCAGGTGAGAAGTTTAAGAAATTTTGTAGGTCATATTTTCTTATAATAAGACAAAACGTTAACATGGTCGCCAATGAGAAAACTAACAGTGTGCTGAGCTCGTACACCTACATCGGGTTGACAGACTTGTACAATCGACGATTATCGATACTCAGCGATAATTGAAGGACAACATGAAATCGCTGATAGACGCCGTGTCGGGAGAAAGAAGAGAAGATGCGGCGACGGACGACGAGGCCGGACGGACGGTCTGCCATGGCACAAGACAGGGTGGACAGAGAAGGTCATCTTGTGGTCACCGCGGCCGCAGTGGACCTTCACTCTGGGCCGGAATGATGTCGCACATGGGACCATTGCGTAGACCATCATGCGGGCCACCGTTCGTGTATGATCCGAACCCAGTCGGACCCCAAGATGGTCTGTATGATATAAAAACAGCGTTCATATGTGGTCCGTATGTATGCGGACCAAAGGTAGAGAACATCACCCAGTGCACGGATGGTCTGCGTACGGACCCGCGGCATGCCCGTGGGGTGTACGTCCTCCATGGGCGGACGACACGGTAGACACAGAAAGTGACGAAGAGCATGCTGGGAAGGACAACGGAGAGAATGCCGGTCAAATTTCGTGCGATGCACATACAGAACAAGGCGGTGCGCGTGTGACGTCAAAAGAGGAAGCGCCGGGGAGAGCAACAGCGACCCAGAAAACGACAACGAGAGAAAATATGCCACCAAACAAACCTCACAAGTGTCCTGCCTTTTTTCCTCGTATCATCCCACCCTTTGGTGTTCAAAACATGCGGGAAGCGATGTAGGCATGGCAGCGGACCGCGGACGAGGGTAGACACGTGGCCCCAACGCAACAAGCTGTACCAAATGTTGTCGTGGAAACGCGACGTACTGAAGGACAAGTTGCAGCGAATTAAGTCGCACATCGAGCGTCTCCGGCCGAGCGAGAAACACATTTGTAAAACTTACAAAGTCGCAAACTTACTCTGACAAACTCGCAAATAAACCTACACACACACTTACGAAGTTGCAAACTTACACTTACAAACTTGGAAAAAAACTTACAAACACATTTTTAAACTTACAACGTTGCAAACTTACACTTACAAACTTACAAACTAACTCACAAGCAGTCTTGCAAACGTGCAAACTTACACTTAAAAACTTGCAAACACACTTATTAACTAGGGTCGGGGAGCATGAGTAAAAAATGCTGCCCCCAAAAAAACGAACAAATAGAGTGCAATAATGGAATAGGTATCGCTACTTATCATTGCTCCTACACCAAAGTAGCAAACATATACGAACGTATCGATAGACGCGATTTAATGATTCAGCGCAGCTACACCACACTGGGGTACACTTCAACACAATATTCACAACATCTCCAATGAAACCCATAAAAACCACCCAACAAAACCCTCAACAGTGGTCAGCTAACAAACTACTGAATATACAGCGGTCAAAGTTAACAACTGTCAACACAACGTATGTTCACTGCGAGCTCGTCCCGCCACTGCCACCGCAACGACAATGATAGGCCAATGAAACCGGGAATGATTTGTTGGTCCGAGCGCAGAAGCTCTGTCAAATTCTTATACAGCCTAACCTTTCTTGTTTTGAGTGACGCGAATTCGGCAATTACGCCGTCGAAATCCACGACATCGATCAACTCTCGCTCGATCGACAGTAGTGCAAGACTGCTCAGTCGTTCTTGACCCATGCTTGAGCGAAGGTATGTCTTAAAGAGTTACAATTTTGAGAAGCTTCTCTCACACGAGGCCACGCTCAAGTACATACTAAACGTCCTAAGACACACGGGCAGGTTCCGGAACGATGTCTCGTGTCACCATTTCACTACCCATTTAAGGAGATCGAATGCATTCCAATTTCTAGTCGTCTCTCCTGTTTGCTGTTCGTAACTATGGAGGTGACGTCGCACACGGCGTATCTCCCCATTCATCCCTTTAGCGACGATGTCGACGTAGGTGTGAATGAGTCGATCGATGGCACAGTCGATATCTTCATCATTGGTCGATTCCATCAGGTGCTCCATACTGGTAAGAAACCCGAATTTGTCGTTCACATCCAATATGTGATTTGTCCTGTTTCTTATCTCCCCTTGGGGTCAATCGATGACCTGCAGCTGCTCTCGCCTCACCCCCTCTTGTAGTGACAAGCCGGCATCCTCAGCGTTTTCTCCCACCATTCGTCTTCTCCGCCGCACCCTTCTTTCTGTTGCTACCTCCATTTCCTCGCAGACCGCCGTGGCCTTCGCCCTTGCCTCTTCAACGGTTGCGCAACTGTCCAGCCCGAGCCCAGGCTTTTGGAGAAATATCTGAACATCATTGATCTCTCTCAGGACTGGACGCCAGAAAGCCAGGTAGGCAATGAATGACTAAGACGTCACACATGAAACAATGTTACAAACACTGCGCGTTCGGACGCTAGTACACAGCAGTAACAGTGGGTAGACAGTTCGGCCGCCAATAGGCCTATAATAGACTCATTGTAGACCAGTTCGGGCGCCTGTGCGTTGCGTACACCAGTATTGGCTAGTGTCAATTGAGTTACATTTGATATATTCAAGCATTTCAATATTTATGTAATATAACAGCGGTGTGTTCAGAATTCGTGTGGATCACAACGTATAAATATGTACGAATTCTGTCTAAAAAAAACAATCTTCCCAAAGTGCCGCCCCCCAAAAAGTGCCGCTGGGGACATTTGCCCCCATTGCCCCCCTCGTTACGCCAGTGGGTTAGGCTTAAGTTTAGGGTTACAGGATAAAACAACGTTAGGGTTAGGATTAGACGCAGGGTTAGCCTTATGGTTAGGTTTACAGGTTAAAACAAAGTTACGTTTAAGGTTAGATTAGGGCTAGCGTTACAGGTCAAACAAAAACTGGCCATATTCCAGAAAAAAATTAACATATATAGGGTTAGATACAGAAAAAAGTTTGGGTTAATCTTGCGACTATTACGACGACAATTACGGTGTAGCGCCCCTGGTGCATAACTTGAATACTACGTTACAAATTAACTAATTAGGGTTACAAATAAGTTGGGGTAAATCTCGCGAAAATTTAATGTTTTTTGTCCCAATGGAACAACTGCCCGGTGTGATATGAAGATACGTATATTACTCGAATAACGACATTAAAACAATTCCTGTTGACTCCTTGGCTACAAACCCTTCGCTAGAATCCATGGACAGCATCAAAACGATATGAAGCCACTCGAGTTAACACTTGCAAATGTTCCTCTGGACTAATCGTCCAACGGATCGAGTTAAATAAGCCTACCTCCACTGAAGATTGCCTTGCAATCAGCTAGACAGATACATGTCGGGAGATTAAAGGAACCATTCACATGGTAGGACGGTTGGTAAAGAAAGCAGATGCCCGGAGAGTGGAAGGGAAAAGGAGGCGAGGACGACCTAAACTGCGACTTTTGTGCTTGCTGATTGTGTTCAGTTGTTGGTAATGCTTGGGCGGTTTGTTTATTTGTTTCTTTTGTATTCTGCGTTTTATTCAGTTGTTGGTTGTGCGTACTGAGTTTTGTTCAGTTGTTGGTTGTGCGTACTGAGTTTTGTTCAGTTGTTGGTTGTGTAGTGGGGTTTTGATAAGTCGTTGGTTGTATTTGGGTGTTTGTTCAGTCGTTGTTCGTGTATGTGGGGTTTTCTTCAGTTTTGTTGTTGTGCGTACAGGTTTTGTTCCTGCGTTGGTTGCGTTTCGGGGATTTGATGCAATTATTGGTTATATTTGTTTGTTTTGTTCAGTCGTTTGTTGAGCAGCACTGCCTGCACACCTTTCCTTCTGTCAAGGAATAGAGGTGGTCGTTTCAACTACTCACCAACGCTATCTCGGTGCTGTGGTATTGTTGGTTCGCACTTTGGAATATATCCAATAAGTTGTTGGTGTCTAGATGCTGACGAATTTGGACTGCTACGTGACGCTCCATTAAATTTGAGACAAATTACAAGTTTGATATAGACCGGTAGTTGTTCATCGAGTCTGAATCCAGGTGTGTTTTTTCAGTTAAGATGTGATCACGGCATGTTGGAGGCTGGCTGGCACGGACCCCGACTCAAGCTACATGTTGATGATTGTAGCTAATGTCGGCGTAAAAGTGTCAATGTTAGCTTTTACGAGTGAGGTGGGAAGCGAATCAAGTGCGCGTGAATTTGTTGGACACGTCCTTACTAACGAGAGAACACTGTCTAGGGTGATACTGGAAAATGCACTGACTGTGGAAAACTGTCCACAATGCACGCACTTGTGGACAGTTATATAACTGACTGCGAATGTTTGCGTGTGAAATGCTCGAGAAAGTCATCTGCGAGTTGTGCAATACCAGACACATGACTGGGCAGCTTTGGAGCAGCTTTTCTCTTCATCAGGACCAACACTGTGAATTGCGTCATTTTGCTTCCGAAAGCTGCGTAGAGTCATGGATGCTGTCGAAGTCAATGACATTATTCCATTCCTGATTATGTTGAAGTAAAACGCCAACAACTGCTTTCTCTAAAGCCAACTAGGGACCAGGTGGTGTTTTCTACAAACAAATATGATCTTTAAATTACCCAAATGGCAGTAGTATCACATATACTGTCAACATGTTTTGATGTGACTGACAATAGGTCTACTGGTACATCTATGTAGGCACAAGATAACCACTATTTCAATGTCGCATATGTATGAGTTCACAACACATAAAAGTAATGATGGTATTGGTATTTACGATGATAGAGGTTATGGTAGTAAGTGAACAAGTTCCTCTTGACTTAGAAAAACATGTTCAATATAAAATGCAGTTTTCATGAAAACGACAAGTTGTAGGCTCTTGAATATGGCTTTTTACAGCTTCCTTATGTCTAAAACATATGAATATATAGTTATGACTGTAGAACTATTATTGAGGAACTTATCCTAAACACTGATTTTTCACTTGAGAATCGCCCTTTATGGCTTTAATTCACAGAAAAGTAGTCAGAATGTTGACCAATTTAAAAAATATATTTTCTTTCTTCTGACACATGTGGCCATCAAATAAGATGGGACCCCTCGATATCTGAAACATTGACCTATTGCCCACGTCTACTAGCCTGTGAAAACCTGTTTTGACTGGAAACCACCCAAAACTGTACGAAACCTGGTCAAAACCTGGTCAAACGTGTTAATACTATTTAAAAGCTTACAACTAAACCAGCAGCCACCAAATTTCAAACTTTACAGTAACACATTGGTGTAGTTTATCTAGTGAGAATATTTCAATATTTAGTTGCATAAAACTCAAGATTACACATTATTAATGCCAAATCGTCATGCGTTAATGAATAAACGCAATTACTATAGTTGGGTAAAAATGTTTAATAAATAAAATGCATATAATACACATTAATGTGAACTATTCACCAAAAACAAACATCTTTATATGCCGCACTGTACACAGATAACCATCGTTTAGCAATGAATATGTTAATATATTGAATCGATGTTGCAGCCGAATACGGGTGACGCCTCAACCAACTCTACAACTGCGCCACCGTTTCCTGCACCTACAGGTTGCATACTGGCACCAACATCCAACTCACCACTACAAACCAACTGCTTGAAACCTGCCAAGAATGCCTTTAATGATAATATAAAACTATTTAAATTGGGTTTATTTTGTATAACAGTTGGAATTGTATTCCAGATCATCGGACCTTTACATAATAAACTGTTCGAAGATCTTTGAGTAGAACTAATGATATGACGTATATTACAGGTTTGTCTTGTTTTGTAAACGTGAATGTCATAGGTAAATATAAAAATGTCCGATAACGAATGTGGCAGACTCCCCTGGACATAATTATACATGAATTTTCCAACTTCCATTTCATAAACATCGTCACCAACTGAGAGTTACACCCAGCATCGTGATCATGTGTGGTTGTGATTTGAATAGTACCCATGGTCGTGACACCGTAGTGGAATGTATTGTTATTATATATATATATATACATATATATATATATATATATATATAATGTACAGTGTATATGATAACCATAATTAAAATATGCCGAATGTCACCACCTTGTCTGTTATTTGTTAAACATACAAAGAACACAACTTGGTTTGCTTTGGATGAATATGTTACCCTCATTCGATGTCAAATTCTGCAAACCCCTTCAATTGACTAAATGTTGATGTCTGATCCGATATTGAACCAGTTGACGTTCACATAAACTCGACGGCGTTTAGACCAGTGCCAGGGGTGACAGTTTACTACACTAGGACTACTGTAACTCCTGGCAGACATTTTACTCAATCTGCGGAAGTTTGCTTTATTGATTGTAAGCCCTATAATTGTACTTTATCCTATAAGTACGTGTCTCCGCCTGTCTTACTGTGGGAAAAATAGAAATGTCATCATGCACAAATAACCCTGCCCCGCATCAATCCTATTTGTGTGTCTTCAATGTCCGTTTTCTTGAGCACGTGTTTGTTTAGATTTGGAAGAAGAATATTTATGGAAGTAGAGTTGTGTGGAACAAAGCGCACCCCCAGCGACAAAGACGATTTGGTCTATTTATTTGCACTTATGGCAGAAACTGTTAACGCGTGAACATGGTCTTGTATCTTATATAAATAGATGTATAGTATTAGAATTATAGAATCGTAGTAACTATAATTTTATAACAAATAATACAATTTTGGTGACAGTCCTATATATTTTCAAATTTCATCATGTGAGTCAAATTGCACCGCTGGTGTATTTGATAATTTTCAATGGGGTGCCCCAAGTAGGGGGTGCGCTTTGCTCCACATTGAACATGACAGGAATTTAAAAAAAAATACGTAAGTCAAATTGTTCGAAATACCTAATGCCGTCTGTCAGCATCTGTATGTGAATGGGTATTTCATGTTTATTGTTTTGTTTCGTTAATGTACTCTTGTATTATGGAACCATTTGAAGCAGTAGTATATTTATTATATTAATATGGGTCAACAGAGCAAATTGGTTTAGCTTTTTGTTATGGTGTTTCTGCCGACCACACCACAACGGATTGTTGCATCGTTTAAGTGGAAGACAAGTGTAATAAATGAAAGTAACACGTGCCAAGTTAGGTGGGGCGCAACGTGACATCTCGCTGGTACGGACGGCATTTAACCAATTTCATTATTTATCTGACAAGGACCTGCCCTGATTGCTAATGCAATAAATGCGACCAGCACCCCAACGAAATAATAGTGATGTAAACGACCTTCATAACACGTTACACAATCCCGGCACTGAATCACATGATTGATGATACGATATCAATCCGATTTATTGCTGGTGTCTAATCGTGATCAAACGGACGACGCAGTGGATGTCGTATAGGCCTTATGTACCCATTATAACAAACCGTCGCTGATATTGATCAATGATTAAATACTAGTAATTATATTGATTTTATATTTTCTGGTAATGATATTGATTGCAAATCTAACAAATTTACAAACAGCGCCCTAACATTCTCTGCAGTGATCGATATTGCCTTCATTGATTAATTAAATATTGACATGATAGTACCAGTGATCCAGTATTGATACGGTCTTAATAGGTTATTGATCAGAATGTATATTTACCAGATATCGAATAAAATCTCGCTGACTTAGGACCGGTGCATCCCCCTATGCTATTATAATCAGTGATAAAAAACTTAGTTTTTTAGTTACACAGACAAACTATTCATTACAAGTTCTGCGCCAAAGCGGTAAATATAACACCTCTGCTCCAGTTCATTCAGCTATGTGAATGACTACCTGGCTATAGACAGAACGCGGTGGATATTTGTGTATGAATTAGTATTCGCGCAGTAATTGTAGCGTGGCTGAATGCATGCTAACATAAAAACTAATACATTTGTCTGCATACACCCAGTGACACATTTGTACATGGAATAATTACCTGTACAATGAAATAGAAAAACATTGAATTCCGTTGCTAGAACTCCATCGAATTGTTGCAGTGCGTTGTTTGCCAGAAGTAGTACGTGACCAGCGACAGGTAGATCTGGTACATGTTAAGCGCTGAGGATTTCAAACATCAATAACTTTAAAAACTATTCACAATTTCTGCATACATTCAGCGACATATTTGTAGATGGCATAATTATCTTTACGATGATATAGAAAAACATTAAATTCCGCTGCTGGAACTCCACGTACAGTCTTTTGAAACATTGAGCCCACAAGTTCTCAACACCCCGGACTAATTTCGAAAATGTATAAATCTACGAACCAAATTTCAGCAAAATGTCAGCCCGATACATGCAAAACTGACGTATATGTGGATGCACATACAAACAGAGAAAGAACTGTTTTATAATATAGAATATCCTATTGTCTCGTTTTTCAGTATATGTAGTACATATAAGGCAAACGATGCATGCACTACAAACATGGTTACACATGTTCGGGCATTTTAATTTTCCCCAGGAAACTACATACAATATATGAACAGTGATTTCTAAAAAAATAATATGAAACCAATTTATGGGAGACATATTCGGTAAATCTACTTATAAATTGTAAACAATATTTGGTTTATATAATTTGGTAATAGCATAGCATTTTCTCGTGACCTTTTTAAATTCGTAACTTATACAGATGACACTACCCTTACTAGTACATTAAGGTCATTTACAGTTTCAGAAGGCCAACTGCAAAGTGAAAATATTAACAAAGAACTCACAAATGTTAGCGATTGGTTGAAAGCAAATAAACTTTCACTAAATACCCAAAAAAACTAAATATATGATCTTTCGTATGCCTCAAAAGGAAGTAGAGTAACCTCCATTAGAAATAGATGGGACAAACATTGAAGGTGTAAATGATATCATTATTTAGGCATTATCATAAATAACCATTTAAACTGGCAGAGTCACACAAACAAAATAGCAAATAAAATAACTAAAACAATAGGAATTATAAATAAACATAAACATTTGTTACCACTTCAAACGTTATATATCATGTATAATTCTCTTATTCTCCCTCATTTTAATTATGGTATCCTCTTGTGGGATCATCAGGCACATCGAATTTTCAAATTACAGAAAAAAGCAATGCGAATAATATCCCTAAGTAAATACAATGCTCACATAAGTCCTACTTATAAAACACTTCAATTACTAAAGTTGCATGACATTTATAAACTCCAGCAACTAAAATTCTATTACAAATTAATTAACAATCAATTACCCGAATATTTCAAAGTTATTCCTTGCACACACAACTATGACATTCATCAACACAACACACGAAAACAAAATGATCTGCGTATGCCTAGAGTCAAACATGAATTTGCAAAAAAATTGCATTAGATATCGCTTAGTTGAGACAATTAATAATACACCAGACATTATCATTCAGAAATGTATACACACAGTCTACATGGTTTCTCGGGTTACATCAACAATTACATTAGTGTAAATTATGAATCATTCTGTTTCATCCAGAATTGCTGTATTTGCAATTCTTAAAGCAATGATTATAATTTACTAATCTTTTCATACTATGTACATGTTGTTATTGTTTACATCTGTGGGGTGGCTCCCGTGCTAGCGACAATATATGTCTTAACGGGAGTCTCCCCGACCTTACACATTATTTATATTACCAATGCATTAATGCATATAATGTATATGTTGACAAGGTCAAATAAATGGAATCTTGAATCTTGGTAAAATATAAAAAGTTGCATTTAATAACAAGACTTCCCAGTCACGTTTCTAGATTAAAAACCCGACGCATTATACGATTCGCCCACATGCGTTGACAACAGAATGAACCCCGCTTGTAGTATGCCTTCAGCTAAACGTTTCACTGTGTTCACTAATTAAAAATTACACATTGTGAACGTTTGGCCCCAATAACAATGGCTTAGTTGAGCATCATGATTCACATATATTCATATGCTATATAAAAGTATAACACTAACGTCTAAACTCTCTTCGATAATTCAGCAACTACGCCCGTCGGGCCCCTAGGAGAAGCTGCGGGGAGGCGCGGTCGCCCGTCCCGAACACCTCCGGGTTGCTTCGCTAATTTCTGCCTACTTCACATTTTTTTAGATTGTTTAACCACATAAGTGTGTGCTTGTTATAAAACACCGCATCCCTTACTTGAATTCTAAAGTATTATAATACTTTTTAAATATCCAAAGGACCATTCAGTATTTGAAAATTGATATAGTTCCGTGTAGTTCGCTAGAGGTGCCACCAGCTGAAAAGGTCAACCAGTACGTATTGTGGCAAACCGCATATTGTAGTTTGTAGCTTTTACTTCTAGTTTGTACTTTTTACTTCTAGTTTGTACTTTTTACTTCTAGTTTGTAAGTCTTACTTTCTATTTCAACTTTTTAGATTTGAGCAAAACGCATTTGACCAAACTTATTTGAACAAAAGTATTTGAGTAAACGGCTTTATCCTGGATATAAACATATTGATTGAAGTAGAACGTGAATGTGAGAACACAACCATGCACAATGACTTTGTAATTGGAATATTAGAAGAACATCACGCATGATGACATTTACAAAATGCAATGCAAAATTGCATGTAGCATGATGGAATTATGGCCCTAATATCGTTTCATACCTTAAATCTGCATAGCTGAATGGATATTCCCAAATTAGACTGCCTGTTTCATGCAGCTTCTAACTGGTTTCCTCGGTGATAATGTCAAGCATTAGTCTGTCTCTGATGAGTTCATTTTGCAGGTTGTCAAAGTTGCACCGAGCAGTCAGCTCTCTCAACCTCTCTCATCTTAATTTTGGCTGGTTGAATTGAAGACAGTAAGCAAAATGTCAGAAAATTTATATCCTAAAATCGTAGACAGTGTAGACATACACGTCATTAGCACCTGTGACATGCCAGTCAACGCGAGAGCCAACACGATACTCGCAGCTCAACGACGGAGACGTCAGATAAAAACGTAACAGAATGTAGGTTTTTGCTAGTATGGATTAGTTTTATAGGGTTTTGTAACTCGCAAGAAATACAAAGACCTAGCAGAAGTAATCGTTGTAGCAGTCAACATTAAGGACGGCCATATTCTGATATGCGTCTATAGGGGTATTCAAACTGAAACAGGCGGACATCACGGCAGAGCACAGCGTTCCACGTAGTCTGGCGTAATCGACTCTCGCCCGGCTGCGTGACTTCGCCGGGAAACAGAGTCTGGCCGAGAACATGCGCTGTGAATGCAGTTTTTATTGTTAGTCTGAGAGCCAATTATCGTCTCTATCCGGACTCAGGGTAAACCGGGATCAGTGTCGTACAGTGAAAACCGGTGTTATCGTCCAGGCGGTAAAACGGGAGGCCTACGGTGCTCCCATCTCGCGACGCCAGGGTAATCGAGGCTACGTTCCACGGAGAGTGCACAGCAATGTTCATTAGTTCTAGCTTATGGTAACCTTCAAGTGGTCTCCCCTGTCAGTACTAACTCTTCGAGTTAGGAAGCTGATGCCTTCAACAAGTCTACAGCCAAACCGTCAACATGCTGACGGTGAACCTGCGCCTGGCATTGCGCCCTCTTCAGGGCGGGCGGAGACATCCGTCGAAGGCAATAGTGTAAGCATCCTGCAGATAAACGTTGAGGTTTTTCCCAACGCCAAGCTGGACATTATTGAACACCTAGCCTACAACAAGGCAATAGCAATCCTGCTTCAGGAAACACATTGCGAAACAACAGACAACGTAAACATATCAGGCTTCGAACTAGCAGCCTACACAACTAGTAAAAACCACGGCATTGCAACCTTCGTCAATGCAGACACTGAGTACTGAGAATGTATGGCAGGCTGGACATTTGCCAATGATCTGATCTTATTACACAACCCGAAGGAACCAGACTCCTATCACTCCGGATGCTGGAACACAACATCGAATGAAAACAGAGAAGAACCGCTACCAGAAAGACATTCTAGTCCTAGGAAAGTTCCCAAGGGCACAACATCGACCCTCACTATCTCTCCATCATTCTTGGTGGCGCCAACAGAAAGCACACCTGCTAAGAGATTGAACTTTCGGAAGACACGATGGAAGACATTTGCAGCAAACACAGGCACCAAATCCCTGCCTCTACCGGACTGCAATAATACAGACGATGCTTATAAAACATGCTGCGACATGTTAACAAACGCAGCAAAGCGAAACATCCCTCGAGGCTGCCGAAAGCAGTATATCCCATGCTGGGATAATGAATGCCAAGAACCTTACGCTGAACACATGTCATCTTCAAGAACAAACACACATGCGACAGCTACCGCCCTGCTCCAGTGCATACACGAAAAACGTACGACCCGCTTGGCATAGACTGTGGGGTCAATCGACTTTACCCACTCCGAAAAGCCGAAAAGCATGGCAGACAGTCAACCACCTCACTGGCAGAACACCAACTCACACTAAGAGCCCAGTGACAGCTAATGCCAATGCGTCGCAACTGATGCAGAATGGAAAAATCACCAAACATGGACTTTCTTCTTCACAAGAAAAGACACATGGATGTATCTGCATTACAGAAAGCAGCAAGTGCCGACATGAATCTGTCAGGGGCCTTCACTGAAGAATAAATGACAACGGCACTCAAAAGACTGAAAAGCGGAAAGGCCGGCGGACCTTATGGTCTATACCCAGAGTTCATCATTAATACTGGAAGTAAGGCTACCGCCTGGCTAAGAATATTAATATCCACATTCATTATTCGAAACAGGATACCAAAGCTATGGAGACGCGCGGCTGTAGTGGCTATCCCAAAGCCTAACAAACCTAAGAATGACGCCAAGAGCTATAGACCAAAATATCTGCTCTGCTTCCCCTACAAGATCCTCGAAAGACTTATACATGGACGCATCGAGCCAGTCATCAACCGGCAACCACCAAAAGAGCAAGCTGACTTCAGACGCAGAAGGTCGACAACAGATCAAGTGACTCTTCTAACACAAGACATAGAAGACAGCTTCCAAGCCAACGAAAAAACTGGTGCCATATTCATCGACTTGACAGCGGCCTATGACACCGTGTGACACCGAGGCCTGCAACTCAAGCTCCTGCAGACCCTACCAGACAGACGAATGGTTAGCTTTATCATGCACATGATCTCCAACCGAAGCTTTGTACTGAAGACCAGCGATGGACAGCGAAGCAGACTCAGACGACTAAAGAATGGAGTTCCACAAGTTTCTTCCTAGCACCACTTCTCTTCAATATCTACCTCTATGATCTGCCCGAAACAACCTCAAAGAAGTACGGGTATGCGGACGACCTCGCAATCTTAACGAGGCACAGGCAGTGGTCCCATGTTGAGACTGGTCTCACACGAGACATGAACATCCTCTCCACATACCTGAAACAATGGCGACTGAAACTCAGTGAGAAGAAAACGGTCTCTGCCGTTTTCCCATCTCTAAAACAAAGATGACAAATACGAAATGGACGTGTTTGTGAACAATACACATATCGTCTGTCATGCAGCCCCTACATACCTGGACATCAAACTAGACTGATCACTGACTTACAGGCAACATCTGGAAAACTTAAGCACAAAAGTAGCATCACGTGGAGCGCTGATACGCCGACTTGCTGATACCACTTGGGGAGCGAGCACCAAGACACTACACAGTACGCACCTCTACCTTGGCATTAGGTGTACGCGCCAGCGGAATAATGTGCACCGGTGTGGTGCAGAAATGCACATGCATCAAAACTGGACGTCAGCATCAACAACTCACTATGAGTCGCCACTGGATGTTTAAGAGCAACAGAAATTGAACACTTACCTGTGCATGCAAGCATTGCACCGCCGACACTTCGAAGACAGGCAGCTGTGCTGGCCTTGGGCAAGCGTGCAAAAACACTGACCATCTACTAGACAACGTTTGTTCAGAAAGGGCTAGTGTACAGCGCCTAAAGTGAGACCTCTTCAACAGCCAGGCACATGAACTCATGGAATGCTTAGGCCCCACTGAAACAACAGCACACTGGATGTCACGTCATTAGCACACGTGTCATGCTAGTCAACGGAGAGAGGACTGACTGTCCAGACCAACCTCCCTACATAGGTTCATCCACGAATCATCTGTGCACTGTGCTGGTTCCGTCCTCCCGCGAAAGGCTTGGACGAAGCTGAATCGCCTGCGAATGGGAGTTGGACGTTTCAACGCTAGTATGCACAGTAGGGGACCATGTGAAAGTGCTACGTGTGAATGCGGTGCGGCCCAACGAACACCAGACCATATTATCAGCCACTGCACTCTCTATGGTGCTCCAGACGGAGAGACTAGCATCGCCGAGCTGTACCTGGCGACCCGAGAGTGGCAACACTCTAGGCAGTAGACAAACGCGAGAAGACGAAGAAGCTTATTCGATAGGTGGCATAACGTGCATCGACCAAGCATCTCAATCAACAGGTTTTAACAAGATTTAACAAGATTGCCATCCAGAGAATTAACTCTAGATGGCAGGTGGACAAGGAAGCCCTTTGGCTTATCGAGAATCCAACCCTTTTATCTACATATATCCAGCCCTTCTGAGGTATGTGTCGATTTTATTTTTAAACACATTCACATTACTAGCACCCACACAATCATCAGATAATCTGTTCCATTCATTCACAGTCCTTTGTGAAAATGAGAACTTTCTTACGTCTAATTTACACTGCTCCTTTACTAATGTAACTTCATGTCCTCTAGTCTTTCTATCTTTCTTAACTGAAAAAAAATTATTTTTATCAATATTTTCATAACCATTCAATATTTTAAACACTTCTATTTGATCTCCTCTCAATCTCCTGGTCTCTAGTGTTGTTAAACCGCATTCTTTTAGGCGTTTTTCATAACTAAGATCCCTCAGTTTTTGTATCATTTTAGTCGCTCTCCTCGGTACTCTTTCTAGCATATCTATGTCATTCTTGCGATATGGCCTCCACGCTTGAATACAATATTCTAAATGAGGCCTAACTATTGTTTTGTACAGCGGTGTTGTTAGTTCTTTTTTATATACGCAAAATTCGCCTAATTAATCCAAGGATTTTCTTTTCTTTTGAAGCTGCAATTCCACACTGCTCTGAAACCTTCATGTCAGCACTAATTGTCAGCCCTAAGTCTTTTTCTTTTACAGTAGTATTTAGTACAGTTCCCCCCATTGTATATTCTACATATTCGTTCCCATGTCCTGTGTGAAGGCATTTACATTTCCCAAAATTGAACAACATTTGCCACTTTTCAGACCATTTGATCAACCTGTCAAGATCATCTTGTAAATGCTGTCTATTTCCATCACTTTTAATCCTTCTAAACACTTTTGTATCATCTGCAAATTTCAACACCTTGCTAGCTATATCATCGTCCAAATCGTTTATATATATTAAGAATAATATAGGTCCCAGTACTGATCCCTGTGGAACCCCACTCAAAACTGATTTCCAGTTTGAAGCCTCCCCATCAACAACTACTAGTTGTCTTCTGTCAATCAGCCATTTTTCTATCCAGTTAATTATACAATTTCTTATGCCATGGGCCTTTAGTTTAAGCAGTAATCTCTGATGTGGCACTTTGTCGAAAGCTTTTTGAAAATCTAAATAGATGATATCTACTGGTGATCCATCATCTACCCACTTAGTGATATCTTCCAAAAAAACATAACATATTTGTTAAGCATGACCTCGCTTTTAGAAACCCATGTTGAGATGGGTTTATCAATTTATGTTTAACAAGAAAATCCACCATGTGATCTTTAATTAGTCTTTCTAATAATTTACAAATCACCGATGTTAAACTAACTGGTCTATAATTATTTGACTTGTTTCTCGAACCTTTTTTGAATAACGGTATAATGTTTGCTTCTTTCCATTCTAAAGGAACCACTCCCTCTTCTAATGACAAGTTGAAAACTGTTGCAAGCGGTATGCTAATTTGTTCTACAATTTCCAGTAGTAGTTTGGGTGGAATACCATCCACTCCAGTTGAGTTATTATCCTTCATAGCCCTAATTTTCTTAGCTACCATTTCTGGGGTTACAATTAACTGTCTTAAATAGTCTGATTCTGAGCCCTTGAACTTAGCCTCTGGTACTGGCAGTGAATTAGTGTCTTCTCTGGTAAACACTGAACTAAAATACTCATTCAGGTCTTCTGCCATTAAGAATCCTTCTGATATTATATTTCCAGCACTATCTTCTAGAGGACCGACCTTATCCTGAACTTTCTGTTTGCTTCGAACATACACATAAAAACTCTTGCTGTCATGTTTTATATTACAAGCTAATTTATGTTCATAGCTTCTCGTTGAATTTCTAATTTCAGCTGCAGCTTGGTTTAGTGCTTCTTTATAAATGTTGTAGTCTTCGTCATTTCCAGTACGTCTATATGACTTCCACATCATTTGTTTATACTTAATTTTTCTAATGGCTTCTTTCGGTAAGTGTTTCTTATGCAGTATGTTCCAGAAAGGATCGTTCTACGAAAGATGTTCTGAAGAAAGATATATCTACGCATTTCACATTATTTTGACCTGTCCATCCCATGACCTGTAGCCTAGCGACAAGGTCCGTCAAGCTATCAAAATGGGTGCTGAATATTTGCCGCAGTATGACATCCCGTTGTATATTTTGTTGAAATTCTGGTCCCAAATGTATTTACTGGATCCGTCAATTGTGACTAAGATATAAAAGACCAACAAAATGGCAATCGCACAAAAAGCATGGATGTGAGATCTGGGTGCTATAGTGTTATGGTGTCTTGACGGCATCGGGGAAGTGCATACAAATCTCTCATTCTCAAACTCTCATTCTAACGCTAACTGCAACATTAACGTTGACCATATGTTATGTCTCATATCCTTAGTAACGTGCACATAGTTGACTGTGAGATTGTGGCATCTTGAACACGCCTTGACTCTTGCTCGGTGTGTGGAATAGCAGGGCAGTTTGAAAGACGGACTCACAGTCAGCACCGCCATATTTTGAATCCTTTTGCTACCGTTTGAAACCTCAGGCAATTTAGTTCATCGACAATTGCCCCAGTTCACGTCATTGTATATACGAGTTAAGTAAATTGACTCTGGATTGTGATCTTCCTCGAATGTTGGATACGTAAGTAGATACGTGCATTCTGTTTAGTTGTATATGCTAAATACTGAGTGTATGGGATGTTTCACAAAGCTGCTTCTTTAACTGGTTTAACCCATGACGAATCCGGTTGTTTGATATGCAAGTAAGTCATATTTCAATAGTTTAACTAATACTCGTTGTCGGTTTAAAAAAAAGTGCGTATTGCAGTCAATCTATAAAATATGTTAGTCGCGTATTTTAGGGAGCAAAGAAAGTCTATAACATCAACATATAAACAGTATTATATTGAGCATTATTGCGAATATTCAAATTTTAAAAATCACTTCAAATTAATTCTTCTTTGTTGATTTTGCCAAAACTACAAAACTTACACAGACGAACCAATATGTCGTGTTGGATATTATGTAGGCTTGTTTTTTGCCAAATATTTAATCTGACATAAGATGAGGAAAACAATAGAAATGGGGTTATCCGAAAATGGTTGTTGTGTCTAATAGCGGGCGCCAATATTTTACTGTCTGGGAGAATAGTGAATTGATGCCAGTTCTTTATGGTGTCGAAGAATTGGCAGTTTTTCTATGGAGATGCCATAATTGCTGGAAGCGGTTTTGACTGGCGTGAATGAATGGCTGTTGATGTATTGTGGTGTATTGTACAACCGACAAAAGTAAAAATGTTCTTATTGCGTGAAGCGAAATATGCTTTCTTGCCAACCAAACTAGTATAATAAAAAGTAACAAGTACACCACACCTTTCTGGACACCATACGGTCGAGACAAGTTGATATCAATGCAATTTTAAATTAAACTAAACGGAGTGGATTGTGCAGGGGGCACGACAGGAGAATTGCATGGAGTAAGCGCACATCAATGTTCATTAGTTCTAACTCATTCGACAGGTGGCATCACGTTACGGTTCCGACATAAAATCTCATTCGACAGGTGGCAGCATGTACCAGAATGGAACGTTCAACCCCCATAGACGTTCCAACAAATGACGCTCTCGACGCATTTCTTGCTCCAGCGTATATCCAAGATCTTATAACACCGTATACGCCCACCCGCAACCTCCGATCTGCTGATCTACATCTGCTTGTAGTCCCAAGCTCCAACTTAGAGGGCTATGGCAGACGAACTTTATCCGTGTCTGGACCTACACTCTGGAACGTGCTGCCAATAAACTTTCGTCAAATAGACATTTTGAATAAATTCAAAACTTGCCTTAAAACTTACCAATTTAAGTAGGCGTACTTCGACTGGGGAACTGTGCTGTAGGACACTTTTTATGAACATGTATTTAATCAATTAATTTATTTGTGTTACATAATGTATTTTAATTAATTTATTATTATTTATCTTTTAATACAATTTTATATATTATAATATACATTCTTTTACTTAATTATCTTAATATTTGTGCAAATATGTCATGTATTTTAGTCACATTATATATATATATATATATATATATATACAATATTGTAAATTTTAATATTACATTTACCGGCGTCTTTACACATATATAGTTTTACATTTGTTTCCACGTACGTTTTATAATGTGTGTACGCGCCTATGAACGGGCTGGTCCCGGAGATATGGCGCTATAGAAATGCAAGTAATAATAATAATAGTATTTTCGCAGCTGTGACGTAAGACTACGGCTAGCACACAAAACAGCCTGGACATAATAACTTGGGTATGTTGCATTATGTTAATTTGACGGCGAAGTTCAAATAAAGATACTATCATAAATATTAATGCTAACTACCACATTTTACCCGATGCGGAGGCCTCACCCTAAACCTAGTTACTTATTCCTGATGACTCATACAAATTACAATTAATATAACTGTTGTCACGTCTAAGCTTCGCGTTTATGCTCAATTCCAAATCAGGACCTATAATTGGAAGTTTCAAAAACAAACTGATATTGGTTCTTTTTATATATAGGTTGTGAAATCATCAAACAAAACGATTAAGATATTTATGAAATCGATTTTAAAGAATGACATTGGTCTGATGGGCCCATAAGAATCTTATTGAAACGGTCCCTAGAATACAGTAGCCGAAATTGACCAATTTGCTTACTGTTTGTCACCTATCGATACCAAGGAATCAGAACCGTCTTCCCGCCGTTTAACCAATGAAATTGATTATCGTGTTAAGTCATCAAATACGAACTCATATTTTCTCAGAGAACCTGCTGCGATCTGTTGACAGTGGGACAGGTTGCATCTATTTAAACTAGGTTCGCAGGGGGGACTCACAAAAAAGCCTAAAACTGGAGGCATATATAAAGACAGCACAAATAAATCAGCAAAGAACATTCTGAAAAACTCTTCTGAAGCTGGATATAAATGTGTTTGTTTAAATGCAAGGAGTATAGTAAACAAAAGAAATGGACTAAACATTATGGTAGAAGATATTGACCCTCACGTAATAGGTATAACCGAATCCTGGACCACCACCGATATATCAGATGCCGAATTGGGACTGACATGATATGTAATGTTTAGGAAAGATAGAATAGGAAGAAAGGAGGTGGAGTTATTTTATATATTAAAGAATCTATCCAGGCTTATGAAATAAAATTAGAAAGAGAAGCAGATTGCGAAGAAGCTGTTTGGTGTAACATAGTTACACGAAACTTTTTACTTTTAGTTCAAGATATTTTTCTTTCTCAACAAGTGCTAGAACCAACCAGGGTTGAGAATGTGTTAGACATAGTTTTGTCCTCACAGAATTAATTAGTTGACAATGTCAACTAACAAAACAACTGGGGAGTAGTGATCACAATCAGATACATTTTACCATCAAAGTAAAATCAGAAAGGAATAGTAAAAAACAGTATAGGAGAAATTTCCACAAAGGAAGATATAAGGACATGAGGAAATATTTAGCAAAGATAGACTGGAATAACACACTGAAAAATAAGACAGCAACAGAATGCTGGAATATATTAAAGAGTGAAATTAAGTGCATAGTCGATAAATTTGTACCCTTCAAAAAACAAGGGAAACGGTCCAAAAAGAAGCACTTATCGAAAGAAGCCATTATAAAAATTAAGTATAAACAAATGATGTGGAAGTCATATAGATATACTGGAAAAAAATGAAGACTACAACAGTTATAAAGAAGCACTTAACCAAGCTACAGCTGAAATTAGAAATTCATTGAGAAGCTATTAATAACAATTAGCTAGTAATATAAAACACGACAGCAAGAGTTTGTATGCGTATGTTCGAAGCAAACAGAAAGTTCAAGATAAGGTCGGTCCTTTAGAAGATAGTGCTGGAAATATAATATCAGAGGGATTCTTAATGGCAGAAGACCTGAATGAATACTTTAGTTCAGTGTTCACCAGAGAAGATATTAGTTCACTGCCAGTACCAGAGGCTAAGTTCAAGGGGGCAGATTAAGACTATTTAGGACAGTTAATTGTAACCCCGGAAATGGTAGCTAAGAAAATAAGGGCTATGAAGGATAATAAATCACCTGGTGTGGATGGGATTCCACCCAAACAACTATTGGAAATTGTAGAATAAATTAGCGTACCGCTTGCAACAGTTTTCAATTTGTCATTAGAAGAGGGAGTGGTTCATTTAGAATGGAAAGAGGCAAACATTATACCGTTATTTAAAAAAAGGTTCGAGAAACAAGTCAAATAATTATAGACCAGTTAGTTTAACATCGGTGATTTTTAAATTATTAGAAAGACTAATTAAAGATCACATGGTGGATTTTCTTGTTAAACATAACTTAATAAACCCATCTCAACATGGGTTTTTTAAAGCGAGGTCATGCTTAACAAATATGTTATGTTTTTTGGAAGACATCCCTAAGTGGATAGATGAGGGATCACCAGTAGATATCGTCTACTTAGATTTTCAAAAAAGCTTCCAACAAAGTACCACATCAAAGATTACTGCTTAAACTAAAGGCCCATGGCATAGGAAATGGTATAATAAACTGGAAAGAAAAATGGCTGATTGACAGAAGACAACGTGTAGTTGTTGATGGGGAGGCTTCAAACTGGAAATTGGTATTGAGTGGGGTACCACAGGGATCAGTACTAGGACCTATATTATTCTTAATATATATCAACGATTTGGATGATGAAATAACAAGCAAGATGTTGAAATTTGCGGATGATACAAAAGTGTTTAGAAGGATTAAAAGTGATGGAGATAGACAGCATTTACAAGGTGATCTTGACAGGTTGATCAAATGATCTGAAAAGTGGCAAATGCTGTTCACTTTTGGGAAATGTAAATGCCTCCACACAGGACATGGGAACGAAGAGGTAGAATATACAATGGGGGGTATTGTACTAAATACTACTGTAAACGAAAAGGACTTAGGGTTAACCATTAGTGCTGATATGAAGGTTTCAGAGCAGTGCGGAATTGCAGCTTCAAAGGGAAATCAAATCTTTGGATTAATTAGGCGAAACATAACGTATAAGGAAAAAGAGTTAATAATACCGCTGTACAAAACAATAGTTAGGTCTCATTTAGAATATTGTATTCAAGCGTGAAGGCCATGTCGCAGGAAGGACATAGATATGCTAGAAAGAGTGTAGAGGAGAGCAACTAAAATGATACAAAACCTGAGGGATCTTAGTTACGAAATACGCCTAAAAAATGCGGCTTAACACTAGAGACCAGGAGATTGAGAGGAGATCAGATAGAAGTGTTTAAAATAATGAATGGTTATGAAAATATTGATAGAAATATTTTTTTCTCAGTTAAAAAAGATAGAAGGACTAGAGGACATGAAGTTACATTAGCAAAGGAGCAGTGTAGATTAGATATAAGAAAGTTCTCATTTTCACAAAGGACTGTAAATGAATGTAACATATTATCTGCTGATTTGTGGGTGCTAGTAGCGTGAATATGTTTTAAAATAAAATCGACACATACCTCAGAAGGGCGGGACACACATAGATAAAAGGGTCGGACTCTCGATAAGCCAAAGGGCTTCCTTGTCCACCTGCCACTTAGAGTTAATTCTCTGGGTGGAAATCTTGTTAAATCTTGTTAAATATTGTTAAAGTTGATACGAAGCATACAAACCAACTTTACACTTCGAATACATTGTCACGAGTCATATAATAAAATAAACCGGAATTGCAAACGGTAGCGTTTACATCGTAGGTAAAAATCCATAAAACTAAACTTTATTTTATACTTTTATTTTTTGTAAAACTATTAGACGTGTTTTTGCAACATCCAAAACACTCATAAGCTAACATTACTTGTAACCGCAAATATATCTACAGGTTCTGTCGCCGAAATGAAGTTAGACTATGTCGTCTGACGGTAGCAGTCACATCATGCTTCAGCAGGAAGACTCCAGTTCTGGTTCACAGAGCGAGAGTCGGCAACAGTCGGCGAGAGTCGTCAAGTCGGCGAGAGTCGGCAAGACAACGTCGGAAAGTCACGGCACACCATTAGTTCGCCGCACACAGGTTGAGAAGCATTGCCCTAAAGACATACACTACCTCAATTAATGATGCCATTCAGTGTTTGTGCCATGCTGGAAATTCATAATAATGTATGATAATACGTCTCTCTATATTCTAGGTCAACTAGGCTTTATATCTGGATTATTTTATAAACAGTGATATCTGCATATAGGCCATCAGGGTTTTACTGTTTTTCATATGAAAAGATACTATTAAGATCTGGACGTGCGTAAGTCCCTTTAACATCATTGGGCGTTCTCTAACCCATGTGCTATTGGAGCTGCGCGATTCCGAAACGTCAGTGTTCGCGAGCTGATAGGAGGCAGTTAGAGTTTACCGCATATGCTATCGGCTTACTGAACTGTGTTGTATAACTGCCCATTGGGTCGACTGAGACAAACTGCAGCCGATCAAATTTACCAAAACGTGTAGAGAAGGCTTTAACCTTGTGTATTCAATGTGCTTGTTGTAATGGAACTAGCTTATAGAAGTACAGGACAACGAATAAATTACCATTGTTTTATTGTTGGAATGGTTGTCATGTCACATTAAGTTGAAGACAGCTGTATATATGACTGGCGATTCACAGACTCAGACATTAGACAAAACACTGGTACTGGAACACAAAAGTCGGGAGTTAGTTCAGCTACCCGGTCTGCAGCTCAAAATGACGCATATCTTTATGTACGAGATATAGGGATCTACGCGGTAAAGTTCTTCAGCCGTGACGCCAATCAGCAGCACAGTTGCAAATGAAGACTCGTCACTGATTACTAGTCTAACGCCACCTGGCACTCGCTCTTGACAAAGTAGTTTCGTATGCGTTCTAAAACCTCACGTTAGTTGTCTTTGGATAACATTTGCAGAGAGGGCGTAATTACGTTTACACACTCCACTATAACAACTGAGATTCTTGCATGTAGTGCTGTCTTCTCTACGCGTTGTGTATTGGTCACGGCGGGGCCGTCTCGTCTCCGGTTGTTGTTAACGAAGCGTGCCGTCATGTTCGAAGGGACGGCGCATTCGGTTCTTGTTACCGTCACGCGTCAACCTGTTCCGGGGAAAATCAACCGAATTATCACCATTCAACAAAGCTGGGACAACCATTTCGCCAATAATAACTGTCATACATATTAGACCACGTAATTATAATTATTAGGAAACGCCGGCGTTCGTCAAGCAAACAATACCACGTTTATGACATATTGTGACGCAGTGTTTGTGACACAGAGTCGTGAAACACGCAATCGTACGAAATGAGTATCCTTAGTCCGCGCATGCGACGACTAATTGTAGCCCAATTAGACAATACTCCAACAGTTCTAATAAGGCTCAGTCAGTTATAATAAGCGCCGTTGCTATCACGTTTCGTAAGTAATCTCGATATAACTACGCCTCCGGATGATGTCGAAGGTTTTTCATTAAAACGACTGTCACAACATCTTAGTAAATAGTGTCGTCCCACAGAGAGAATGTAACGCTGCATTGTCAGAGGGGGAGAAACGTTCTGTATATAACCCCTTGGTTACCCCTAGTGGCCCATGTAACCCGGTGTGTGAACACAAAAGAAGATGTTTGGGTTGTTATATGTTATATGTTATGTTAGATGT
>CM034539.1:12624440-12626940 GCA_020002185.1 Paraescarpia echinospica | reverse complement strand
ATTTTGGTTTTGGGTAAATCAACGTTATGGTAACGTTACAGAAAGTGTTAGCATAGACACATGTTCTTCTCGAAAGCGAACTAAATCCGCACGACCTGTTGGTCTTAAAGGGTGTCAAGAGGTGGTCTGCGTGTTCAAATGCCGTACAGAGGTAGTGAATTGTTACGCCGCCACATCCTCTGTAGACGGTAACATGTGTGATCGGTGATTTCGAGAAACTGACGTCTCATACAGTGGTGTCTTCTGATAGTCGACGTATTCGACGAATATGTTGCTCCAAAATGTCTACGCGAGTACGTATCATCCTATGCACAGGCGATGCTTAACTGCACTGCGGCAAAAAAACAATTAGCTGTGCAGTTCTGTAAATATAATAATCGTTTGTAGACCTGTCACTTACTGCGGCGATTGACACGAACCTAGCACTTATGAAAGTTCGGTATTTCTGGTAATGGATAGCAATATTTCACGATGATTACCAGATAACCTGATTACGACCACGCAGACTGTGCTAAAGCTAGTGCTCGAGACAGTTTCAAATTAATTAACAACAAACTTGCCATCATCACAACATTGACTAGTGCGATGAAACAGGTAAGTTTTATATAGCGCTGTATCTAGTCCTTAGGACTGCTCAACACGCTTCACACTTTACTCCCTGGCAGACCTGTTCAATCGAACACCATCTCAACTTCTCTGGGAAGCATCCAGTCACGCTGCAATTAATGCGCAAAGACTATTCGTACACACATTTCCACCACTGTCTATAGCCAAGTACCCATTCACACAGCTGAGTGAACTGAAGCAACGTAGAGTGAACGAATTTGCCCAAGGTTCGACACTGCAGTAAAGGATTCGAAACCGGGTTCTCTCAGTCGAGATTCCGAAGCTCTAGCCACTAAACCACTGCGTTCAAGACTGTATCAATGTCCATGGTGCAGTACATCGGGTTTTCGAGTTTGGAGGATTGCGATGAACAAGAACTCGCGCCAGCAGCTGAAAAGTTAGTTGGCGCACACCTACACGTACAACATGGAGGAAACGTACCAGCAAACTCATGCAACAACAATTCTGCAACTATGATAACAATGACACAACAGCGACGAAGTTGTTCTCCTTCTTGCCAAGTATGATCTGGCGCTGAAGAGAATGATTTTTTTTTCTTCGGAAAATGAAACTTCTCGTCCATCATTGACGACATCTCGCAACGTAAATCCCGAAAGCCGGTAGTTTGGGTGTTGACCAATTAGGCCAATATATTTTGAATTGTAGAATGTTTTTTTAAATTGTTACCAGTTTACGATTTCAATTTTTCGTTGCATTTCTTGTGTGCTTGAGTGGGGCCCCGGGAAATCGAGCTGTGGTGCACGTTCATCAGTTACCCCTATGAAAATACTCCATTGCATCTTCAACGTGTTCTGTCTGTTTCCGACTTGTTGATTCTTCTGAGCTGTTAAGGATCGATAACGCATTTCCGGTAGAACTAACTAAACCAGATATATCAACCGGACGATTAAATACTGGAGTCTGGGGTGATGTCGATTCCGAAAACTTGTCAAGACTTGGTTGTCTGCGTTCTAGTGTCCAATCGATAGAAACAGATTTACGCGACTTCCGCTTGTTTTAAATGACGACCCGTAACGTGCCACCATTTGTCAAATGGAATGTGAATAAGGCGGATTAATTTCGCAAATGTTGTCTTTAAGCGTTGATGCGGTGTTGCCGGCTGCCGGAATGCACCAATTAAATGCCGCCATTGTGCGATGAATAGCCGGAACCAGGACACGGGATCGAAGACGGCTGCTCCACCATCGGAAAAATTGAAACTCTGCTAACGATACACAACAATAGAATCGTTTTATGTCCAAGCAAGTTTTTTTAGTCTTTCACAATACACCATATTCGCGACGCATCCGCATCAGGAAACAAGCCCACAACCGCAGTTCAACTGTTGACCACTAGATGCCGTAGACCTCTGCCTGGTGTGAATATTGTGTAAGAACGTTATGCAGAGTAGCCGTGTAGTAACAGTCGGCAAAACCTTATAATACACGTCTTTAATATGCGTGCTAACATTAAACTATATTCTGTAAGATTCGGTCTATGTAGGGCCATAGGCTGAATCTTAATCAAATATACGAATCTTTATAAACGCTAATTCCCAGTAAGAATTTTGTTGGGTTGGTGATGTCAGTTGTGATAAATTTTAGTGAAAAAGTGCAAATTCGCCCTGAGCCCCTCGTCTTGGATTGTTTTTGTTTAAGCAGTTCTTAAGTTTTTTCGAGGAGACATCTATGTGGACCGCTACTGATTCAGTTTCGTTTTTTGTTTCTTGATCACAGATCGCGATTTAGACGTCGACGTATACCATAAACCCAACACGACTGCGCATTTTGAGTGTCGGCTCTGCGCGATACAGTGACGGTAATATTCGGTTATTGTAATCCGGTCTGTTTTATTGCAAATGCGCCTGCATCTGTTCTGATACATGTCGTGCCGT
>CM034539.1:12614440-12621940 GCA_020002185.1 Paraescarpia echinospica | reverse complement strand
CAGACGTCTTATTTTGTCATGTACTTGCTTGTCTTGGAAAATATACCAATATATATATATATATGTATATATATATATATATACATATATATATATATATATACATATTTCTTCTCTTCAACATCATATACACTTGTTACACATAATACTCAATTTTATAATAAAAACTGCGCAATAGACGAAACATTATTACCGCACGCCGTCATACATGTATAATACCGCTGGCCGGACATGACGACCGGTAATTTTGTACATTTAAAAAAATAACAAATCAAATGCAAAGGTAACAATTACGGTAGCAAGTATGATCAAATAGATAAATATTGTTGACGATGTGCATACACTTTCTTTAAAAATAGTTAAAATGGTAGTTTAACTCAGAATGTAACCTTAAATTACTGGTTTCACGAAAACCACCATTTTAGCACTTCGAATAATGAAATGCAGAACTTTTGTGTCTATCACATATTGCTATGAGACGCGTTACCAAGATTCGATCCTTGCATAAATACAGCCTGTTTTAACAAAACAGACAAATAAACTCTTCTAGTTGGTGCCATGACGCCGTGTTCATCAGCCTCTCAATGAAGCTTTCTTTCCTGTAATGTTAGACGACGTACAACAAAATGACATTGTGTAGTTGGCGATGTTATTAAAGAAACACTTTCTATATCATTGTAGACCACCCGGATTTGTCTGGAAGTCATCCAGTACAGGTAAGTCCGTTATCTCAGTCTCTGTGTTAGGTAAACGGCCTGACGGACAACGCTGTACCATATAGGTGATAGGTTGGTTGGTATATATATATGTATTGACATCTTTATTGTGTTTGTTATGTGGGTAAGTCGCGGTGTCAACGAGTCATAACGGGCCAGTGGTATGGACATATGTATATAATGGTATCACAGACTACCATGAGATTGGAATATTTGAAACTCTGCCATTTTAATTTATTTCATTGAAGAGAGGACGTAATATGATATATATATATATATGTATATATATATATATATATATATATATATATACATGTATATCGGATCTAACTCGAAATCATATTATGTCCTCTCTTCGATGAAAGAAATTAAAAAGGCAGAGAGTTTCAAATATTCCAATCTCATGGTAGTCTGTGATATATATATATATATATATACATATATATATATATAACATATTATGTCCTCTCTTCGATGAAAGAAATTAAAATGGCAGAGAGTTTCAAATATTCCAATCTCATGGTAGTCTGTGATACCATTATATACATATGTCCATACCACTGGCCCGTTATGACTCGTTGACACCGCGACTTACCCACATAACAAACACAATAAAGATCTCTAGTTGCACTGTTACAGCATGATGCAATAGGGAGGGCTAAAGAATGAAAAGGCATCTCTGTAGGCCTATGCATCTAAAATAGGTAATAAAACACAACCATTAACAACGTCAATCAAGAATACTAGGCCAGCAGGTTACTAGAATAACCTTGTTGAAGACACAATAATCTAAACTGCACGGCCAGCGCCATTGTGATAGAAAGCCTGACGTCACCAATGCCTTCTCTTCCCAGAACGCCAGTCGCCAAACTGAGAATAATTACTCTAGTTTGCGTCGCCGAATTTGTTTTGGCGCTGTAACTACTAAACTTTTACGTCCGCATGGTGCGCTGTATGGCATTATAAAAGTTTTTACATGGGTAACACTGAATCGAAGAGAATACGTGAAAACAACACATGAGCTAGCGTAATCATATATACTTGTCGAGGAAACATAGGCATTCCACGCGTCACCGCAGCGTCAAGGGAACTGGGAGATTTCACTATAATCTCCCACTTTGAAAATCAATTCGTAGTAAACCACAGGCGTGATATTATTGATTGTACTTGCAAATAGTCCGATTGTATTAAATCGTTTGGGTGTATCTAGGCATACGTAATAGCCTTTTTCGCTTTAAAAAGACGGACAGTGGAAGACAGTGACACAAAACAGTTGACGTCTACACTGTGATTAATATCTACTGAAACACAGTAAGACAAGATAGAACCGGTGATGATTGTTTTATGTACAATATAATAAGTTCGCAATTAGCAACGGTAGTCGGCCAGGAGACGCGTGTTTCAAGTTTCCAAGTAACCGCATGTCGCAAGTTATAGTTAAACCGCATGTTTCAAGTTTCCAAGAAACCGCAAGTTGCAAATTATAATGAAACCACATTTTACAAGTTTTCCAAGACAAGCAAGTACATGACAAAATAAGACGTCTGCGCATGTTTTCTACGATTGTAGCACGTTGCGTAAAAATGTCCGGAACTGATCGGCGGACAGTTTACGTAGCACGGAAAAATCGCAGAACACACGGGTAACATTACTACTTATTGTTTAACGTACATCTATCGCATATTATGAACCCAAAGCTGGGAAAAACGTATAATCTACAGGGAATAAAAACATACATTCATATACATGCATACACACACACACACACACACACACACACACACACACACACACACACACACACACACACACACACACACACACACACACACACACACACACACACACACACACACACACACACACACACACACACACACACACACACACACACACACACACACACACACACACACACACACACACACACACACACATACACATACACACAACACACACACATATATATATATTTGTATACAATGCTAACTTTGCATGTAATGTATCCAAAGTTTAGACAAGGAAACTGTTCAGTTATGTAGAGTTCAGCGTTTGTTCATCTATATGTGGCTCGACCTTGTCAAATACATTTCAGTTCTGTTTTTAAACTATAAGCATTCGATTAGTAACACAGATGATGGATGGGGATAGATTTGCAAAGACAGCATAGGAAAAAGAAGAGTGAGACAGAATATGAAGAAGACTGAAAATAAGATGGAAATTCAGTGTTAAGAGATAACTCGAAATGGCTAGGGCGAACAGCCGAGGATGGCACTTAATGACAGATGGTCGCGATGTAAACAGATCACTCGTGGAGAAAGCGGAAATGAGTAAGTCACGTGGCTCCCCACCTGCACGTAATAAAGGGAATGAAGCATGCACTGCTACATTTGATTTATAATCAATACCTTGTCGGCAAACACACTGTTGCTAGTTTGGAAAAAGTAAGATTTGTCTAGGATGTGTATTTGTGGCTGTTGTTCCTATTCCTTATGTGTGTCCTAATGACGTAACACGTCTGTCAGTTGTCACATACTCATCTGCTTAACACTATTAGCAAACATTTCCACCCTCCAGATGGCGCTACCTACACACAGACGCAGAAGATTGCTATGATGTAAATGTGAGCGGGTTTTCGAAACGCCATTTACGTAAACTGATCGGGACTATTTTCCATCAAGCGGAACACTTTCCTTAGCGGGAGAAGGGATGCGTACGCATCATCGCACCCTCAGCCTACTTACCTGCACAAAGAAATACAAAAAACATATATACCAAACATACATACAAGTACACTCGCGTGCGCACGCATACACACATACACATATATACACTCACACGAATACACATATACACATATGCACACATACACATATACACATATGAACACGTACACATATACACACATGCACACACGCGCGCACACACACGCACACACTCGCACACATACACACACACACACACACACACACACACACACGCGCGCGCGCGCGCGCGTACATTAATGAATTGAGTGAGCCGTCAAAAGACGCATCTCGTCCTGAGTCAGTTGTGCGTCCTTTGATGACGCGAAGCGCATTGGTGACCACAATTGGCCCAGTCATATGTGGTCATTGGCCTTGGCTGAGGTTGACCATTCTTCCGCTGCATTCATTTGTCTTTGAGTTGTTGACGCCGTTTCTGTTCAAAGCCCCACAGACCAGTCATGCAGGTGTGACGCAAAAAGGCGCAATTGTTTGCAGTCTCTTCCAGGTGGGTGTTTAGCGGGATGGAGCATGACTTCAACGTGGCCTTCATGACGTCTTTGTAGCGGTTTCGCCGCCCACCTCGTGAGAACAAACACGTCTTCACTTGACGGTAGAAAAGCGCCTTTGGTATGCGGTCATCCGTCATGCGGACCAAGTGACCCCACAATCGGAGTTGTGAGCTCTGAATATGAAATTGGATTCCGAACTTTTCGCATTTGTCCAGCACCACAGTGTTTGGCAGCATGTCTTGCCACTTGATGCCTGCAATCTGCCTTAGGCAGCGAATGTGGGATTGTTCTAGACGTCTGATATGGCGTCGATATGAGGTCCATGCCTCGCAACCATACAGCAGTGTCAACAGTACACGTTAATTGTTGTGTCAAGTGTACACCACGTTCATCTACAGGCGCTTTGTTAGTCTACCAAAAGATGCGCTTGCCTTCCCTAGACGGGCAGAAATTTCATCCTCAATCATTGTGTTTACAGATAAAGTGCTACACAGGTATGCAGTTTCTCCACAACATTCTAAGGGACGTTAGTGATTGGTGGTACTTGGTTGGTTCAGGCTTTGGTTGGAACATTACTTCTGTATTATATAACCTCATTATGAGTCCAAAACGCCGGGCTGCTTTAGCAAAACAGTTAGTAATTGCCTTAATGTCAACGATTGAATGTGCAATAAGGGCACAGTCATCAGCAAAGAATAGGTCTCGTACAAGTAGCTGTGACTTGCTCTTGGCTTTCAGCCGTTGAAGGTTAAATATATTCTCATCAATACGAAACTGGATGTAGACACCGAGCTCTTTGTCGCTGAAAGCATTTTGTAATATGATGGAGAATATAATTGAAAATAGTATTGGTGCGAGGACGCAGCCCTGTTTGGTGCCATTTGTTACGGGAAATGCATATAGGCAAACACACACTCACAAAACACATACATACAGAATATAGTAATACAGTTGGCAGTCGTGATATTTGATACCGGCTAGTGACCCGACTGAGAATATGTATTATTTATATATAAAAAATTCAATTAATGTTGAATCTCGCTGTAGCAGCTGATTTTTTTTAACGCACGCTAAGGCCATTTCTTCGATTGTCCGGTGATGTTCCCGCCATTGTGCTGACATTTTTTGTTGGAACCGACGCCGGTGCTTCGTTTTAAGCCGTATACCACTCCGTCTAGTGCCATATTCCCGGAGTCCAACCGTAGCAAAATATTCGGATATGGCTAGGCTCGCGGGCGTCTCATCATTCATGCGTAGGATCTGGCCGAAGTGATGCCGTCGCATGCGCGTCATATCTAGGGCAGCGACCGGCATCGTTCGCACAACTTCGCGTTGTTTAACCAAGTCTGTGCTATAATATTTGGCAAAAGAATTTTTTGAATGATTTTACCTCATATAATACAAAATGACAGTTGAATTGTTTGAGGTGTAGTCTGCGTTGTCCGCTTTTACTGCTTCACTGGCGGTCGACTTGGAAGGCATACACGTGGTGTCTTGGGAGCTGCCAGGGATATGGTGAACACGTTTGATGACAATGGGTCTCCCTGCGGAGGTACCTTCCCAGCAGCTATTTCACTGACAAAATTAACGCAATCAGATTAGGTGCGGACGGCGAGGATAGACAATGTATCTAAGTGCCCTTCACATCTATCGTCGTTACTGTCCACCACAAAAGTAGATCAACAAATTGGTCAGTATAGCGGCCTGCAAATCGCAACAAATTGGTCAGTATGGTGGCCTGCAAATCGCGCTAGTTGGATCCAGTCGCGACTCATCATGTTGAATAAAGCAACCCTGGATACAAATTACCTCAAGACCTACTGACCAGTGTCGAACGTGTCTTTTGTGTCAAAAAAAGATTTCTTTCTCTGCGGGTTTTGACACAAAAGACAAGTTATTACACGATTTTCCAAACATACACGATAATGAACTTTTATATTGATGGGCACCGTGCACGAATGCGTCTTAAGAGAGATGGAGGAATCAAATTTTGACGAAATTTGGTCAGCATATCAATGGAAATCCATGAGCACAACAGAATGTCAACAGAAAGTCGATGATGTTTTGATTCCAGCAAGCATCCCTTCTCGGCCCTGTGAAAAAGCCTGATTAAAGAGAAATGTTTTCAGATCTCTCCTAAAACGTCCAGAGTCACGTTGGCTTCTTAGCTCTAATGGAAGAGAGTTCCAGAGAGTGGGACCTGCACATGAAAATGCGCGTCGGCCGTACCGTTCCAGGTTAACTCTAGGAACAACCATGAGCAACTGGTCGGCCTACCGACTGAGGCACCACTATCTGATTTCATGGTACAAGCTCCACCCACTTTCAAACGGCTGCTAAAATGACATACGCGAAGTAGGCGTGACGTCACAATCACGTATATCAACCAACCAACGCAACGAATTTTGACCCGTTGGTTGGCGTACGTTATTGTGACGTCACGCCGACGTAGGTATATATCGGCTTTGCTGCGATCAAAGCACATCAGTTTCGTTGCAGTTTAAAAGTGGGTGGAGCTTATAACATGAAATCAAGAAATGGTGAAGTGCGCATGTCTGAACCTATGCAAATGAGGAAAACAGCGCCGCAATCGGAAGTTTATTGTACTGACTACCCGCCGCCAACATCGTTCGGAACCGTACAGAACACCGAAAACGGCACGATTATAGGTCCGTTTATAGGTGTTCTATGAACGGTTAATATAAATGACGCTATAGAATAACAAAAAGTGCATCCTTTCAAATAATCGTCGGGACAGGACGAGCCACGAGGGTGCTAGTGACCGTAGAATTTCATGTTTTGGACGTGTTCCGAGTTGTTCATTTTTCGCTCGCTTATCTATTTTTGTTATTGCTCACACCAAGAACATAATTTATGTGTCACGCATAGAATTGAGTACTGCCATCGTGCCTAACTCCTCTGTGGCCATGAACAGTGGTGTCTTCTTTGGTGATGGTCTAGTCACTCTAATGTGAAAAGCAATGTGCAGCATGTGGTATATTTCCATGTACACAATAATGGCAGAACACGAAATCTTTTGAAAAGGAAAGTGACTGAGATGACGATGCATACATATGTGGTGTCTAGCCTTGATAATGGAAACGGCATGCTGTACGGGAATTTTGACCATCTTCTCACCAGACTCCAGAGAGTACAAAAGCTGCTGCGCAGCACACACCAAGAACAAAGGGGCATGATCACATCACACCTGTTTTCGTCGACCTTCCCAGACTGTCGATGAAATAGCACATTGAATGTAAGTTACTCGTGCGCACGTTCCGCAGGTAACGCGGTCTGCAAGGATGCGTTATACCGGACTAGCAACAATGCCCATCGTCCGGGTGGTGAAACACACACACACACACACACACACACACACACACACACACACACACACACACACACACACACACACACACACACACACACACACACACACACACACACACACACACACACACACACACACACACACACACACACACACACACACACAAACACACACAGACACACACACACACACACACA
>CM034539.1:12544861-12613440 GCA_020002185.1 Paraescarpia echinospica | reverse complement strand
GCCCTTCCGACACCTGCTGAAACCCGATAACCCATTTGTGTGGGACGACCAACTAGACAAACTCTTCAAGGAATCCAAAGACATTATCACTAATGAGATAGAGAAAGGTGTCACAATCTTTGACAAGGATAAGCCGACTTGCCTTGCCACAGATTGGTCCAAGGATGGGATCGGTTTCTAGTTGTTACAAAAACATTGCACTTGCACTAAGAGCATGCCATTCTGCTGCCCGGATGGATGGAGAATCACTCTTGTCGGAAGCCGCTTCACCCACCCGGCCGAATCTAGATATGCCCCCATCGAAGGCGAAGCTCTGTCTGTGGCCGACGCTCTCGATAAGGCAAGATTCTTTGTCCTCGGATGTGCAGACCTCATCGTGGCAGTGGATCACAAACCACTCCTTAACATACTCGGTGATCGGTCACTGGATGAAATACCAAATGCACGCCTGAGAAACCTCAAAGAGAAAACACTCAGATACAGGTTTCGCATCGTACACATCCCTGGAGTACAAAACAAAGCAGCAGATGCCATGTCTCGGAACCCATCGGGTACCCCTCATCCAGACAAACTACACCTCCAAGATGACATCACACCCGATGATGATGATCCATCGAACCTGCCTTCAACCATGATGATCCAACATGCATTCCTAGAAGGCATCCGCACGAACGAGGACACCATAGATCACGAGAACATATATGATGCAGTCAGGAATGCGGCGACCTACGCACTCGAGTCTCTTCAATCCATCACATGGGACCGTACAAGACAAGAAACGGCTAGTGATGAGAATATGCACCTACTCATGTCCATCATCGAAAGCGGCATGCCGAAGTTCCGCCACGAACTACCTGTACCACTCCGTGCCTACCACCAATTTCGTGAGCACCTTCACACAATAGACGGTGTAGTCATCTACAAGGACCGGATTGTTATACCGCCGAGCCTCCGAGAGGACGTCCTATCGGCACTCCACTCCGCACACCAAGGAATATCTTCCATTGCGAGGGCCGAATCATCCGTGTTCTGGCCCGGGATAACCCCAGCCATGGCTGCCATCCGCACAAACTGTAGCGACTGTAACAGAATGGCGCCATCGCAGCCCAGCGCTCCACCAACACCCCCAGTGTTGCCGGTTTACCCGTTTCAATACGTCTGCTCAGACTTTTTCACCTATAAAGGCATCAGCTACCTGGTCATAGTTGACAGGTACTCAAACTGGCCTATTATTGAAAGGACCACATGCGGTGCAGATGGTCTAATTGACAGCCTACGCCGCTCTTTCGTGACCTACGGAATCCCAGATGAACTAGCATCAGACGGCGGCCCGGAATTTACTTCAACAACGACCCGCCTCTTCCTCAACACCTGGGGCGTACACCACCGACTTTCATCAGTTACATTCCCGCATAGCAATTGCATAGCTGAAATCGGTGTGAAGACCGTCAAACGCCTCATTACCAACAACACTGGTACCAATGGTGAACTCGATACAGATGGGGTCCAACGCGCGATTCTTCAATATCGGAACACACCTGACCCAGATACAAAGCTATCCCCAGCGATGTGTGTATTCGGACGACCGATCAAGGACTTCATACCTATACTACCCGGTAGGTACAAACCACACGAGACCTGGCGAGAGACACTCGTTGCTCGAGAAGAGACACAGACACATGAAAGCCGCTGAACACTGGTCAGAACATACGAAACGACTACCACCCCTCGTCATCGGCGACTTCGTGAGAATACAAAATCAAACTGGCCCTCACCCCACGAAGTGGAACAAAACGGGCCAGGTCATCGAAGTACGTCAATTCGACCAATATGTAATCCGAGTCGACGGATCTGGGAGAGTAACAATCCGGAACAGGAAATTCCTGAGGAAATACGCGTCAGTACGCATTGCTACACCACGTCTTACCATTGATGAGGACCTTCAGCATCATGCATCACATCGCACTTCACAACCTCAACCTCGACGACAGAAGGAACCCACACACATCACACAACACACCATCGCAACTCCTGAAAGATGGAAGGACAATGTGGAGAGCCCCAAGAAAACTGTATCACCGGCAGTGGCTCCAACGGCGTCAACAGATGTCGCTCCAGACTTGGGGGGAGATAGAACAATATGAACAATGAGATACTAAATGCTCCCTATGTGACTATGACTCGCACTTGCGCACAGACTGTATTGCAAATGGCGAACACAACAACGTACCAGTTTGAACATGTTTCTTTATTGTTTGTCATGTTTACAAAGTTCAGTAAAGTGGCGTAAAACAAATAGACAGAGTTCTTATCTAGTAGTAGTAGTAGTAGTAGTAGTAGTAGTAGTTGTAGTAGTAGTAGTAGTAGTACCCAGTTAGCACAACTACGGCGGCCGAGAGCGGCAAACTTGTCGGCATCAGCCTGCGGGCCGAGGGAACTTTGTCCGACGGCTCGCCTTCGGGCCGAGGGTGGTTCATCGTAGTCCATTTGACAGTCATATGTATAAGGTCAAATGAAGGTCAAATTTGACCTATCGGTGGACAATGAATGGAAACATGCACATCAATGGATAATCTTACAATATTTGACACATTTGTTCGTGAGAAAAAACAGTAATCAGTCATATTTGAAACACGTATAGTCACATCTGTTACACATAGTGTATCGTGCAAATATCATTATGAACATTGGCATTCATATTTCTTTGTGAGGGAAATTCTTGCATTAAGTAATCATGTACGAAAGTCACTGTAGAGTTGTAACACGGATTGATATCCATAACTAACTATAGATAAAGGATAGTTTCACACAATGCTATGCTATAAGCGTAAGGTTTACGCTATCTTAGTAACTGCATATATCGCCTAATAATCTTCACCTTTGATCTATTCCCACTCATCATCCAGGTAATCAGGACCAGCAAGACCATCCTCAACATACTCATCGCCATCACCCTCCTCATTTACATCCTCATCCTGTACACTATCATCCTCAAAATCGTCCTCCTCAGCATCCTCCTTCTAGATACCCTCCTCGTCTTCAGCCTAAGCCTCTTCTGTCGTAGTGTACGGATTACAGCAGCCCTCTTCACCAGAGCAGTTGCGGTATGACGTGCACGAAAGGTGTTCTTTGTCGCAGCCATAAACCTCCGTGCTGCACTTCGTGCCCTGTGTCCTACTCTCACAATGAATCACATCACCCAGGTGTGGTGGACCTAGGTCATCCTGAGCAGTAACAGAAGAGGGAACACACCGGGTGGGGCTTGTTGGCCTGCCGCTTTCCACAGTATGACCTGCAGATGCACCCGCAACACGTGTAGGAACATGCTGAGTGGATGTTGGAGGCAGGACCTTGACGTTGGGACTTTTCTTCTTCTTGGTGAAGACTGAAGAGTGTGAAGCGGGCAGACTCCATGGATATCCCCGGTAGCTGACCACACAGAACGATGAAGAAGGTTTTGCATTATACACTACCTGTAACATATATGACTATGTGTTTCAAATATGACTGATTACTGTTTTTTCTCACGAACAAATGTGTCAAATATTGTAAGATTATCCATTTATGTGCATGAATAAACTAAAATATAACTTAGTAGAAGTTTCCATTCATTGTCCACCGAGAGGTCAAATTTGACCTTCACCTGACCTTTAGCATCTGATATTGACTTGAACTGAAAAAATAACAACAGAAATGGATTCTACGCACCCCATAAAAGAGGTAGTATACACAATTCTAGGAAAAGTGGTGCCGCCGAATATCTTCACATCTTCCTTTACCTTTTGGCTGTCTCGGTTGGCTCGAATGAGGGGTTGGATTTTTTTCTTCGAACGGGGACAGTGCTGTTGACAATTTTGTTTTTTTATGACGCGCCGCTGCTGTCAATTTACCTGTCCAACAGAAATACACATTCCCCGTCTCATAAAATTTACATTTTCACCCGCCATTGACGCTCGCCACAAAAAAACTAACATTCACGCTCACCATTAATGGTGGCAGAACCATGTCTGCTTCCCCCCGGAGAAATTCCAGGGCTGCCCCCTCCTCCCTGTTCCCGGGCCTATGCGATACTGTGCCTATGGTTAGCCACTCATGGGCCGACTGTTCCTTATTTTGCTAAATGTGTGTATATGTGTGTTTTCAAGTTATAAGACCAAATTATACATATACGCTTATGTATATTCATTTGGTCTTATAACATGTCAAGTTGAACATTTCAATAGTAATCATCATGCATTGTCTCTCTAATGATAAAATGAGCATTACTCAATAGTAATATATCATTTAGGAACAAAACAAATGTAAAACTGCTTCAAAAAGAGAATATGTGTCGAATATCCCATCCAAATATTATAAAATTAAATACGCACACAACTCCAATGTACATGACAAACACATCATTTAATACCAAAAAAAATCAAAAGCAAAGTTCCACTTACTGTCCAATTCAAATATTTTATAAAAAGGCTGCTTAATTAGTATTGCCCATAAACTATTTTCTGCTACATCCAGCTGCATTTTCCATCCGGTGCTGTATAACACAATTCCCGTCAGAGGCAGTCTTGAAATAGTTCATAATGTTCTCTTGATGTTGTAGTCAGTGGCAAGTTACCTACAAATCACTTCATTCTTTCTGACAGCATCTGGAATATTAACGTCCAAATATGAAATTTCTTCAACGAATGTTCCGCATTGTACAATGCCTAGTATCTATAGAATGTATAAAATATTAAACAAAACTTGTCTCATAAGAAGGCCACATAAACTAATTTTATTTACTTTAATTTTATAAAATAATTCCCGGTATCTCATCAGCATGCGAATTAAAAAATAGGTTCCACAACACTTTATTTTTAAATATAATTATCATCTGATTAAATATGCATGCAATAATTATCGCAAAAAAAGGAAAACTATATTTCACACCAGGCCAAAGGAATGCACATACTACGGATATGCAGCTTGTAAGAAATACACTCAGTAGACATCTTAAGACTTTTATGTTGTAGATGATGAGTTGAGTTGATGATCAACATACGCACATTTACAAAAAATCGCACCTCTCATTTACTTTTAACAGAGTTCTGATGAGAAACCTGGAATTGTTTTTATAAGGCCTAAAAGCAAACGTCGTAAATGGCAGAAATTGTGCGGGCCATAAACTGACAGGAGGCGCCTAGTGTAAGTACTTCATCTGTCACACATTCACACTGTCACACTCACAAACAGGAACACACAGCATAGGGACAGCATATGTTTTGATGCTGATGAGACATCATCATCATCATCATCATCATCAATACCATGATCCATAAGCCATGGCATAGGGCAGCTACAATCATCACATCAATCATCAGCCTCAGGTTATTCGGCCGCACGTTCTACTAATTCTGCTTCATGTTTTACAATGGGAATACCGGTAACTAGTTTCTGCAGTATACACTGTTTGCCAATGAAGTAATTCCAAACTTAATGTATTTGAAAAATCTAGAAATATACAAAGATTTAGGGGAACGGCGTGCGAAACGGGCCCCTTAAGTGAGATTTGTCATCAAGTTTACATTTTTCATTCTAATCAATTGTTCTCTAAGGGATCATCTTCTCCACTTATCTGACTACGTTTGCGCTAAAATTGTGTGTATTTCTATTAAAGTTACCGTATCTACGGGGTGTTTCAGAACATCACTCGATTTTTGACGCGATAAAAAGTCGAGTCTCGAGTCACCTCTGAAAATTTCAAATGAAATCTCGTCACTATTTTTCGTCACTCAGTAATAATCTTACATATATAGGATCGATAGCGTAATGACTCGAGACTCGACTCGACTCGACTCGAGAGCTTGCGACTTGCCAACAAGTTAAAGTTAACATTTTTTCCCGAAGGAAATTTATATTGATACGGTCATATGATTTACTAAAATCTACAAAGCATGCAAACGTTTCCTGTCTGCATTTCTTTCTAGTGTTGATTATGTTTGTTTTCCTCGACACAAGTTATAAGACGGTAGTAGTAATAGCGGTGGTTCAGCGGGGATGGAATGATTATGAGTAGTGGAAGTGGAGGTCAAAGGTCAAGGTCAAGTACCCGGATGTAGGTCAAGGTCAATATCAATTACCCGGATGTAGGTCAAGTACCTGGATATAGATCAAGTGGCGCCACCTAGCGGATAGTTTGTGAACTCCCAATAGCGTATTTATCGTAACTAAATGGTACGCGTAGCGCCCCTAGCGGAATTTTCCGAACTATTTATCCCTGGCGGATATTTTTCTACAAACAACAGTGGTGCCACCTTACGGACAAGGTTTGGACTAAATGTAGGAGTACTGCCTATTTTGGTGCGTCTTATTTATGAAAATTGGCGCCCCTTGGTGGATAGGTTACGAACTAAAATACAGTACAAATAACTCCCCCTAGCGGATTTCAGTGAACCAAGTATCGATATTGCTTAAGTTCGTGTCTCTTGTTTCTTTTTTCTCTTTTTACTATAAAAACAGGCCAAAGACGTCAATAAATAGGTCAGTGACGTCGTTAAATAGGCCACTGCGCATGCGCAATTGTGTCTTTTCTGATGTCCCATAGGTTGTCGACCATTTAATAAAAATAATAATAATGTATTTATTTCAGACAATCATGATGTCCATATATACAAATACATGAATAAAAGTATGTAAATAATATAAAAATACATAGATAAGAACAATATGTTTAAAAATTATATAAATCCCGGACCCACTGGTGCCGCAGTTTCGCATTTGTTTAGGTGTAGGCCTCTCCTAACCTATACATTTACAACTTTAACATAGGTCCAAACCTGACGAATAGATAGAGAGAACTAATAAAATAAGTCAAATTATGGCATATCTGATCACCATACATATCTACGACCTTCCCCTCACCCTGTTTGTAAATGTTTGCCTATCAATGTCTCTTATTACTTGCATATTGTATACCTATGTATGTTATTAATGGCAGACGTGAAGTGATTCCTGAACATGTAACATTCTTTGAGACATTTTGTGCGCGAGGTGAGTTGGTTATACAGGTGGTGATTTGGTTAGACCTTGTTTTGAACTTGCGCATATGTAATATAATTCCATCATTTGATCATCAACAGTGACATCATTAAACTATAAACTGCTACGCGTAGTAATTTTGTACGCGAGGTGAGTTGGTTATACAGGTAGTGCTTTGGTTATCCATTGTTTTGAGCTTTCGCGCTTGAATATAACCCCATCATGTGACGTCATGGTCATTGACATCGTGTTATAGCGAGTGAAAAATTTCCCTGTCAAATTTCATTTTAGAAGTTTCTTTGGTAATTTTTTCAGCACACTTCAAAACTGACGCTACTAACCGGTATAAGCTGGTATGAACTCGTAATGAATGCTCTGTATACATAGATACATGGATAGAGACAGACACAGAGACACACATAGAGACAAACATAGATACATACATAGAGACAGACATAGAGACATAGAGACAGACATAGATACATACATTCATGCATAGAGACATTGAGAGAGATATAGATACATACTTACATAGAAACATACATAAAGACAGACATAGATACATACATAGAGACAGACATAGAGATATACATATATACATACATAGAGACATACATAGATACATACATTCATACATAGAGACATAGAGACAGATATAGATACATACATACATACATACATACATAGAAACATACATAGAGACAGACATAGAGACAGACATAGATACATACATAGAGACAGACATAGAGACATAGAGACAGACATAGATACATACATTCATGCATAGATACATTGAGAGAGATATAGATACATACTTACATAGAAACATACATAGAGACAGACATAAAGACATACATAGATACATACATAGAGACATACATAGATACATACATAGAGACAGACATAGATACATACATAGAGTCAGACATAGATACATACATAGAGAAAATACATACACAGAGACAGACATAGAGACATACATAGAGATATACATATATACATACATAGAGACAGAGACAGACATAGATACATACATTCATACATAGAGACAGATATAGATACATACATACATAGAAACATACATAGATACATACATAGAGACAGACATAGATACATACATAGAGACACACATAGAGACATAGAGACAGACATAGAGACAGACATAGATACATACATTCATGCATAGAGACATTGAGAGAGATATAGATACATACTTACATAGAAACATACATAGAGACAGACATAGAGACAGACATAGAGACATACATAGATACATACATAGAGACATACATAGATACATACATAGAGACAGACATAGATACATACATAGAGTCAGACATAGATACATACAAAGAGAAAATACATACACAGAGACAGGCATAGAGACATACATAGATACATACATAGATACATACATAGAGACATGCATAGATACATACATAGATACATACACACAGTGGTGAAAGACTGTTTGAGTGTATGTCTCTATGTATATATCTATGTACATCTCTACGTCTGTCTCTATGTATATATCTATGTATGTATCTATGTATGTCTCTATGTATCTATCTATGTATGTCTCTATGTTTGTAGCTATGTCTGTCTCTATGTGTGTATATATGTCTGTATCTATGTATGTCTCTTAGTATGTATCTATGTGTGTCTCTGTGTATGTATCTATTTATGTACCTAAGTATCTCTATGTATGTATCTATGTATGTCTCTTAGTATGTATCTATGTGTGTCTCTGTGTATGTATCTATGTATGTACCTAAGTATCTCTATGTATGTATCTATGTACATCTCTACGTCTGTCTCTATGTATATATCTACGTATGTATCTATGTATGTCTCTATGTATGTATGTATCTAAGTATGTATCTATGTCTGTATCAATGTTTGTATCTATGTATGTCTCTATGTCTGTCTCTATATATGTATCTTCTCTATGTATGTATCTATATGTCTCTATGTATGTATCTACGTATGTCTCTATGTATGTATCTATGTATCAATGTATGTATCTATGTATGTCTCTATGTATGTCACTATGTATGTATCTTCTCTATGTATGTATCTATGTATGTATCTTCTCTATGTATGTATCTATGTCTGTCTCTATGTTTGTATCTATAGCTGTCTCTATGTATGTATCTATGTATATCTCTATGTATGTATCTATGTATGTCTCTATGTGTGTATCTACTGGTATGAACTTGTATATAGCGGTGGTCTGTATCTATGTATGTCTCTATGTATGTCTCTATGTATGTATCTATGTATGTCTCTATGTATGTATCTATGTATATCTATATGTCTTTCTTTATGTCTGTATCTATGTATGTCTCTATGTATGTATCTATGTATATATGTATGTATGTATATATATATATATGTCTGTATCTATGTATGTCTCTTAGTATGTATCTATGTTTGTCTCTGTGTATGTATCTATGTATGAATCTATGTATGTCTCTATGTATGTATGTATGTATGTCTGTCTCTATGTATGTATCTATGTATGTCTCTATGTATGTATCTATGTATATATCTATGTATGTATCTATGTATGTCTCTATGTCTGTATCTATGTATGTCTCTATGTATGTATCTATGCATATCTCTATGTCTGTCTCTATGTATGTATCTATGTCTGTCCCTATGTATGTTTCTATGTAATTATGTATCTATATCTGTCTCTATGTCTCTATGTATGAATGTATGTATCTATGTCTGTCTCTATGTCTCTATGTATGTATATATGTATATCTCTATGTCTGTCTCTATGTATGTATCTATGTCTGTCTCTATGTCTGTCTCTATGTATGTTTCTATGTAAGTATGTATCTATATCTCTCTCTATGTCTCTATGCATGAATGTATGTATCTATGTCTGTCTCTATGTCTCTATGTATGTCTCTATGTATGTATCTATGTTTGTCTCTATGTGTGTCTCTGTGTCTGTCTCTATCCATGTATCTATGTATACAGAGCATTCATTACGAGTTCATACCAGCTTATACCGGTTAGTAGCGTCAGTTTTGTAGTGTGCTGAAAAAATTACCAAAGAAACTTCTAGAATGAAATTTTCCAGGGAAATTTTCCACTCGCTATAACACGACGTCAATGACCATGACGTCACATGATGGGGTTATATTCAAGCGCGAAAGCTAAAAACAATGGATAACCAAAGCACTACCTGTATAACCAACTCACCTCGCGTACAAAATTACTGCGCGTAGTAGTTTATAGTTTAATGATGTCACTGTTGATGATCAAATGATGGAATTATATTACATATGCGCAAGTTCAAAACAAGGTCTAACCAAATCACTACCTGTATAACCAACTCATCTCGCGTACAAAATTACTGCGCGTATCAGTTTAATGATGTCATACAGGGTGCGCGCGCTCACGCCCGCAACAAACAAACAAGTCCAGAATGTATGTATCTATACCTGTCCCTACAATCACTGCCCTTGGCATATATGTGTAAGTTCAAAACAAGGTCTAACCAAACCACTACCTGTATAACCAACTCACCTCGCGCACAAAATGTCTCAAAGAATGTTACATGTTCAGGAATCACTTCACGTCTGCCATTAATAACATACATAGGTATGCAATATGCAAGTAATACGAGACATTGATTGGCAAAAATTTACAAACAGGGTGAGGGGAAGGTCGTAGATCTGTATGGTGATCAGATATGCCATAATTTGACTTATTTTATTAGTTCTCTCTATCTATTCGTCAGGTTAGGACCTATGTTAAAGTTGTAAATGTATAGGTTAGGAGAGGCCTACACCTAAACAAATGGTCGACAACCTATGGGACATCAGAAAAGACACCATTGCGCATGCGCAGTGGCCTATTTAACGACGTCACTGACCTATTTAATGACGTCTTTGGCCTGTTTTTATAGTAAAAAGAGAAAAAAGAAACAAGAGACACGAACTTAAGCAGTATCGATATTTGGTTCACTGAAATCCACTAGGGGGAGTTATTTGTACTTCTCTTTCAGTTCGTAACCTATCCACCAAAGGGCGCCAATTTTCATAAATAAGACGCACCAAAATAGGCAGTACTCCTACATTTAGTCCAAACCTTGTTCGTAAGGTGGCTCCACTCTTGTTTGTAGTTAGCAACATATCCGCCAGTGGAAATAGTTCCGAAACAATCCGCTAGGGGCGCTACTTGTACCATTAAAAATCCGCCACTTGACCTACACCCGGATACTTGACCTTGACCTACATCCGGGTATTTGACATTTGACCTCCACTTCCAGTACTCATAATCATTCCATCCCCGCTGAACCACCGCTATTACTACTGAAGGTCATTTAAAATAGAGTAGTATATTTTATACACATGAGAAATAAACGCAATTCCTCTACAGTTCAATGGCACTCGCGGCGTTACAATGCCCCGATGCCACGCTTCAAGAACCAAGCTGTTGTCAAAACATTGATTAAATAGCTCGTAATAGAAGTCTGTAGAATTCTCATTACACAATGTTTCGACTGGAATGCCGTCATCACCAAACGCTTTGTGTTTCTTGGTCTTGTTTAAGGCCAGGCAAATGTCCTCTTTACAAATAAGCCCATTAGATTTTTCATTTTTCGTCCGGCATCTAACCACTGTCGGGCTGCTAGTCTTCTCCGGACCGCTGTTTTTTTCCGACAAAAACAGGAGATAATGTTAGGGTAGTATGTTCAATGGATATATACGCCTAATAAGTACTAGCGCTATCGAAACACAGCAGGCTGCGCTCACCAACATATGTTGGATAACTACAGTAACTGGCCCATATCATAGTAAAATAAACAAACAAAAATTAACTACAATATATGTGTATTACTGTTTATTAGTGGACACTTCTGTGTACAGTAAACATCTGCGCAGGGTGCACATTCTGAGTACATCATGCAAGTCTGTATGCGCACAGATAGATATGCTTTTGTGAAATATCAAGCTCAATAATTCGTCCGCCACTAATTCCAGATCAGTGGAGTCGATGTCTTTCTGAGCTGACCTGTGGTCGTTCGGAATTTTGACGTGATGCGAGCCAGCCCTAAACGACATTGTATGATTGCCGCTTTTAAATGAAACACCATTTATCAGACTGAACGAAACAGGGCCGTCGTTTATTATCTGATCCGACCAGCACCGGAGAAATCCGAAGTCAACGGGATCCGTCCGTAATACATAGGCTACGTATGTATATAACATGCAGGGAGCGGCTATATTACATACACATTACGGGTTCGACCATTCTCGAGTAGAACGGCAGGTATTCCGCAAAGTGATCTCTTTTCTGCAAGTGTGTGACGACGGGGAGAGTAAGCAGCAAATCTGGAACAACTGTGGCTTCGCTGTTGAAGATGTCGGGGTGGAGTTTTCGAAATGTCACATCTATGCCATGGCGATCTTGAGCAGAACAAACTCGCCATGGCCCACCATCGTTACGTCCTCTGTGTCATACTTTCAGTAGATGCTAAAAAACACTTGTTTGAGCAGCTCCTGATTATTCCCGGGAGTAGTAAACGTCAAGGTCGTTGCTATAACCACGCTGAAGTGCTGTCTATTCGTTTTCATCTTGTTGGTTAAATAGCCTAGCTGTTATCTTCGGGTGTAGCTGTGACAGCTTTCAAGGTGACATACGTTTCTGACAGAAGCTTCGACGTGCTCGGTGTTGAGTGGGTCGGATTATCGTGCATCGCTTTCTCCTGCTGGGTGCACCGGTTCGTCAATGAACTCCTCTTTTGCCGAGTCCTGGGGATTCTCCTTATTGCCGTTACTGGGCACGCCATCTTCAGCTGACACGCCATAGTCTCCACCATCAGGCCGTGCGCGTTCCAGCTTCTGGCTTAAAAAATCCCCATCGCTGTTCTTAGGTCTTAGGTCGGGTACACCAAACAACCCAATCTTGGGCTAACGCCGTTTTAGGGTATATAGCAGCTACTTTGGCCATTCCGTATATAAGTATTCAGTTTTTACTTACAGTTGGAATAGCACCCGCCGCAGCCATCACCACCAGGATACGCACACAATAATGTTGACTGACATAAAAAAGTGTTTTTTTAACCTAAATGGGCGTACCCAAGATTTATATATTGGTGGGTTTCTAATTGGGTATCACCCTGTATATTGCAGGCCTCTTAGCATGGATGCTTTTTGGGATGCGTTTTGGCGGAAAGCATTTTGGTGAATTTGTATCAAGTGCAAAGGTTTCAGCCGGAGCCTCAGCTCCTGTCCATCGGACTGGCATCGAATTTAACCTACAAAATTATTGTTCCGAACATACACCATCTGGGCAAAATATCTGTGCCCAAATCAACGTATTTGAAATAAAATTTTGGGTAGGAATTAGTTATATGATCTAAATAAAACCGATCAGTAACAAACTAAGTTAGGGAAATGGTCTGTACAGTTACACACGGGTTAAATAATGTCCATCTGAAGATAGCCAGACGAAGGCTGCTTTCAACGACTATGTACTGTCCCCGAGTCTTAATCACACACTGGGCCCTGCCCTTAAATTAGGACCGCGGATTCCAGGTAGAATGCCGGGTAGATGCCGCGAATGCTGGGTAGGCCCTCCGGGCCGCCCGGCAATTATGTCGAGTCCGGGTCGATACGACGCCTATGAGTGGGCCTCTAACGCCGGTTGGTGGTCAATTGTTTTGTTCGTGATTGACAGATAAGGTCAAGTGTGAAAGTCAGTGCTCCATTTATGCATTACCACGTCTTGATCAGTGGATGTGGAACCGTCCTCCAGTATCACTTCCAAGGGTATATCAAGGTTACGTTCTTGTCTTATATAGACGCCTGCATTGCAATAGTAATTAATTATTGTTAATTATAGTAATTGTATAAAGGAGTCTACATGCTTTTTCAAATGAATTGCGGTGTGCGAATGATCATTTTTGAAGTAAAAAAACTATTTAGGAATTAATGATAGGGTCTAAAACCAATGAATAGAGTCCCCCAAATGCATTTGGGGGACTTCCGGTGGTGAATTGATTTGAATTTGGTGCAGCAAACTTGCGAAAATATAAGGATATTTGATCAAGATAAGTGATATTATTGAGCGTATAGCATACATAACGTAATTATAGATATATATTAAGCAATATTTTTTTTTTAAAGTTAGCTAGAGGGAGTAATCTAGGGTAGATTAAAAGTAGGCGATTTGCGAGCGATAATTGGGGACGTTAATGTAATCGGAACGTTGTTTACAAAGTAGGTCACTGGCAAAGTTAGCGTACCGTGAACGACAATAGAATAGCGTTATTTGAGATAATCGGTGTAGTTAGATGAGTAATTAAAACCTGAAATAACAATCTTTTAAAGTGTATAATAGTACACAGGAAACAGTCTTTGTAAAGACTACCTTGTAGGCTTGTATCTAAGCCTAACTTGAATACATTGTCATGGACATCGTATCTAGGTAAGGCACGGTGTGTCACTGTGTGTTAACAAATATAACTAACTATAACCTAAACAATCTGGTGTAAATTGTACACAGAAAAGTCTTTTCAAAGACTACATAAAACTACTTTGAACATAAATAAATTCTGATATGGCACCTTGCAAGCGGCAACTCAGGGCAAAACGACACCTAGTTTGCAACGACTGCCAGAGCTGGGTGGATTTTGCGTTGTCTGGCTGTCCAAAATCATGGGCAGAGACCAAAGATGACGGATTCACCTTTCGGTGTATGGGGTGTTTGAGGGTGGAATGTCTGATGAAGGAGGTGTGTAAGTTGACGGATATAGTGAAGGAGATGGAGGCGAGACTCAACAAAGAAATAGATGGAGCAGAGAGGGATGACGCGGAGAGTGTTGCGAATTCTACAACACCGAAGGAGCAGAGTTGTGACACGGAGACTGAAGAAAGGAGACTGAGAGGAAGGAAGGTGACCGGTGTGAAGGAACAAGACATTGAGAAAACAGAGGGACGGAGGAAAAGTGTTCGGCAGAGGAAGAGAAAACGGGCCAGTGGGGATAGATCAGCAGGTAGTCAGACTGTAGAGAACGAGGAGAGACACGACAGCGATACAGGTGGTGAAGAGGTAGATACCACAGAGGCAGTTGGTAAGACTGTGAGACAGAAGACTGATGGAAGAAGACAGTGTTCAGCAAAAAACAGAAAACATGACAGGCGTGAAGGTGACAGGGGAGAAAGTGACCGTAGTGAATGAGGTAGCCGGGGAAAAGGGACGGAAGAGAGAAGAAAATGTCATGGGAGGAAAGATGAAGGGACGAAAGGAAGTGAGAGTAAATGTGCTAGAAGAGAAGATGACAGGAGGAAAGAGGACAAGCGAAAACGCGACAGGAAAGAAGGGAATGGAAAAGAATGTGACAGGAGAGAAGACGGCAAGAGGAAAAGACAACAACCAGACATATGCAAACCGGAGGAGCTACTCCGAGGCAGTGATTGAGGGGGCAAGGAGAAAAGAGAGTGTTTATGGGCGATTCAATTCTGAGAAAAACAGACAAGACTATATGCGAGGGGAAGGACGTTGTATGTCTACCGGGGGCTAGGATAGAGCATGTGACCGAAAGGGTAGAGAAGGTATTGGGGCATGGCAAGGGAGGGTCTATACTAGTACACGTTGGGACAAATAATGCAGACAAGGAGGGAACAACTGGTATAGTTCAGAAGTACAGACACCTAGTGAGGAAGCTAAAGAAGACAAGAGTGGAACAGGTTATTCTCTCAGGAATGTTGCCAGTAATGGGAGGAAGGGGGGCAAGATACAGAAACTGTAAGAGGATGGCGATCAACGCACTAGTTGAGCAGATGTGTGAGGAAGAGGGCGTGGGATTCATATATTTATGGGGGTACTTTGTTGGGAGAGAAGATATGTACATGAGAGATGGCCTCCATCTAAGTGGAAAGAGGGCAGCAGTATTCTCAGAGAATCTGCTGCGATCTGTTGACAGTGGGACAGGTTGCATCTATTTAAACTAAATTCGCAGGGGGGACTCGCAGAGAAGCCTGAAACTGGAGGCATAGATAAAGGCAGCAAAAATAATTCAGCAAAGAACAGTCTGGAAAACTGTTCTGAAGCTGGGTATAAATGTGTTTGTTTAAATGCAAGGAGTATAGTAAACAAAAGAAATGAACTAAACATTATGGTAGAAGATATTGACCCTCACATAATAGGTATAACCGAATCATGGGCAACCACCGATATATCAGATGCCGAATTGGGACTGACAGGATATGTAATGTTTAGGAAATATAGAATAGGAAGAAGGGGAGGTGGAGTTATTTTATATATTAAAGAATCTATCCAGGCTTATGAAATAAAATTACAGAGAAGCAGATTGCGTAGAAGCTGTTTGGTGTAATATAGTTACAGGAAACTCAACGTTAACGGTTGGATTAGTTTATCGAAGTCCAAACATAAGCATAGAAGAGAATGAAAAAATACAAAACGCTACAAGGGAAGTGAGCAAACGGGCCTGTGTTATTATGCGGGATTTTAACCATGGGCATATAAAATGGAAATCTCTACAGAGTATGGGTAGTGAGGACCACAAGTTTTTAGTTTTAGTACAAGATAGTTTCCTTTCTCAACATGTGCTAGAACCAACCAGGGGAGAGAATGTGTTAGACTTAGTTTTGTCCTCACAGAATGAATTAGTTGACAATGTTAAATTATGTGAGCCTCTGGGAAGTAGTGATCACAACCAGATACATTTTACCATCAAAGTAAAATCAGAAAGAAATAATAAAAAGCAGTTCAGGAGAAATTTCCACAAAGGAAGATATAAGAAAATGAGGAAATATTTAGCAAAGATAGACTGGAATAATACACTGAAGAATAAGACAACAACAGAATGCTGGAATATCTTAAAGAATGAAATAGAGTGCATCGTAGATAAATTTGTTCCCTTCAAAAAAACAAGGGAAACGGACCAGAAAGAAATACTTATCGAAAGAAGCCATTAGAAAAATTAAGTATAAACAAATGATGTGGAAGTCATATAGACGTACTGGAAATGACGAAGACTACAACATTTATAAAGAAGCACTAAACCAAGCTACAGCTGAAATTAGAAATTCAAAGAGAAGCTATGAACATAAATTAGCTTGTAATATAAAACATGACAGCAAGAGTTTTTATGCGTATGTTCGAAGCAAACAGAAAGTTCAGGATAAGGTCGGTCCTCTAGAAGATAGTGCTGGAAATATAATATCAGAAGGATTCTTAATGGCAGAAGACCTAAATGAGTATTTTAGTTCAGTGTTTACCAGAGAAGACACTAGTTCACTGCCAGTACCAGAGGCTAAGTTCAAGGGGGCAGAATCAGACTATTTAAGACAGTTAATTGTAACCCCAGAAATGGTAGCTAAGAAAATTAGGGCTATGAAGGAAAATAAATCACCTGGAGTGGATGGTATTCCACCCAAACTACTAGTGGAAATTGTAGAACAAATTAGCATACCGCTTGCAACAGTTTTCAACTTGTCATTAGAAGAGGGAGTGGTTCCTTTAGAATGGAAAGAAGCAAACATTATACCGTTATTTAAAAAGGTTCGAGAAACAAGTCAAATAATTATAGACCAGTTAGTTTAACATCGGTGATTTGTAAATTATTAGAAAGACTAATTAAAGATCACATGGTGGATTTTCTTGTTAAACATAACTTGATAAACCCATCTCAACATGGGTTTCTAAAAGCGAGGTCATGCTTAACAAATATGTTGTTTTTTTGAAGATATCACTAAGTGGGTAGATGATGGATCACCAGTAGATATCATCTACTTAGATTTTCAAAAAGCTTTCGACAAAGTGCCACATCAGAGATTACTGCTTAAACTAAAAGCCCATGGCATAGGAAATGGTATAATTAACTGGATAGAAAAATGGCTGATTGACAGAAGACAACGGGTAGTTGTTGATGGGGAGGCTTCAAACTGGAAATCTGTTTTGAGTGGGGTTCCACAGGGATCAGTACTGGGACCTATATTATTCTTAATATATATATAAACGATTTGGACGATGATATAGCTAGCAAGGTGTTGAAATTTGCAGATTATACAAAAGTGTTTAGAAGGATTAAAAGTGATGGGAATAGACAGCATTTACAAGATGATCTTGACAGGTTGATCAAATGGTCTGAAAAGTGGCAAATGTTGTTCAATTTTGGGAAATGTAAATGCCTCCACACAGGACATGGGAACGAATATGTAGAATATACAATGGGGGGAACTACTGTAAAAGAAACAGACTTAGGGCTGACAATTAGTGCTGACATGAAGGTTTCAGAGCAGTGTGGAATTGCAGCTTCAAGGGGAAATCAAATCCTTGGATTGATTAGGCGAAATATAGCATATAAAGAAAAAGAACTAATAATACCGCTGTACAAAACAATAGTTAGGCCTCATTTAGAATATTGTATACAAGCGTGGAGGCCATACCGCAAGAAGGACATAGATATGCTAGAAAGAGTACAGAGGAGAGCGACTAAAAATGATACCAAAACTGAGGGATCTTAGTTATGAAAAACGCCTAAAAGAATGTGGTTTAACAACACTAGAGACCAGGAGATTGAGAGGAGATCAGATAGAAGTGTTTAAAATATTGAATGGTTATGAAAATATTTATAGAAATATGTTTTTTTCAGTTAAGAAAGATAGAAAGACTAGAGGACATGAAGTTACATTAGTAAAGGAGCAGTGTAGATTAGACGTGAGAAAGTTTTCATTTTCACAAAGGACTGTGAATGAATGGAACAGATTATCTGATGATTGTGTGGGTGCTAGTAGTGTGAATATGTTTAAAAATAAAATCGACACATGCCTCAGAAGGGATGGATATATGTAGATAAAAGGGTTGGACTCTCGATAAGCCAAAGGGCTTCCTTGTCCACCTGCCATCTAGAGTTAATTCTCTGGATGGCAATCTTGTTAAATCTTGAATACCAAATTCATTTAGGGAAGTTACATTTTCCTTTAACGAGCGCGGACAGTGTCTGTCTGACGATAACTACACGGGAGCTGCTTTCTCCGACTACCCGGCCTCGAGTCTTGATCGATAGCCCCTGTCACACGAGCCGCGGAAGCTGGACAGAATGCTGAGTAGATATCGGGTATGCCGTTTAGGCACTGAGGGCCGCCCGTCATATTTAATGCTGAGTCTGGGTCGATACGACGACTACGTTCAAAAAATACATAACATAGGCGTGTCCAGGGGGCCAGGGGGCACGTGGCGCCCCTAGACATTTTGAATTTAGCCGCGTTATACCTGCGCTAAAGTGGCATGCCCCCTAGATTGGTTGAATGTGCCACCGTAGACATGTTGAGTGTGCCACCGTAGACATGTTGAATGTGACACCATAGACCTTTTGAATTTGCCACCGTAGACCTGTTGAATGTGTCACCGTAGACCTGTTGAATGTGACATCGTAGACCTGTTGAATGTGCCACTGTAGACATGTTGAATGTGCCACCGTAGATATGTTGAATGTGTCACCGTACGTAGACCTGTTGAATGTGCCACCGTAGACCTGTTGAGTGTGTCACCGTAGACCTGTTGAAAGTGCCACCGTAGACATGTTGAATGTGCCACCGTAGACATGTTGAATGTGACACCGTAGACCTGCTGAATGTGCCACCGTAGACCTGTTGAGTGTGTCACCGTAGACCTGTTGAAAGTGCCACCGTAGACATGTTGAATGTGCCACCGTAGACATGTTGAATGTGACACCGTAGACCTGCTGAATGTGCCACCGTAGACATGTTGAATGTGCCACCGTAGGCCTGTTGAATGTGTCACTGTGTGTGTGTGTGTGTGCGTGTGTGTGCGGATGTATATATGTATGTATGCATGCATGTATGTATGTACGTATGTACGTACGTACGCATGTATGTGTGTATGTATGTATGTATTGGCGAGTTTGTATGTATGCATACATACATACTAACTCGCCAATACTGGCTTAACTCTGGATCAAGTGGTACAAACGGTTCTCTCGATAAAGAACAAGTTAAACAGTTCGCAGAGAATCTGCCTAGAATTGAGGCTGACTGCGTCTACATGCAGTCCACTAAAAGAACAACTGATAAGAGATCGCATCGTTGTAGATTTGCTGGCAGAAGCACTTTCAGACAGCTCGCATCCCAGTTTGAGAGCGTATAGGAATAAGTCTGCGGACAAAACTGAAAGTGTACAGAGTGGTTAAATTGTCATTCCATCACTACAGTATGCGACCGAGACATGGACCGTGTACCAGCGCCGTGCCAAAAAGCTAAACCACTTTCACGAGAGTTGCTGAAAATCAAGTAGCAGGAAAAAGTACCAGACACATAGGTGCTCGCCCAGGCCGACCTGCCAAGCAGACACAGCTGTTATGGGCTGGCCATGTTGTCAGCATACCAGACACACGTCTCCCAAAGAAGGTGCTCCATTGTGATTGGCAAACGGGACCCACTCTGGCAAATGGCAAAAGAAGCGACGTAAGGACACAATAAAGACATCCCTCGAAAACTTCAATATTGACTGCAAGTGTTGGGAGAGAACGGCACGTGAGTGACAAACATGGTGCAGCGATGCAAAAGCGGGCGCTGTGTCTTATGAACACGGACGTGTTGCATACGCCAAAAGAAGGCTCAGCGAGAGAAAGTATCGACGAAATGACAATAGGGGATGATGAACTGTGGTCTTCTTCGCTTAGCGAAGGACGAATAATACATGGGAAATACCAATGTATGGACAGATGCCTTATCATCGAATGCTGCCGCGACAGAGGTCGTCTCTGTTAGCAATACGCCACACATCACACAGCTCTTAATTCTCCGGTATAGGACACAATGGCGACCATCTGACCGACAATCGTCAGCATATTCACAAACTTGTGTCGCACCTGTACCGAAGTAGCATCATGCAAGGTCTACATTCTACAGTATGGTCCAATTATAAATAACCAATATAAAGTAAGTTGAAAGCCTAAGTTTACTATGCAAATGGGTAGACCTAGGGTATATTAAAACGCCAGATAGTTTGCAATGGAAAGTGGTTCCCAAAATATAGTCTGGTGGTCATTAGCCGTCCATCGCCATAATCCCCACTGTGGTCCTTCGATCCGAGGTCATGCATGAATCTCGCTAGATTTTGCCGCTAGATACGGCACTGTCCAGTTTATGACTAACGAGCATGAAATAAGTAAGTGGTATATATGGATCTATTTCGCAGCTGTTTCTTCAGATGTATGAAAACGGTCTTTGGCCAGCCCAGTATATGTGAACTTATATGGTCCGATTCGGTTTCGATGTGGTGTTAATGTCGCTGCGTCATCCGCGAAAACGAGACTGCGTAATCTTCATCCGGGTATTTTGGAAGTCCACGGAAAATGGAGACGTTGGTGGGTTATGGCAGCGAAGAAAGCGAAAATTCACCGCAAATAAAACGTGAATCGGAGGTATAACACATTTATCATCAGTATAACTTATGAAGTATTGATCGCACTTTGTTGTGTAGGTGAATTTGTATCGATTGTTTAGAAACATGTACGTGTTTGGACTGGAGCAGGCCTGGGCCGGGGTCAAATACATTTACATTGCAATGTAATGAGTAATGACTATTATTACTTTGATTTTGTAAGTTTGTTTCCTTCTGTTACTATTACATTTGAAGCAGTTACTATGACATTTTTCATATGAACATTTTATGGTACAATGCACTGCATGCATAAATACAATAAGACAGTAGTACAATTGTTTGACTCGTCACAGTCTCAAGAGCAGCCTAGGCCTAGGCTAGACTAATAGAAGAAGTTAAATGGCACCATTATTGTGTCGATGTCGTTACGGAGTGACGTCATGGAGTGACAACTTTGTAATTAACTTTTATAAAATAGTTCTTAATTATTTAAATAGTAAATAACATGTACTTGTTAAATATAAGTAGTTATTAGATGGTAGGAGCTTTGTTAACTTTAACTTATTTTTTGTATAGAAAATCTAAAAAACACTGAATTATTTGTTACAGAGTGACAAGTCACGGAATGACAAGGGGTCATTATAAAATTACAATAATTATGCAATTTCCAATCAAATAATTTTATAGATTATACGATATCATATAAGGGAATAAATTCATAATCCATTGTAAGCATATACAAGGGTGAACCCTCTGTTTATCAGTGCTCTATTCATCTTATGAATACATGCCTGGGATCATGTCAGCTTGAAGGCGCACAGCTGGCCTGGACCAATCCACTATTGGTAAACGGGGGTGTGAGGTTGTGAATGGTGTGAATGAATGAATGGGTATCTACTTGTTGACATGGCTTTGATGTTGGAATTGTTTCAGTGCTGTTGGAATTTGGAATTGGACTCGAAGTCGGTCAGGCTGTGAAGACTTGTAACTTATCAAATATGTGAAATTAAACAAATTAAATTAGACGTCCTGTCAATCAAATGCAATCAAATACTTACAGAAAACTACTACATACAGATCAAAAAGAGAACGAATGGTTGAGCTGTTACATGAGCAGGTATTTACCGAATGTGTGAAGAAAACTATTTGTTTAGACAGCTGTTGCATCAGTTGGTATACAGATCAAAAAGAGAACGAATGCTTGAGCTGTTGCATGAGCAGGTATTTACCGAATGTGTGAAGAAAACTAGTTGTTCAGACAGCTGTTGCATCAGTTGGTATACAGATCAAAGACAACGAATGCGTGAGCTATTACTTTACTTACCGAATGTAGTAGAGTCTATTTTTGGTTTTTACTTTTCATAAAGTATCGATCAGAAAATTATCATATGAACATAACATTTTACTAGTTTATTTCACTACACACGGAAACCTAATAATGGCAAAGATAGCAAACGGAGCACCATCTGATCTAGCTAAACACCAACATTTATACCATACATCTACAGATATCGTTGATCGAGGCTGTATTTCACAAAATCTTTCAGTTTCGTCGACGTACAACTTGCTTCCACTCACGGATCATATCTGATGAACTTTGGAAATAGTAGACCATTATCACTCGGACTCACTCGGCAGTCTTCCAAGATATTGAAAGTTAGCCGATCAGCCGATCCTGATCGGTGACAACTTTCAAAACTTGTAACTGGCTCTCCGGTAAATCTATGGTGATGATTGATAAACGGTATATTCAAGTTCAGAAGTGTTGTATCTCTGTAAGAGTTATTTCAACAATAAGAAATTGCGAAATGGTAATATAAAATTTAGGAAAAATATGCGTTTGTTTGCTGATGATACGTTGAATGTTATCTTCGTTTGTAAAGTACATAATATTGACGTTCATAGTGTTATTATATATATATACCATAATAAACAAAAACAGTTTTTGCAACATTATAAGAAATAGCAGGGAAAACAATTGTCTCTATTGTGTGGTTCCACTTCAAATGTACTGAATACATGGATTACAGCAGAAACCACTTCAACGGGTCATGTTCACACTTCTTTGATGTTGCGTCTACGACACCCCTATTTTGCAAATGGTCTTCTCGCTCCTCGCAGATCTTGTCCGACGTGTTTTGGCGACATGAAATTGGTTCCACGCGCTCAGCTGAGCGACCGATTTGCATGGCACTGTAAGAACTTCAAGTGTGGATCTCGATCCTACCACTTCGTGAGGGCAGGCAGTTTCTTCACCAAGACCCGCATACCCCTGCAAAAGTACATACACATCCTCTATCTGTGGGCCCAGAATTCTCCAGTGAAGACGGCTGCCGAAACACTTGGCGTCTCTCGGCAGTGTGTGCAGCAGCATTTCCTCTTCCTGCGTGAAGTCTGCTCTACATATCTTATCGACAACCCGTTAGCTCTCGGCGGTGTTAACGTGATCGTTCAGATCGACGAGTCGCTCTTCCGCCACAAGTCCAAATACCATCGTGGTCGCGCCCCTGCCGCCGACCAGTGGGTATTCGGCGTTGTAGACACTTCTACTACGTCTGGAGTGGGCTACATGCAACTCGTGCAAGACTGACGAGCAGTGACGCTGATCCCCATCATCGAACGTGTCGTGTAGCCAGGATCAATCATCCACAGCGACCAGTGGGCTGCCTACCAGCAACTGGGCCAGAACAACAATTACATATTCGCCACAGTCAACCACAGCAAGAACTTCTTTTCAGAGCCCACACAAACAGCTCTTTTCGTTTAATCAAAGCCAAGTAGACACCCATTCATTCACACCATTCCCCAAAGCCATTCACAACCTCACACCCCCGTTTATCAATAGTGGATTGGTCCAGGACAGCTGTGCGCCTTCAAGCTGACATGATCCTATGCCTGTTTAGTCACATTACGTCTACTAATTAACTCCTTGTAACTCCTCGGCTTCAAACTGCTGTAAAATTAACTAGAGTACAGATAATTATATATATATTATATTTTTTAATGTGCAAGGAAGAAGACATATTTCCCTTTAATGTGGTTTAAAAAATGTTGATTCCAAAGACCATTTTCATGGAATTGCCCTGTTTTGAAATTCCAATAATCATCAACCTGCCCTCTTGACTGCCACTACCAGAACTTTTAGCAGCAGAACTTTTAGTTCTAGTTCCGTGTTTTTTTCAGCTGATCTAATCATTGTTCAGTTCTTAGCTATATCAAGCTCAGCTATGCGAAAACCAAATTAAACCTGTCTTCTTCACTTCAGATCTGGAGCTCCACCCCACCAAACCATTCTGGTGGCCATCTTGCCCTACTCCTGTGTAACAGTTGTGTCGTGTACCATGGTCATACATTAGAATTTGTACAATCACACGCTAAAAACATAAAAAAATCTTTGGTAATACTGTAACTTATTCTTTTTGCGCTACAGTACAATCCAAAATTTTCTTATTGACAAGGTCAAGCCTTGCCACTAATATTTTGTAAGCAGTAGTTCAATAACTTCTTTTAGTGAGACAGATTTTGGTCTATGTAATGTCGGAAAACAACTTTTATAACCATTTGTTTGCACAAATTTTAAGCTTACAAATTTTAGAATGTAGGTAAAGTTTGTCAATTATCAACATTTATTCATACAAAGCGTTCAAAAGGGAGGGTCTGTGTACTAATGATAACAAAAGTTGGTAGTTTGCGAATTGCATATATCTGTATAGATTTAAAATAAATGGGACGTCCAGAACTATTTCTCACATCACCACTGTTCTATTTGCTATTGGTTTAAACTATTTTACATCGTAAACATTAATTACCAGGGAATGTTGACTCATTTGGTTAGGATGTCAGTTGAGACAAATTTGTAGTAGTAAAAAGTGCCAACTTGTTTGGATCCCAGCCTCGTTTTTGTTTTGAACATATGTGTTAAATGCTGCTGGTTCCTTGTGTAGACACGTGGTCTTGTTGTAGGAGGACAAGGCAGTCACTAAGCAAGCCCCAGGTGCCAGCTTAGCTGCCGAATGGGAAGCCTTTGAAAGTCTACTTGGCGGTTCTGCATTCACACCTGAGGCATCAGCATCAGGCTGGCCAACGAGCGTACCTCAACCTGTTGCTGCACCTAGCTGTTCTGCATCAGGAATACCAGCCCCTGTCAGCTACCCGACTTGTGCTGTTCCAAAGAAAGATAAGTCACATGATGGGGAAGTATCAGAGTCGTCGAGCGAGGGGTCAGATTCATCATCAAGGAGCGGCAAGAGAGCACGCAAACGAGGACAACGTAAGAGCAGTAAAGGCAGTTTGAAGAATCGCGTTTCTAGATCGTTGTCGTCGAATTCCGACTCGTCGAATTCTTCGTATTCGCCGTCGAGGGCAACTACAGACGTCGGTGCTGCAAAGAAGCACTGGTCGCAGCATTCGGACAGTTCTAGTGATGACAGTGACTCAGAACGACAACGCGTGCATAGTTCGGACACTTCAGACAGTTCCGAGAACTCTCCACAAAGGCTGCATGATAAATATAAATCAAGTGATTCAGACGCACCTTTGGACGATGACAAACATAAAGAATTGGCTTCACTGAAATCAGAATCTTGGCTGCAAAGTAAACATACTGCAGAAGAGTCGACAGCTGGTTGTGCGGACTCTAAAGTTGCAGGGGACATTGAGGAACCAGGACAGACAGATGCCTCTGCTTTGTCAAATATAGAAGTGACCCTGAGGGAAAGGCTGCTCAAGATAGCTGAAGAGAACTGTACAGGTAATTATTTGTTTCGTCGGGTGACAATCAGATTGGAGTCGTTAATTTGTAGTTATATGGTTATATATCACATCTGTACTTGGACATAACCAGGTACCTAGCTAGCTAAATGAGGCATTTGATGTATTGTTATATGATATTGTGTTTGTTTGGTTGGTTGTTTCATAACAGCGTAAAACATTGCAGGAGTTGTATCTAGAAAGACAAAAAATGATTCCTAACATAATGGATCTCAATTTTTTTCAATAATTTCCTATTCTCTAGAATCAGATGTTCTTTTAAAGTGATCCTAATTTTGATTACAAGAAGGTTAGCATTAAGAGGTGGTTTCATAAGTCAGAAAATATGTTATGTGTTTTTAGCATTGGTTCAAACTCCTCCATCACCAATATATGGTGCGGGACATTTTTCTTCTTCAAAATAGCTCATCTGTTTGCATTAGTGTTTCATTTGCTAGATGGCCCACTGTATCAGTTTATTTGTAGCATACTGTTACAGTAAAAATCATAACTTTGCTAATACTTATCACACAAATATGAATGAGGTGTCGTTTTATTGCTAAAGGAATGCTTTTTTATAATAAAATTATAAAATCTCTAACATTCGATAATCATGGGGATAACATCATATGAACTTCATCCAATAATTAAAAAAATAAACATTTTATCCTGCTGCCAGATAATTACTGAGTGGATATGTGTTAGCTACCAAATAACATAAAAATTAATCAAATCCGTTGAGAACTTTTATGTTTATAATTTTTTCCAGTATAAAAATAGGCCGATTCTAGCAGCCTGATCCACTTTTGCTACCATCGCACACCAGTGGCATGGACAAACATGGCTCTGCCAAGCTGTTAAATTTTCACCTCAAAAAAACATCCAAAGTCGTTCTACCTATCTGAACTAGTATAATAACCTTATTCATGAATACTGTCAGGCATTTTGTCGAAATATTGACACGGTAACTTGACATAATCCGAAGTAAACTTTCGAAGTGAACAATTCTCTGCAATGATGTCTGCCATTTTGTGTTGTTTACTTCAGCTCTGGGGGGTGTAATGCTTTGTTCTGATTCGTTGAATTTGCTTAGGCAGACGATGTCATTTTTGGCAGATTGGCCAATAACAGAGGTTTCCATTGATACCACGTGTGTGAGGGTTTCAACTTTATGAATGGATATGTAATTTAATTACGCGGGGCATAGTAAAACCGACTTGGTCACATGTTTTGTCAGCTAGGCAGTCACTAGCTGTCGAATCTGCTCATGAATAAATATACACCATCTTGAAAAATCTGTCAGCTATCCAACGATACCAAATGTTCATGTGTCAGTTCCCTAGCACGGAAACTAAAAATGTTACTATTAAGGTAGGTACAGTCGACCGATGAATCGGCCCTGGCCGGTCGCAGGGTTAACATATTTTAGGACTTTGTGAACTGATGCAATCAATTATAAAGGGTAATTTACAAAATGTGTTTTCTTCAGGGGAGGTGTCAAAAGCAGACCAAGTTCGTCGAGGAAGAGAAATCAGCAGCAGTCGCAGTCCAAGTCCGCCCAAGGTGGGTTGTGTGTTTCCGATTGTGTCGAGCAGCAAAACCCTCACGAATTCGTTTCCTATAATTTAGTTAGTATCTGTCCATTGTTACTTATGCCTGTTGACAGACATCTATTGACCAGTATCCTGAAAATATACTGTACATGTTGACAGTTAGATGATGTATTTTATGGTAGGTTATCAGTGTTATCTAGATTGTGTTTCACAGAAGGTAAGTTTGGGAAATGTCAGATGATAGGAGTTAATAGGACCATTGTTGAAACTGCTAGGGTTGTATCTAGACTTGCCTAGACCTTGTGTCGATCATGCTTTGAGATTCTACACTTTTCCTAAGGCTTATTTTCCCAACTGTTTGCATTGCGACCTTTACGATGTGGAAACTCAAATTCATGAACGTTACAAGTGGTGGATCAGAGTTTTTCTGGGTCTTTAAAAAGCAGACATGTGTTTTCTGTGCGGTGTGTAGCCCCCTTTCACCTAAAAAGTTATCCCAAGGAAAAAACCTGCTGCAATCTGGCCAATTCCTGTCGATATTAACACGTTTGTCTATAAACGATACTCAGAGTCAGAATGTGAGCTTGGTAAGCGGGGACCACGTTCTGACACCCGCCGCAAGACAGAAGACACGCCCTCATGGCAGTTAGGGGGCAGCGCTCTCACCAGATGTCACCACATTGCGACCGCTGTCAAAGTATGTTGGAGGGTCAGGCACGTTCGTAAGCCGTGTCGTTTTTTAAATTCGTTAAATCGCCGATGCGATCTGAATGGTACGGCAGTGACTGACTATCGCCTGTCCCAGTTTACCCATTTTATGATAACTAACACGTAACTACATGCCGGTGTCCAAATTGTAGAGAATAGCAAATGCAGAAGAAGGCCACACAACTAAGCTTGGTAGTCTTTTGAATCCAATCCTAAACATTCTAAGAAAATCTACACGGAAACCGTTTTTCGTGAAGTATAGCATGTCTACTATTGCTTGTTTTTTAATTTACATTTAAACAAAATTAAGATTGATTGAATTTATTCAGTACAAATAGTTTGTATTTGGGCGGCAGTGAAATAGTATTGTTTATGAACTTACAACGACCATGCTCATTCTGACATATTTTGCATTTAGCTTAGTGATTGTTTTTTCTTAGTTAACTTATTTTTTTACCACCCAAATTTTGGGGAAAACGGTTTTCCAATTTTGTGTAGTAGCCACTGTTTAAATGGCTACTGGTTAGAGTAAACCTAGAATGAGAACAGGTGAAAGCATAGTTAGATTTGTTGACCTAACAACGGTGAAACAATTCTCCCATCTAACGAACGGCTCTTGTAGTATTATTATTACATTTGCACTGTAACAGGAATACTTGTGTTGTATCATTGGTAAGAATACGTCAGTTTTGATACATTATTACACACCTTATAATTGTGTTACGATTTGAGGAATATTGTTGGGGTATGTTTGATGATTTCTATATTTGTTGGCTCTTCATGCTGCTGATATTCGTATGACAGGCATGAGATTAATTTGAATTTTGTCTTATTACCTGATTCTCACCAACAGCGCAGTGAGTTAAAGGGAAAGCATCGTCGTGGTAGCCGATCACGGTCACAGTCGCGAGACAAGGGTCGCCGACGTGGTAGCCGTAGAAGAAGGTCACGTGAGCGCTCACGGAGAGGTCGAAGTCACAGGTCAAGGTCCAGATCGCATCACAGGCGGTCCGGTTCGAGGGGGAGGAAGACATCGACGTCAAGTGTGACGAAATCACCATCAAAGGAGCGCAGAAGGAGGCTTAGTAGTGTACGTGTCATCTGTCTTTGTATTAGCGACAATGCCCACACTAATAGAATGACTTAGTAATTTGTAAGAGCCTCTGGGTGATTGTCTTAATGGTTGGATCAGAAACAAAGCAGTCAAGGCCTTAGTTTGATATTATGTGCCATAGGGTGCTACATAGCACAGACACAGTGGGACAGGATCACAAAGCATTTGGTAGTTGGATTATGTATCTTTGCTTACAATGTTATCTTACCTTAAGTTCTTACCTCAAGGACGGTCAATAATTGGCCAGGTTGAGCACTGAGACCGTCTCAAGGTTAGTTTTCTGTAGTGGTATTCCATTGTCTATTGATTTTGCTGCTATTGTTGCTGTTGGCGTTATTGCTATTTTTTTCTCTTTGTCTTGTCTTTTCCGGTTTGCCTAGTCTCTAGGCTTGATTGTGTGCGTGCGTGTGTGGCTTGTGCACATGTTGATGATAGTATGTGTCCCTAATTACTTCAATGAACCCCTGTTCATCAGAACCATCCCTGTAGGTGTGCGGGATAGACGGTTCAGTATCCCATACTATCCTGTTGAGGTTGAAATCTCCCATTACAAGAGCATGTGTAATTCCTGATGCTTCTGAACTGTGTCTGAGGGAAGCATGTAGTTGCTTGTCTCTTTGCCTTGCTGTTTCTGGTGTGCCACTTCTGTAGACGCATCCTATTAGATTAGATGTGTCTTATGCATTGAATGTTATCCACACTGCATCTATAAACTGGTCAATGCTTGGGTGGGTATATCGGCATGCCTTGTATTCAGTCCTTATGTATATGCATGTACCCCTTATACCTGGTCGTTGTAGGTTTTTCGTAAAAAGATCAACTCCTGGTATGTGGAGGATTTCCAAGTTTGGTGCATTTCCATTTTTAGGTTTTATCTTGTTGAGGGCAATCACATCGTATTCTTGCGCAATGGTGTGTAGTTCATCATATTTGCTAAGTATCAAGTTGTCAATGTTGGTGTAGTATGTCCTTAGTGCATGAGTTGTCAATGTTGGTGTAGTATGTCCTTAGTGCATGAGTTGTCAATGTTGGTGTAGTATGTCCTTAGTGCATGAGTTGTCAATGTTGGTGTAGTATGTCCTTAGTGCATGAGTTGTCAATGTTGGTGTAGTATGTCCTTAGTGCATGAGTTGTCAATGTTGGTGTAGTATGTCCTTAGTGCATGAGTTGTCAATGTTGGTGTAGTATGTCCTTAGTGCATGAGTTGTCAATGTTGGTGTAGTATGTCCTTAGTGCATGAGTTGTCAATGTTGGTGTAGTATGTCCTTAGTGCATGAGTTGTCAGTGTTGGTGTAGTATGTCCTTAGTGCATGAGTTGTCAGTGTTGGTGTAGTATGTCCTTAGTGCATGAGTTGTCAGTGTTGGTGTAGTATGTCCTTAGTGCATGAGTTGTCAGTGTTGGTGTAGTATGTCCTTAGTGCATGAGTTGTCAGTGTTGGTGTAGTATGTCCTTAGTGCATGAGTTGTCAATGTTGGTGTAGTATGTCCTTAGTGCATGAGTTGTCAGTGTTGGTGTAGTATGTCCTTAGTGCATGAGTTGTCAATGTTGGTGTAGTATGTCCTTAGTGCATGAGTTGTCAATGTTGGTGTAGTATGTCCTTAGTGCATGAGTTGTCAGTGTTGGTGTAGTATGTCCTTAGTGCATGAGTTGTCAGTGTTGGTGTAGTATGTCCTTAGTGCATGAGTTGTCAGTGTTGGTGTAGTATGTCCTTAGTGCATGAGTTGTCAGTGTTGGTGTAGTATGTCCTTAGTGCATGAGTTGTCAATGTTGGATGTTGGTGTAGTATGTCCTTAGTGCATGAGTTGTCAATGTTGGTGTAGTATGTCCTTAGTGCATGCAGTGCTTTGCTGTTTCTTTATTGTGCTGTGTTTCTATGTACATGTGCATTGTGGTCCCGGTTTTCTACTGGGTCTCTATGATTTTGCTTCGGTAGATTTTGTAGGTCTTGTTTGGATTGTCTTCTCTTCTCCGCATCAGCTGAGCCTGTAAGTTTTTTGACTCGGCTCTCTGTCTTGGTGTCAAGTCTGGTCTAATGAACACTGTCTTGTACCTCTCTTTTGAGCTGTTTCGGATTTCTTTGGCTTTACTTAGTACCTTCTTTTTGTCGTTGATGTTTCTCATGATGGCAAGGATCATTCTGGGTTTGCTGGCCAATTCGAGTAACTGATTCTGGTGCGGCATCTAGCTTTAGGCAAGTTGTCATCATCTGTTTGACTTCGTGTAAGTCTTGGCCATTCTCTTTCGTACCATAGATGATCATATTGAGTTTTTTTGCCATGATTTGTTCTCTTTCTGTTATTTCTTCTTTCACTGCTGTGGCCAGGTCTTGGTTGACTTGTGTTGTCATTGTTGGCTGATTGACTGTAGTGTGTGTCTGATGTTGTACCAGCTTGCTGACCTCCTGTTGTAGTGTCTGTATCTGTGTGTTAATTTCCTGTGTGCTGTTCTCTAAATCCTTTTTTGTTGCTTTTTCTTTGAGTGACGTTTCTACTCGGATGATGTGTTTTGTTATTTGTGACATGTATTCTGCACAGCGGTCTTCTATTTCTCTGTCTGTATGTATAGCGTTAAGTGCCTTCGGTTTACATTTGTTGCAGAACCAACCGACATCATACTGTTTCAGAATAAGTAGATGAGCTGTGTCCATTTGCTGGCATTTCGCACACAGTATTTCTAGGCATCTTTCGCATTTTAGCACTTCCTGTTTATGTTGCTTGCACTGGCCACATTTTGGCGACGTCTCTGGTTTGTTTGACTGTACCTGTGATCTATCAAATGTCAGACTGTCTTTATCACTATATGCAGATTGTGGACCAACAGCATAGTTTATTTTACATGGCAAATTTCTTTGAGACGGGACTTCATTTATTGTGACAGTCACCGGGCTGGTACCGGAGACGGATTCGGGCCCGAAGACTGCGGGTGTGGTCGCCGACAACGGCGACGTTGCCGCCGGTGTCGGATTACTGGCACATTGTCTTTGAGAATTGCAATTGGATTGAACACACTGACCTTTAGGTTTCGTTGAGGAAGGGTTGTGATGATGCTCTAACAATTCTTCAATTTCCGTGTCACTTTCCTGGTATTCGTTCAGTTCTATAGTTGTGTTGTCGTCGGGACTGGTTTGCCGTGACTCCGGCCTTGACCTGTTAGCCGATGTTTTGCCTGTTGCGCTGGGCAACCGATCTCTGCCAGGGCGGCCGTTTGCTTCATGATCAAACTCTTTATATTTTTTGGGGGGTTTTACTGTTCTTCCGCTTCGTGTACATTCTGTACCAGTTCCCCCCCTTCTGCCATGGTGATCTTACTTGCTAATTGCTAGTAAATTTTAATGAATTTTGTATTTTATGCCGGAGTCAATCGAGCCCAACTGGTCAAACCGGAACTATTTTGTTATGAGTGTTTTCTACGATTGTGCCAAGCTACATAAACCGTACATTGATCTGTTGTTGATGATTTACACAGGAATTAAGTCATAAAAATACCTGGAGTATAGTAAATAGTCATTAAATATCCAGTACAGGTATTCTAATAATAAGCACTATATATAGGTTTGTTTGAACTTTGCAAACTTACGAGACAACTGCCTGACTTTTAGTTTCACGTTTATTATCTTCTGCTGTTTTAGACTACTGATGACAAAGACGTGATAAAGAGTGACCATAAGAAATCGCCACGGCAACGCTCCAGAAGCAGGTTGCGGGGTCACCGCAGCAGGTCGCGGGGTCATCGCAGCAGGTCGCGGGGTCGTCGAAGTAGCTCACGACACTGCCGGAGCAGGTCACGACACCGCCGGAGCAGGTCACGGGGTCGACGGAGCAGGTCACGGGGTCGACGGAGCAGGTCACATGATGGTCGCAGTAAGAAACGAGGTCGTGGCCGTCGTTACAGTCCCCCAGCACAAACTCATGTGTTTGAGGGATATTCCAGGTATGCCATCTCTGATTTTCTCTTATACTGTCTACTAACCCTGGTAACTATAACATTTGGTAGAGGGGGGTCCAAGGCAGTTTTGTCTGACACTGATATTTTATGCTTCTAACCAAAAATGTTGATATATTGTTATCATCATATCCATGTTTAGGAACTTTCTTCTGAGGAGGGGATCGGGGGCTGAGGCCAGATGAAAGGAATGTCATTGAAATAAATTAAGTTGCTAGGTCAAACAAATGACATTCTTCCAAGAGAGAAAAATGGACATAAATGTTATCTTTTAGTGTAGCTATGTAAATATAAGGATAGCTTTATTCATCCTGGCAGCAAAATAAATTATTGACAAAAATAAAACAAGAAAAACCAAAACTATATCAAACATCTAAATAGCATCATTTGTGGCATCTTTTGGTAAACTAGTGTTGTGTCCAGGGTGTAGAAGAGTAGTTCTTTTTTGTTTCACTGTGTAAAGGCAAGGGTTGGGAAGGGGGAGCAAGTGATGGGAAGGGGGAGCAAGGGATGGGAAGGGGGAGACAGAGTGAGTATGGGGGGATAACAAATTATCTCTGTGCCCAGGAAGTGGAAGAAGAAACGTCCGCTGGAGAAGGGTAGGAACTGCATGATGCGCAGTCCGAGTCGGTCTCCGTCGCGACAGAAGGTGCGGCTCTACAAGCTGCTCAGCCAGACGGCACCACCTGACAAGAGACTTACCTTCAAGGAGAGTCTCCTGCAACAGCTGATGAAGTTACAGAAGGATGCTAACGCAGGCACTCTCACCCTCGACCCCAGCACTCTAGAGGCACTCGGTAAGTCTTAAGCCTTGATGCACCCTCGAGCCCAGCACTCTGGAAGCACTTGGTAAACCAGGTATTAAACTGTTCACCTTGATGCACCCTTGATCCCAGTGCTATAGAGACACTCGATAAATCTTAAACCTTAATGCACCCTATACCCCAGCACTCTAGAGGCACTTGGTAAGTCTTACAACCAGGTATTAAACTGTTCACCTTGATGCACCCTTGATCCCAACAACCAGTGCTATAGAGACACACAATAAATCTTAAACCTTGATGCACCCTATACCTCAGCAGACTAGAGGCACTTGGTAAGTCTTACAACCAGGTATTAAGCTGTTCACCTTGATGCACCCTTGATCCCAACACCCAGTGCTATAGAGACACTCGATAAGTCTTAAACCTTGATGCGCCCTCGACCCCAGCACTCTAGGGGCACTTGGTAAATCTTACAACCAGGTATTAATTAAACTATTCACCTTGATGCACCTTTGATCCCAACACCCAGGGCTATAGAGGGTATTGGTAAGTCTTACAGCCAGGTATTAAAGCAATTCTTTGAGAATTTTAATCTCTATAATGTACACAGTTATTCATTAATCCTGTTAATATGACTAATTGGTGTAATTCTGTGTACTTACTTTATTAAAATTTATGGGTTATTAATCACAAATGACCTTGACAATGTACTGATAAAATAACTGCTTGTGTGCAGTTTCCACTTCGAGCATGCCTTTTATGAATCATGAATGACAGATCCTGTAAAATTTAAATCAGTAATAAAATATTGTCACTTTCGTGATGCGTTTTACAAGTTATATGTGACCCATCTTAATAATATGAGTCGCATGTCGGAAATTTTAAATATCGAGTTATTAGTAGCGTTGGAAAGAGCAGAATCTCTGCTTTCACATGGTGTATCATGTAAGAAGATCTTAATTCTAACTGAAGTTATGGCTTAACAAACACACGTGGGGTCAAACCCAGAAAACGGCCGTCAAAGTTCATGCAAAATATTCGTTATGTTTCATGAAATGTACCTTAATTACCGTGAACAGATCTTGCTAAAATTTCGTCCTCGCTTCCATCCGTGAAGTCTTCCAAAAAATATTTCTCGATCAAACTGTCAATCTGTGCGCGATCACTTCCATCCGAATTTAACAGCTTCGCCACGTTAAACGCCAGTCTTCGCATCTTCTTAATCGTTATCTGGGTCAGCAGTGACGCGGTGGAAATACATGGTGCGCATGCGTGTGTTTACAGATTATGTAAATGACCCATCACTGAACCAATGAGAACAGCTGCCTGGATCACGCAGTTGCCGTTGCTACCACGTGATCCGAATTGTTTACACAGTTGGCCTAAACAGGGGGCGTCTTCCAAGCTCTCTGGAGGTCACAGAATGTAGTTATTAGCATATTTATGCACATATATGGGAAGATGTCGCGTCAAGCTTCGTGGTGATGTCCCATATGTTAGGGGAGTCCCAAAATTAGCAGTTGCAAACGTGCGCAATTACTGACATTTTTTGCGTTATTTTAAGGAAATCGAGCAGAAAACTTTGCACAGCTCTACAAAAATCACATAAAAATACACAAAACAGTGTCAATTAGAGGGTAGCTAGAGTAGCCATCGATAATACGAATACCAAAGAATAATTTTAAGGGGAAATCTCAAAATCGATGGATTCGCGATTTGTTCACATAAACGGCATTTACGGAAAACCAGATTTGCCGACATCCGACTCTTTTTGTTAAGATGGGTCACATATATCTGTAGTTGTGCACAGGTAATATGTACCAATGTTTGCACATTCAGCAAATTTCAGATAATGTAACTAGAAAACTAATAATTTTAGAGACACCTGAAAGCAGGTAAAAATAATGGGTGTGATTTTGGGTGTTTATCCCTTCCTTGTTCATGTACGAGGCTATTACAGACACAAGTTGCTTACCTTTTTTGCAGAAGTAGTCCACTAAGGCCACTTAAATATTGTGTAAAATATAAATACATTTTGAGACACCAACTTTTTTTCCTGAAAATAGTTGATCTGACACAGAATGGCCCATTAATAAAATATGTTCTAATCTTTCTCCTTGATCCCTGTACAGGGATGAGGGTCAGATATAATACTGTCTAACCACGCTCTCTTCTTTCCATAACTCCCTGTTGGCACCCCCCTCGCGCTTTCTTTCATCCTCACACGATCGTTTCATGTCCCTCCTTACACAGTCCTCCCGTGGTTATGACCTTCTCCTGGGTCCTTGGTTTTGTCCCACCTCTGCTCTCTTTACATACATGAAGCAGTAAAAAGTTGTCTATCGACAGAGGCGGCCCACGAGAAACCGAGTAGTCTGCCACTCAACAGCAGCAACCCTCTCCTGGCCATGATGATGGCAGCGGGAGACAAGGTGACCCCACAGCAAGCCCTGCTACAGACCATGGCAGCCATGCACCAGAAGGTTTGTGTCTGTGTGTCACACGTTGTTAGGTTGAGATGTTGTGAAGTCAGTGAATGATAGAATCGCCTCATCCTTTTTCTTCCTTGTTCAACATTGTGCAGTCCGATTTTGTATCAAATGAAATGATATGTATGTGTTTAACACTCGTAAGTTATGTGCACATCAAAAATTGAGAAACGCAATTTAAAATTTTAATTTTTTTTAATGAAAAATATGCCCTGATGGCAAATAATAAATATAGTTATGATTTTCAACCATGCAGATGTGGTAGTTAGTGTTTAGAATGTTACAATATTTGTTTATAAATGCACGATTACATGGTGTAGAGCAAGCGCAGTTTTCTGCTCGGAATGCTGAAAATTTGGACCAGTTCTATATATTACAGGACAGGAATAAGATATAGGACAACTGTAACATATGCAAGAAGTATATAAAAAAAAACCTATAAAGTAGTTTATGTTGATGATGACTCGTGTTGCAGGCCCAAGAGATAACGGGCGTGGCAGTGCCCAAGTATTACAATCCCGCTGCTGTCAACCCGCTCAAGTACGCAGAACAAATGCAGAAGCGCAAACTGCTGTGGTCGAAGGCGAAAACTGACAACAACGAGGTGGGTGGTTATTGGGTTAATACATTCTTAAATCTGAGTTTACAAATTTTGGTACATCAGGATCAAATGTCATGGTCACTAACCTTGACACCAAAATAGTATTCAATTGTGTGATGCACATATATAAATAGAACATTGCCATTGTCAAGACCAGTACCATTAGAGCAAACGCTATGTAAATTAATGTATTGGGAAGTAACGCCTGAAAATGGATAAGTCAGCAGTTTTGAACACATTATTTTTTTAAATGATAAAATATACATGTATAACATAAATAAATGAAAATAATCAATACATTTATTAAACGTTCTTGCTGAACACGGATTGCACTATAAACTAAAAATCATCAAACCAACACCGATGAAAACAAGGACAACAATGCAACTTGAAAACAGATTGTGGACGGATTTTGGAATATCATCGCATTCCGAATATGTTTCTACGACATTCAATTAACTTACTTCATACTGATGTGCGAGCAATTAATCCAAAACTACTGAAGATATTTCAACAAATGAGGTATCATTTTTAAGCTTTGATTGAATACTTTTTGTTGAGTTCTGTAATGCTTTTACTATTGTTTTGTGTGTGTGCGTGTGTGAAATTTGTGCACACTATTTGTTGGAGATAATGTTGATGTTTAACATAAGTGCGTGTTGGCGTGTGGCAACTCTGTCAGATGACTGTTACATAAGCGCATGTGGGGTGTGGGAACTCTGTCAGATGACTGTTACATAAGCGCGTGTGGGGTGTGGTAACTCTGTCAGATGACTGTTACATAAGCACGTGTGGGGTGTGGTAACTCTGTCAGATGACTGTTACATAAGTGCGTGTGGGGTGTGGTAACTCTGTCAGATGACTGTTACATAAGTGCGTGTGGGGTGTGGTAACTCTGTCAGATGACTGTTACATAAGCGCGTGTGGGGTGTGGTAACTCTGTCAGATGACTGTTACATAAGCGTGTGTGGGGTGTGGTAACTCTGTCAGATGACTGTTACATAAGCGCGTGTGGGGTGTGGTAACTCTGTCAGATGACTGTTATATAAGTGCATGTTGGCGTGTGGCAACTCTGTCAGATGACTGTTACATAAGCGCGTGTGGGGTTTGGTAACTCTGTCAGATGACTGTTATATAAGTGCATGTTGGCGTGTGGCAACTCTGTCAGATGACTGTTACATAAGTGTGTGGTGTGGTAACTCTGTCAGATGACTGTTACATAAGCACGTGTGGGGTGTTGTAACTCTGTCAGATGACTGTTACATAAGTGCGTGTGGGGTGTGGTAACTCTGTCAGATGACTGTTACATAAGTGCGTGTGGGGTGTGGCAACTCTGTCAGATGACTGTTACATAAGTGCTTGTGGGGTGTGGCAACTCTGTCAGATGACTGTTACATAAGCGCTTGTGGGGTGTGGTAACTCTGTCAGATGACTGTTACATAAGTGCTTGTGGGGTGTGGTAACTGTCAGATGACTGTTACATAAGTGCGTGTGGGGTGTGGTAACTCTATCAGATGACTGTTACATAAGTGCGTGTGGGGTGTGGTAACTCTGTCAAATGACTATTACATAAGTGCGTGTGGGGTGTGGTAACTCTGTCAGATGACTGTTACATAAGTGCGTGTGGGGTGTGGCAACTCTGTCAGATGACTGTTACATAAGTGCGTGTGGGGTGTGGTAACTCTGTCAATGACTGTTACATAAGTGCGTGTGGGGTGTGGCAACTCTGTCAGATGACTGTTACATAAGTGCGTGTGGGGTGTGGCAACTCTGTCAGATGACTGTTACATAAGCGCTTGTGGGGTGTGGTAACTCTGTCAGATGACTGTTACATAAGTGCGTGGGGTGTGGTAACTGTCAGATGACTGTTACATAAGTGCGTGTGGGGTGTGGTAACTCTGTCAGATGACTGTTACATAAGTGCGTGTGGGGTGTGGTAACTCTGTCAGATGACTGTTACATAAGTGCGTGTGGGGTGTGGTAACTCTGTCAGATGACTGTTACATAAGTGCGTGTGGGGTGTGGCAACTCTGTCAGATGACTGTTACATAAGTGCGTGTGGGGTGTGGTAACTCTGTCAGATGACTGTTACATAAGTGCGTGTGGGGTGTGGTAACTCTGTCAGATGACTGTTACATAAGTGCGTGTGGGGTGTGGTAACTCTGTCAGATGACTGTTACATAAGTGCGTGTGGGGTGTGGTAACTCTGTCAGATGACTGTTACATAAGTGCGTGTGTGGTGTGGTAACTCTGTCAGATCTCTGTTACATAAGTGCGTGTGGGGTGTGGTAACTCTGTCAGATGACTGTTACATAAGTGTGTGGTGTGGTAACTCTGTCAGATGACTGTTACATAAGTGTGTGGTGTGGTAACTCTGTCAGATGACTGTTACATAAGCGCGTGTGGGGTGTGGTAACTCTGTCAGATGACTGTTACATAAGTGCGTGTGGGGTGTGGTAACTCTGTCAGATGACTGTTACATAAGTGCGTGTGGGGTGTGGTAACTCTGTCAGATGACTGTTACATAAGTGCGTGTGGGGTGTGGTAACTCTGTCAGATGACTGTTACATAAGTGCGTGTGTGGTATGGTAACTCTGTCAGATGACTGTTACATAAGTGCGTGTGGGGTGTGGTAACTCTGTCAGATGACTGTTGCATAAGTGCGTGTGGGGTGTGGTAACTCTGTCAGATGACTGTTACATAAGCCCTGTCAGGGTGTGGAAACTTTCAGATGTCTGTTCACTCTGTTACATAAGCATGTGTGGGGTGTGTTTGCAGGAGGGCGTTGCGACGTGGGGTGGTACGTCGTTCTCCCAGGACCAGGACGGTCATATTGCCCACAAGTTCCGCAAGCTGATGGGGATGAAGGAGGGAGAGGAGGAGGAGGAGGAGGAACACCCGCCCAACGAGGAGCAGCAACTGAAGCAACAGCAGCTCTTCGACCAGCTTGATAAGGACTACGAGTTCGCACGCATGACGACGCACACCCACCGCGGCATCGGGCTCGGGTTCCAGTCGCTTGGGCTCCCAGACAACTAGCAGTCACTTGTGGTCACTTCAGTCGCCATCCTCTCGAACCAGGACATCGGTGCCATGTCGGCCAATCATAATGTGTTACATGATTGTGGAATTAACCGACCTTGTGCCCTGTCAAAATTTTTTATTTGGGGTCTGCATTGTCGCTAGCCGGATGCGTAATAACAGGGATTGTTCTGTTGTACCGGATGACGACAGCAAGTGGGGCGAAGTATGAATGATTCAGTGCACATTCATATGTTGTGTGTAAATGTCATGGCTAGTGAAATGCCACTACCACACTGGGGATGTCGTCGTGGTTACTGGTGTGACACGCTGTCACATCTAGTTCACAAGTTCATCTTTACGGTCTGGTGTTCCAAGGAACTTCTTCAGACTGGACAGAGTCTAGCGCAGTCGTCTGCAGATTACCATGTGATAATTGGTACTCGCTGAATCTTCTCCCCTTTGCTGGGTGACTGTTCTTTTATCTTATCTCTCTTTGACAATGTTATTATTATTTGTGTGAGATGATATTTCCTGGTTGTTGTTATACCGACTGTATATCCAGGTGACTAAGGTGCTTGTAGACAGCTTCATTCACCTGCATTATGTTGTAGTTAATGTAAAGGTATCTCTGACCGTACGAGGCTACTTGAGGTAGTTACAGTTGCAGATCTGCCATGTGAAATACAACTTGTCAAAATGTTACACCATTCTTTGGATTATCAGGGGCTGTCTTTTATGAATAAAACTACGTACCCTGGTAACTTTATTGTGTTATCTTGTGAATAGAGTACGTTTTTATTATTTCTTTATTATTTGTCATTTGCGTAAAGAAGCCACCCTGCCCTCTGAACGCCAAGATCTGCATTTGACATTCTCGTGTGAAAACACATTAGCAATGCGGCGCTCTTTAATGTTGAGATTTGAAATGTTTGACAAGAATAATTGTATAGGTTAAGGGGCGATATGGCGGCTAGATAGGACATTTTTTTAAATGCATAATTAATATGTTTTGTGCCCACTTTTAAGAGGTCTCGCTGAATAACAATAATATGTTGAATTTTTTTCTTCCACACCGCCATTTCCATGTCAACAATCAAAGATCGCTGCCAGATAGGAAAAATATAGCATAATTTGGAAAAATTGTAGCTCCTCCAATAATGTAGTAATCAATGTAATTCTTTCTATTTCTCATTTACAACTGACACTATGCAATGTCGAAGAGATATTTTGTGTTATTATTATTTAATATTAAAAATATATATTTAAATTTTGTTGGTAAAATTTCCATATTTTCCATTACAACCACCACGTTCATCCAATAACTCTAAAATAAACAAGAGATATCTTTGACACTGCATAGAGAAGGTAGCAAGGAACACATCAGACAAAATGTCATCAAAGTAGCATCATTATTTCTAGAGATATGATGTTTCTGAATTGGAAAAACACCAGTTTTCACAAACGGGTGTAAACAGCTGTCAAAGATTGGGTGATGGGGTTTATTGCATGACAGAAACGCACTTTATCCATGATTATAAGTTACTTAGAGGTATGTAGATATTATAAAAGTGATCTTTATTAATAGGAAACATAAACTGCTATCAAAATACAGCAGAAACACGTTTTGAGTATTTTTGTCAAAAGTGTAATTTTAGCAGCACAGTGTTTCTTTTTAAAAAGATCTTGTGACTAGTAGGGCAGTAAAGCAGTGTGGATTTGGGACATCCACGATGACTCGATCACCATTAAATATGAAGCAAATTAAACAGACACATAGTAATGGAGGCATTCAACCAACTAACGTATGTTTACAACTATATATTTTAACTCAATATAATCGTGCTATTACAGTTACTGTGTCATACAACACTTAGGAGTAACAGTGATCAATAGCAACAAGATACACATTCGAAGCAGTATGTTTATACATAATATGTAATATTTTATATATACAATTATATTTGTATCTATACACTGTACATAGGTGTGGTAGATAATATCTATCATCAATATCGTAGCATAAGAATATCTTATATCATCACCATCACCACAATTATTACCATAGCATGCATAAGGGATGGTCTCGGAAGTTTGCAGTCAAAAAATGTTGTGCGTTTTGTATTTGTTCAGATTCCACAATACACCGCAATCACCAGTCTTCAGAATCGGATAACACAATTGTTTTGATTGATTACTTATGTGAAATATGGTAATGACCCGACCACTTGCCACTACCCACCAATACTTACGAGGCTACCCCTAATACAATGACATCTTTTATAGTTCACAGGCTATCGAGGTCTCACAAATGCCTTGCAATGTTTTGTACAACTACCAGGATTAGGGCCAAGTACATCCGATTGAGTACAATTCCAATTATTAGGAAGAAGTACTTTGAAACAATGTATCAAGTACAAGTTGCATTTCAGTCGTGATTGGGACCACTAGTAGTATGTCATTGCCCTTATTTGGTTTGCAGTCATCAAGGTGATCTGCCATTTTGGCTATACACAACCGAATGTTGTGCAGTATTTTAACGGATAATGACAACTCGAGTATAGCCCGTTGCTAGGATACAAGACCGGATGTCACGTAACTGCTAATCGTCTCAATGATCAACAATAATAGCATTATCCATGTGTCAATTATACTCTTTTAGAAAATATATTAATTTTAGATGTAATCCGGAATCACACTGGCAAAACAGTAGAGAAGTATTATACTGTATTCAAAATACACTGGAGTTATATACTTGAAATGTCCATATTGAACTGAAGTACTTAAACAAGTACCTTATTTGTTCTATTAGGCATATAGTGTGCTTAACAAATATTTGAGACGTGAAAATATATCAAATTTTGTATTTCAATACGCATACAGAGGTGTACACCCATTTTCTGGGGTTCCTCGGTAAAGCTAAAGCCATCTCAGCAGACGTGACCTGCAAGCAATGTATGCATCAGGACACTGTTAAGTCTAATAATTTAGGTGAACCTTCCAATATTGTTAACATCACTGGGCTTTCAACCTACTGTGATATTAGTAGAAATTAAATTACAACGATTAAACAGTGAAGGTTGGCTTTGGAGATGACGGTCACTGTGTGAGGTGACGGTCACTGTGTGAGGTGCTGCTAAAAGGGGGTGTACACTAATTAGGGCATGTACTCTTAATAGAACAAATACGGTACTTGTGTACAAGTACTTGACCGTAACCCTGACAACCACCCCCACCACGACCAGCTACCCCATATCACGACAGCTCGAACCCTGTGTTACTGTTGATGGCGTATCGCAGTTTTTCCCGCAGCGTACTCTTGCGTTGGTAGTTGGGTAGTTTGAGCAGATTGAAACAGGTCGACGACGTTGGAAGTCGGCTCACTGGCTCCGTCTTGTGGATGTTGAAGAAACCTTTGAGAACGCTGCCAACTGTGTCTCCCGTATCCTGCATGAATTGGAGACAACAACCATTTTGTTTGTTATAAAAAGGTATGTTTTTATATAGCGCAGTATCCAGACCTCAGGACTACCCTGGGAGACCTGTTCAATCGAATACCATCTTGACTTCTCTGGGAAGCATTCAGCTATGCAGCAATTAATGCAAAAAGACTTCGTACACACAAATCCACCACTGTCTATAGCCAGGTACTCGTTCATACAGCTGAGTGAATTGGAGCAACGTAGAGTGAACAAACTTACCCAATTGACATGATTATGGGGCCTGTTTCAGTGACTATCTTATTAGCTCATAAGCCCAATGTTCTTCTTTAAAATAAATTTAACTCCAGTGATATTGCATAATGAAAACTATCAACACTAGGGTGCACCACCGGGACACTTCTGCTGGTGTATCACTGAAATAGTGTCCTCTGTGGCAGCAGCTTTTTGTATTTTTAAATCACTCAAGTTTAACAATGGATTCTAATTAATGATGAATTTTCCTTCTGAGCTTCCTATCTTAGTAAAACAGTTTCGTGATTAAACTACATCTTTGGACACAACAACCGATTCCATTTCTTACCTGGTCGTCGCTCACTTCCACACATCGAATTGAAAATGGCGGTTCGAGGTGAGCAAAACCCAGCAGAGGAGACTTGGAGCAACTCGTGACGAACTACAACAGAGAAGGACCAGTTACACACACTAGAGGGCGCTATAGTCACACTTTTATTAATCTAATACCATATTTATTAGGATATACATTTTTTTTTCTGGTTTCCTATGAACGATTTGGTCAGGATATAAGGTTAGTAATACTAAACTCTCGAGGACAATAGAGTCACAAACCAGGGGACAAGATTAGGGGCAACACACTTAAATTCCTTGTGTATAGATTTTCCAGAACCAAAACAGATATGTCCTTACTGTTAAAAGTAGTCTCTACTGCTATCAGTGCGATGTTCTAGGTTAACAGTGGCGCCACATGGTGGAGAGACACAATACAAAATCACACACCAGGTGCAAGATAAAACAGATTGTTTCTACGATAAAGTAGACATCTTGCTAGGACACTGCGCCGTAGTACCTTGAGGAAAGCGCCTTTCTCTTCCTGTGTGAAGTCTCGCTTCAGAATGTCCCACAACCAGCTGATCACACGGTGGTTGTCATGGAAACCACCGTAATAATGTGTGTGTCTTCTGCAGGGGACAAATAAAACATGGTTATCTTGGTGGAAAATTTTTAGAACAAAAATGTACATGGTTGAAACGATCCCATACAGTGAGTGAGAGATCACATAGATATTATTGAGATGTTATAAAATAGTAATAAATAAGTATCACAATGTTGACATAAAACAGTCATTGTTCAAACTAAAAAATATGATGACATCATCCAGCAAGCATTGTTTCCTGCAAACATTGTTCCTGTATTTTTCGTTTAGACAATTTAGAAATGGTAAATATATTATGATTAAAACAAGAGTACATTATTATTAAATTAGATGTAGTTTAGGTTGATAAGTTAAGAAAATTGTGGCATCTTAGTTATAAATACAAACCATTGTACAGTAACTTACACCTCACCCACACACAACCAACGAAGGGCAATCACAGTATCTTGATCTTACACTCGTTTCCGTCGACCATTTAATTTTTGTTGTCACTGATTACAGCAGCATACAGAAGACAATCATTTCCCGGTAAATTGTAAGTAATGCATGGTGCCATCTGGAAAATATCTCACCATTAAACGTATCTACTAAAAAAAGTAAATAACTGCCTTTGTGTTTATTTAAATACATCACCAGTTGGTACATTCGAGGTCAATGGTCCATGGGTGTGAATGAACAGAGAAATAGACAAACCATTGCACCTGGATGGAGATATATTTTCCTGCTTCTAAGGCCAACTTACCTCTTAGTATACAGATATTTCCGATGAGGTAACCAACGAACATCGTCACAACTTCCCTTTATAAAAAATCATGAAAATGCATTTCAATGACATGAGACATACCTGAGGTCATCGAGGTCAAGGTCGGTCGTGTCACCTGATATGAGTTTCTGTAGTTCCGGTGCTGAGAACATGACAAGCCAGTCCGGGGTGATGATGGACTTGAATCCATGTAGGAAGGCTGTTGTCTGTTGCCGGATCTGGACTGACATCTTGAAGTAGGCCATCAGGTGAACGTAGCTGATCCTGGGCAGACAGAAATTTGTTCAGAGTAAATCATTAATAATAAATGATAACTTCTTACAAAGCGTGGTATCCACTTTACACTTCACCCCCTGGCAGACTTGTTCAATGGAACACCATCTCAACTGATCTGGGAAGCATTCAGCCATGTTTCAATTATTATTTGTACACAAATATCCATCACTGTCTACAGCTTGGTACGTTTTTATACAGCTAACTGAACTGGAGCAGCATAGATTGAACTGGAGCAGCGTAGATTGAACTGGAGCAGCGTAGATTGAACTGGAGCAGCGTAGATTGAACTGGAGCAGCATAGAGTGAACTAGAGCAGCGTAGAGTGAACTGGAGCAGCGAAGAGTGAACTGGAGCAGCATAGAATGAACCGGAGCAGCACAGAGTGAACTGGAGCAGTGTAGAGTGAACTGGAGCAGCATAGAGTTAACTGGAGTAGCGTAGAGTGAGCTGGAGCTGTGTAGAGTGAACTGCACAAGGTTCAACACAGCAACATGAGGATTCAAACCAGGAATCTCTTGATTTGCAGTCGAGTGCTCTAGTAACTATGCCTCCTACGAACAGTATCACAGACGTAATGTATATTTAGTTTGACCACATCTGTACGCATAATTGTTATTACGCTACTCTTCTTAGATGCTTTCCATTTATCTGTACCCCTGAAGGGATCCATAGTGCTATTAGTTTATTGAAATTCACCCATTTACCACCATTCCTACGAACAATCAAATTACCACTGCTCGAAGTCCCATAAACTGTCCATCAGGAGGTACAAGGGTCACACCTGGCTGGCAAAGACATTCTCAGGTCAACACATTCTTCTTCCAATTGACCAACCAACTTCAACATTTTGAAGATCACTGTGGGTATTGGTGGTCTAAAGAATGAGATTCCAGCTCAGTGAGTCTTTGTTACTCCCCTGGCATTGACATTGGCTTATAGCGTCTCTTCTGAAAGACACAGGCAATGTAGGGTGATTGACACTGCCCAGTTTTTTACACAGTGGCCAGTACCACTACCGAACCACCAGGATTCAAATCCCAGTTTCTCTGATCGACAATACTCTAACCACTCGATCACTGCGAAAAATCCAAAAAAAGTTATGCGTTTAACATTGGTTCAAACCATCCCTGCCCCTAACAATCCAAAATTTGCATTAACATATGAACATATATTCACTTACTAGGTGGCACACAATATCAATTAACTGCAGTTCCTAGGTAGTTAATATTCCTGCAATATGTGGTGACGACCAAGGCACTCCCATGTCATACTTAACACACTTTGGGACTTCGCGAACTCATGCGAAGATAAGCCCCTTAGAAACTTCACAAAAATAAAACATTGACCAACTTGTTCTCAGCTGTGACCGCCATCATCTGACCTCCAGGGATCAGCTCGTGTGTGACAATCTTGCCCATGACATCCTCATCATAGGAGAATGTCAACTCAAGATCATCGATCTCATCCTCGCAGTGCTGAAGGTGAACACAATGTAATGTCAACAGCCGATTCTCTTATGTGAATTTCAAGAAAACAGACTTGTAATACCATAATTATGGACACCTAAAAATAATTGATTCTCAGTTGTCCGAATATAGTACAAAAAAGAATTGTTTTTGGGTATCTAAAACATACAGTGTTCAAATACACAGTCATTATCTACAACGTATTTGGACAGGTAAAAATAACAGGTGTCTGAAAACAAACAGTACACAAAAATCTGTTTTTATATTTTTAGGGTGTCCAAAAATGTCCAGTGCCAATGTAGAGTAATTAACCACAATGACATCCTGGGAGAACAATTCTTGTTGATACCTATCTACCTGGATGTGAATGTGCATCAAATAAGTACGTCAGTCTTTGTCCTTACGTTCATGGAGTCAAGGATCTATACTTCACTATTATGATACATGTATAAAGTTAGTTTTTTCATCGTTTCTGAATGATTTTTAGATGTCGAGTCCAAATTTGATGGCAGCCAGACGAGCCTTATTTTAAATTGAAAAATCTAAATTATCAATAAAACACGAAATGCTCCCTTTTGTTGACATCGAGCTACATATAAGCCATCAGGCGACATAAGACATTGATTAAATTAGCCCTGATGTTAGCGAAATATGTAAAATGACACATATGTAAATAATATTAAGTCAGAGAGTAGCTTAAACATAAGAGCTGCAGACTTGTATACAAATGGCTGCTTCCTATCTTTTGTGTCACTCTGTGCGTATACTTTTGTACTTTTCAAAGGGATGTCAGTTATATGTAGACATTAGCTATCCATTATTTTTAACAAGATTTTTTTTGTTCTGTGCTCTCAGAAGTGCACGGATATGTTTAAACGCGTTGGAGAATATTTTTTTGCCCATAGCTGTGTGCAACTATGGTAAAATAACTGTTTCCCCCAAACAATATTTTTACTTCATCCTTTCAACTGTGCCGATGACCTCCTAGCGATGACCTCTTGCTGGGCAGCTTTACTCATTTGTACTTAGCATATTCAAATGCAAATTTTACAAAATGCTGAAGTTTTTGTGTTTTGTTGCAGACATATTTGAAATCAGCGGGCAAAATACTGCTAGAATGCAGTAAGAAAACTACTTTATATATTAAAAACAAGGTTCAGACCAGTTTACTAGAGCTGATTCCTGCACTAATATTGAATTAGCAACCATGTAGAAAAAAATAGCCAACGGATGTCTCCATGTAACGTATTCGTTCAATTGTACTTTTTTAAAACGACGTCAATTGCTATGTTCTGTGTAAAGTGTATTTTGGTAACAAAATATCACAGAAGAAATTGTGAACTTATAAAAGTACTTAAATATGCATGGCACGCAATGGTGTGATCCTGCAGTGTGGTTGATTACACATTCAGATGTCTGACTGGTTAACAGGGAACTAGATGGTTGTGTCTTGATACAAGCATTGTATACAGGATAGTGCATGCGGTTACATCAAGACGAAAACAAAAACTCGCAATATGGTGGAGGGTTATATTATGTTATTTCTGCTCGAGTTTCAATTCTGTTGATGACGTCTTACGTTTGTTGTACAACTGCAGGGTTAAATAAAGATGTGTGCTGTACACACCTTGATGTAGGTCAGACTTCGATACAGTTCAGGATCGAGCGAAGGTAGTTCATCAATTGAACTGTAGGTGGCTGAGCGTTGATGGCCGAGGATTTGCGAGAGAAAAAAAGATGCAAACGGCACCTCCACCACTATTCCCTGGATAAGAGAATCATGATATCATTTTAAAGTAAGGTCATTAGCAGGATGATTGATATTCAGTTGTATTTCATCCCAATTTGTGGTCAGGAGTGTGGGAACTTTAAAGGTATTTGTGGGTAGGAATGTGTGCCTTTGCAATGGCTGCCAATAATGGCTCTTTACAAATAGAATGTTTTCTTTACAATTTGAAATTTTTTAAGCATAACATTCAAACTGCGTAGACAATTTTGGGTTTATGAAAGACAACTTAGTGGGAAGAATGCTATATTAAAGAGATAAGGTTTGATGACCTTAAAAGTGCTTTATATTTTTTCTCACTCATCTTACTTCAAATAAATTTTACGAATAATCAAACCAACCCTGTATCAATGACGACATATTAGTTCATTCATGCAACTTGTTTTGTGTAGTTAGAAAAGCTTACACATGACAAATGCATAAGATATTAAAAGATAGTGCATCAATGTAAAAAGTATTGCCTATCTGTTGCTACCCTGTACTTTGAAGTGAACAAAAATAAAATAAATTGGAGGAATTTCCAGCAACAGCTACGTTGTCGAACTCAGTTGTAATTGATATACATGTACAAGTATATCAGACACAAACCTCATAGACAGCCTTGGCAAGGATCCTGCCGACAAACTCAAAGAGAGCCAGATGATTGTCCTGGATGAAGGAGAGTGGTGATGGGTACAACTTGTGTTCACTCGTGGCCTATAACATACAGCCTCCGTACCAATCGCTACAAACTCATCACTTCAGGCAAGTAAATAATAAGGGGTTGTCTCATGTGTGACCTGCCACAGACAGCAAAGTGGGTACCAAGTCGCAAAATTGTGAGTTTTGTACATTTTTGGATTCTACAGATTGTAAGGTTTAAAATGATACCTCACCTGTTGAAATACCTTCAGTATTTGTTGACTTACAGACCTGTATTTGTTGACGTACAGACCTGTATTGGTTGACGTACAGACCTGTATTGGTTGACGTACAGACCTGTATTTGTTGACGTACAGACCTGTATTTGTTGACGTACAGACCTGTATTTGTTGACGTACACACCTGTATTTGTTGACGTACAGACCTGTATTTGTTGACGTACAGACCTGTATTTGTTGTCGTACAGACCTGTATTTGTTGACGTACAGAACTATTTGTTGACGTACAGACCTGTATTTGTTGACATACAGACCTGTACTTGTTGTCGTACAGACCTCTATTTGTTGATGTACAGACCTGTATTTGTTGATGTACAGACCTGTATTTGTTGATGTACAGACCTGTATTAGTTGACGTACAGACCTGTATTTGTTGACATACAGACCTGTATTTGTTGTCGTACAGACCTGTATTTGTTGACGTACAGAACTGTACTTGTTGACGTACAGACCTGTATTTGTTGACGTACAGACCTATACTTGTTGTCGTACAGACCTGTATTTGTTGACGTACAGACTTGTATTTGTTGATGTACAGATCTGTATTTGTTGATGTACAGACCTGTATTTGTTGACGTACAGACCTGTATTTGTTGACGTACAGACCTGTATTTGGTGTCGTACAGACCTGTATTTGTTGACGTACAGACCTGTATTTGTTGACGTACAGACCTGTATTTGTTGACGTACAGACCTGTATTTGTTGACGTACAGACCTGTATTTGTTGACGTACAGACCTGTATTTGTTGACGTACAGACCTGTATTGCTAAAAATAAAGTCAACTTTAAAAAGTGACTTTCTGAGAAATATAGGTTTAACAACTGGGCTATGTGCAAAATCAATGACCAGTGGAACAAAAACATTTTATATTTAATTAATTTTGGATTATCTGTCATGGAAAATAAGCGGGACATTGAAAGATGATACTACAAGATATGTATTTCTGCTGAATACACAAAATTAATGGGACATGACAGACAGCTATTTTTGGCTCGCGTGCAGAATAGGCCTGTGACTTAACACCCGGCTCAGAGTGGCAGGTCACATATGTTCAACAAACGGAGAGAGTCTTGTATTTAGTTCTAGTTGTTTCCAGCACTCGGCAACGTTCTATTAACTGACTAGTCTGTATATTGTGTGGTTACAATGTTATGATCTTATGAGGTCTCATTCAACTAGTCAGCCTTTTTCAGAACATTATCGTCAAGCCGACCTTTCTATGCTGGTACTGAGGGTGGTCACTGCCAGGGTGCTTGTCGTCCTCAGTGGTTCTTTTACGTCCCAAATTGAGACGGGACCGACATTAACGTGATCTCTGAGTCACGAGGGATACACAGTCCCCAATGTTGAGAGCCAGGTTTTTAAACCAAATATACCATACCTGCCCGGTCCGGGTATTGAACTCGGGTCGCCAGCATGTCAGGCGGATGTGCTAACCACTACACTATCGCGCGCCCCCTAGTATCGATTGAAACCATCATCCGTCTCAACCAATATGGCACTTAAGACATTGGGTGATGCAAAATGATCAACAAACCCACAGGCAAAAGCTGCATGGCTGCTCGGTTCTCATATCCATATTAGTGCTAGTGTATGTTCCATTCAATAGGTGGCACCACAGTAGCAATTTATTTTCCACATGCTACATGGTGATGATTAAATCACCACCCCCCAATACTTAATGCTTTACATGTTTTGGGACTTGTGCAACAACATTTACTTACATCATACAATTTAACAAGTTCACCAAACTAGACGAGTGATGTTTTAATTATATTTCACATACATGTATTTCGTGGAGCCACCATTCAATCTTGTTAAACTAAGATTCCTCACAGTCACATGAAATCGACCGTTCAATAAGATACTCACTTTGAATAGATTTAATGAAGGGTCGAAGACTTTTTTAATGGTTTCTTCGAGGAATTCCTTAAACACGCCGTCCTGGTCGATTCCTGCTTCATCCAAGCCCTGGACATGACACATGATATGACATGACACTAATCCTGACGCAGCACGACACAGCATGACACACAATTCTAGACTGAATGTAATGCAGAAATTAACAAGCAATGTTCTTATGTAATTCTATTTTGTTCTTTGTACGGTGGTATTACTAAGTGTATTATAGTTAACCCACGTCAGACTTCATTACATTACAAAATCAACTTCTCAGAGAAGTATTCAGCCCCACAGCAATACCTGCACAAAGGCTGTATGTTTGTCACTCTAGTCAATGTTACTCAGATCTTTCCACAACGTATATTACAAGGATTATTTATGTACAACAAAAGCGGAAAATAAACGGGACACTAAAATTAATATTCTATAGAATATTAATTTTAGTGTCCCATTTATTTTATTATAGTGTCCCATTTATTTTTTATTTAAAACAAATAAGTCTTTACCGAAATTTAAAAAATACTAGGAATTCTTGAAATGATGGTTTCGGAACAAACCGAGAGAGATTTATTCTCACTTCTCTGCTTCATTCTCTGTAAATGGAAACTTGTAAATTATGTAACTTATGAAACTTTGTAAATTCTGCAAAAATACTGAAATATTGTGTCCACCAGTGATGCAGAAACTAAAGGTTGTTACCCACCTGCTCATTAACAAACTTGACCCTGATGGTTCCCTTGAGAGCCGTAGGGGGAAGCAATGCCAGCTGTCTGTATCCGTCCTGTACAGACAAACAGTGTCACTATTAGTGGGGACTATTGCAAATTATAGCGGTAAGTTCTTATGTAGTGCAGTATCCAGTCCTTTGGACTGCTCAAAGTGCTTACATACACACTGTATTGACATAGGGCATGCCAACTTGAAAGGTTCGTAGAAATGGCTAAATATATTGTGAACACCTTCTGACCTCAACGATTCTTGACCGGTGGACTGTGATAAGCGTCGACTGTGGCGTGACTGACATCGACTCCGTGAGACCAAGGGCCACCTTCTCTTTCATTACGTAAGAACGGAACAGAATCACCCTCTGTGGAGACAGGAAACAGACATAAATAAAATGACAAAGGAGAAAATAGTAAATTGTAAAGGACGAACCCAGAATTTGCCGTCAACCGTAACTACAAGAGTAAGCTCTGTCAAACATCTCCTTAGTCGTAGCAGCAAACTTTACACACAGTACATCTGATCTGTCAGATCAACTCTTCCCGCATATTGTTCTTGCCCAAAGGCACTTGCCCTTTCGTTTGTCACAAATTAAAAATGGGGGTAGAATTTAAGTGAAAAATACAACACAATGTCCCACTGCATCACATTTGTGATGGTTGATTATTACAAGGCGAGACAAATTTGTATTACAACAGAATACAACAAATACATACAATCCTTTTTCCCATTTATGTATTGTTTACGGTAAATCATTAAAATGTGGCAGGTCTGGGTATAAATAATGGTGTGAAACGTACGTCTCGATGTGGAATGATGTGTGGCACCCTCTGGAGGAGAAACTGTGCGGCCTTCTTGCCACGGTCGAGTTCTACGATGAAGAAACTGGGCTTGATGTCCCTGCAACGAACAGTTAATCGTGTGCTCGGTCTCTGATACTGAAATTGCTTTTTGTTTGGCAAAATAATGCAAAAACAAAATATGTATAACAATTAATTCCAGAATACCAGTAAAAACTAAACTAGTTTAAGCAATTGGATGGCATAAATGCTACATACTACATGGCATGTGTATAATAATAATAGAACAATACATGAAATATTGAAGTATGACAGTAAATGAAACCAATGATTATTACTAATTCCATCCCATGCTTCATACAACTTTGAATTAAATCAATCTGTTTGTAAATTTAACAACTACGCATTCACCAGGTGGCACTTTAGTCACAAAACTACCTGTATGCACTCAAAGTGAGCCCCCTGGTGGGTACAGATCACAATGTTATGACCAGGATCAGCATACGTATATAGGAATGAAATGACTGAGAAACATCCCCTTTTGGTAGTTATTTGACCTACAACATGACACCGTGACCTGTGAGGTGATTTGACCTACCATATGACAGCATGACCTGTGAGATGTATTTAACCTACCATATGACCCTGCGAGATGTATTTGAACTAACATATGACCCTGTGAGGTGTATTTGTCCTACCACATGACCCTGTAAGATGTATTTGACCTACCACATGAACCTGTGTGGTGTATTTGACCTACTGTATGACCCCGTGACCTGTGATGTGATTTGACCTACCATATGACCGCATGACCTGCGAGGGATAGTTGACCTACCATATGAACCTGTTACCTGTGAGGTATATTTGACCTACCGTATGACCCCATGACCTGAGGTGTATTTGACCTACCGTATGACCCCATGACTTGAGGTGTATTTGACCTACCGTATGACCCCACGACCTGAGGTGTATTTGACCTACCGTATGACCCCATGACCTGAGGTGTATTTGACCTACCATATGACCCCATGACCTGAGGTGTATTTGACCTACCGTATGACCCCATGACCTGAGGTGTATTTGACCTACCGTATGAGCCAGTGACCCGCTGGAGTGTAGTTACGACGGCAGTCCCGCTCATAGAGAATCATCAGCAGTGAATGGACAGAGTTGAAGAGAGGATCTGAGATGGCCACCTTCACATCTGTAGCATGGACACAAGACATGACAGCCTGACACTGAATGTGACAGCTTGACATTACATATAAAGGGTCAACATTGTGACAGACTGACACCAGGCAATTGACATGAGAAGTTAATTAATTACATTACAATTGACTTTTTTAACACGTTTGTTAGGTTAGCTTAACACTGTATGACAGCTTCACATGATATAACAGCTTGACACTGTATGACAGCTTCACATTATATAACAGCTTAACACTGTATGACAGCTTCTTGACACTGTATGACAGCTTCACATTGTATAACAGCTTGACATTGTATGACAGCTTCACTTTATACAACAGCTTAACACTGTATGACAGCTTCACATTATATGACAGCTTGACACTGTATGACAGCTTCACCTTATATAACAGCTTGACACTGTGTGACAGCTTCACATTATATAACAGCTTGACACTGTATGACAAATTCACATTATATAACAGCTTGACACTGTATGACAGCTTCACTTTATATAACAGCTTAACACTGTATGACAGCTTCACATTATATAACAGCTTGACACTGTATGACAGCTTCACATTATATAACAGCTTGACACTGTATGACAGCTTCACATTGTATAACAGCTTGACACTGTATGACAGCTTCACATTGTATAACAGCTTAACACTGTATGACAGCTTCACTTTATATAACAGCTTGACACTGTATGACAGCTTCACTTTATATAACAGCTTGACACTGTATGACAGCTTCACTTTATATAACAGCTTGACACTGTATGACAGCTTCACTTTATATAACAGCTTGACACTGTATGACAGCTTCACTTTATATAACAGCTTAACACTGTATGACAGCTTCACATTATATAACAGCTTAATACTGTATGACAGCTTCACATTATATAACAGCTTGACACTGTATGACAGCTTCACTTTATATAACAGCTTGACACTGTATGACAGCTTCACTTTATATAACAGCTTGACACTGTATGACAGCTTCACTTTATATAACAGCTTAACACTGTATGACAGCTTAACACTGTATGACAGCTTCACTTTATATAACAGCTTGACACCGTATGACAGCTTCACTTTATATAACAGCTTGACACTGTATGACAGCTTCACATTGTATAACAGCTTAACACTGTATGACAGCTTCACTTTATATAACAGCTTGACACCGTATGACAGCTTCACTTTATATAACAGCTTAACACTGTATGACAGCTTCACATTGTATCATAATTATTTAGCTTTGTATCAAAACTTATCAGACACATACTTTTATGAGTTTAGTAAAAGTTGAAGACCATTAGAATTTAGAATAACAAATACTGATAAGAAGACTTGGCAGATACCATTATGGTGTGTTAACATTACAGCCATAAATGTGTAGATTAGAGGTAGGATATATCTTGCTGTGATAATATTAATTTGACTGGCATAATTTTATTTGATTGTCATACCTCCAAATATAACTACATTATTCTATTCCGAATTAATGCAATCCGATGATGACTATGCAGGCATTGAAGAGTGTGTCTACACCTGTTTTCTCAGTGTTTCAACTTGATTGGCGAAAATCCGATGTTCTGATTTTTGCATCAAGACAGAATGAGTAGTGCGTTAAACATGTACATGTTACTGGTTTCAGCTGTGTTGTGATTTGGCAGTTTATTTTCTTTATTGCTATTTTGCATCGTGTCTAAAATGTCAGCCTTCGGGTTGTCTTTTCGCTTCATTTCGGTGGCACTAACGTTGTCATCGCTCAAGAAAATAAATGTGTTAAACATTTAATTACATTTGACGCCAACACATACTTTCGGTATCAGAGCAGCGTCGCTACAAACACAGGAAATTACATTGTTGACCATGTCGGCCAAATTAAAATTTTGTTACTTCCTTTTGGGAAGCAGCGCCAAACTTCAATTTCTTGATACAAAACCACACTGCAGCGCCTGGTTCAGCCATGGTTTAAATTAATTAATGACAAGATGGACTTTTGCAGATTCGTTGGGTCATAGACCAAAGACGTGTGACAACCAATGAAATGGTGTTTAACATACAATCAGCAGGAATAGATTACCTGCTGATTGTGTGGGTGCTAGTAGCGTGAATATGTTTAAAAATAAAATCGACACATACCTCAGACGGGCTGGATACACATAGATAAAAAGGTCGGACTCTCGATAAGCCAAAGGACTTCCTTGTCCACCTGCCACCTAGAGTTAATTCTCTGGGTGGCAATCTTGTTAAATCTTGTATATGCTCAATGAATCAATACAAAATCACTGGTTCGGCATTTCGATCAGAACTAACAGTTCAAAATTTCAATTTTATTTTTATTTCCGTTTTGTCAAAAACAATGTCGGCAGGTCCGTAATCTGAATAATAAAATTGGTGTTGCCTTACCTTTATATAAGAACTTACCTTTATATAAGAACTTACCTTTATATAAGAACTTACCTTTATATAAGAACTTACCTTTTCCTTTTCTAAAAGGAGAACAGGAAGATCACACTTGAAATGGGAGAACTGGATAAAGAGAGATTTGGCGGGTTTGGGAAGAGAGTGGAGAAGGAGAGATTGGGAGAGTGGAGAAGGGGAGATAGGGAGAGTGGAGAGATAGGGAGAGTGGAGACAGCTATGCAGAAGTGGTGGGAAAAGAAACTATAATTATTATTTAATGTTATGGAGGATCAATATCGAGGCCAGCCTCACACTGGACTAGAAGGGCAATGATGTGAGATGAAGAAGGTGTCTGTTACCGTACCAAGGTAGTGTTGCCAGAGGATGCGGAAGATGAAGTGATTGAGGAGGTTACTGATGGCTTGTAGGTTGTCTGACGAGAATGGTTTGTGTTGTTCGTACATCTCGATGTCGTCTATGATCCTGCAAGCAGAGAGTAACAACACCAACTTGTCGTAGGCAAACTCATGAGTTGTTGTAAATCTTCACCCTCTACTTAACGTTGCTCTTTCTACATACTACCATCATTATCCACAATGGTAATAGAGCCATGCCATTGATGGCATAGCCATGACTACTGACATAACCTAGACACAGGTGTCATAACCTTGACACTGGTGAATGGTGACATAACCATGACACTGATGACACAACCATGACACTGGTGAGTGGCAACATAATACAGGTGGCATAATCATGGTTTTTATGATATAACGATGACACATGACAAAACCGTGACACAGGTGACAAAACCATGAAAACATTTAATTAACATAACCACGACACTGTTGAAATAATCATGATATAACCATGACATGACACACGATTGACATAAGACTGACACTAATATTCATGACATTAGTGGCCTGTGCTACACATATGACAACAAATCTAACAACATTTGGTATAATACTAGTTACCTGTAACACAAGTAACATTAGTGACACATATGCAAAATAAATACAACACTGGTGACGCAGTGTTGATACTAACGTGATGACATGACTGGCAATGTCGCATCCAAGACGCAGCATGCAGAAGACAGGGTGACTCGTGTTATTTGGTGTCATTGCGATGACATCAAGGAGGACCCGTAGACCACAGTCGGAGACCCCGAGGTCAGTGAGCAGCTTCCACAGTCGCGGCAGAACGACGTCTTGACAGCTGAGACCTGCATTGACATGACATCTGTGTTATTGATTTTTAAACTTGTTTATTCTTAACCTTCCATAACAACTATGTTTTTGGATATGTAAAAAACATACAGTAAAAAGTTATTTTTGGTGCTAAAAAAATACATTATGGATTGTATGTCTGGACATGTAAAATACAGTCATTACGGATTGTATGTATCTGGACACGTAAAAATACAGTCATTATGGATTGTAAGTATCTGGACGTGTAAAAATACAGTCATTATGGATTGTATGTATCTGGACGTGTACAAATACAGTCATTATGGATTGTATGTATCTGGACGTGTACAAATACAGTCATTATGGATTGTATGTATCTGGACGTGTACAAATACAGTCATTATGGATTGTATGTATCTGGACGTGTACAAATACAGTCATTATGGATTGTATGTATCTGGACGTGTACAAATACAGTCATTATGGATTGTATGTATCTGGACGTGTACAAATACAGTCATTATGGATTGTATGTATCTGGACGTGTACAAATACAGTCATTATGGATTGTATGTATCTGGACGTGTACAAATACAGTCATTATGGATTGTATGTATCTGGACGTGTACAAATACAGTCATTATGGATTGTATGTATCTGGACATGTAAAAATACAGTCATTATGGATTGTATGTATCTGGACATGTAAAAATACAGTCATTATGGATTGTATGTATCTGGACATGTAAAAATACAGTCATTATGGATTGTATGTATCTGGACGTGTAAAAATACAGTCATTATGGATTGTATGTATCTGGACGTGTACAAATACAGTCATTATGGATTGTATGTATCTGGACGTGTACAAATACAGTCATTATGGATTGTATGTATCTGGACGTGTACAAATACAGTCATTATGGATTGTATGTATCTGGACGTGTACAAATACAGTCATTATGGATTGTATGTATCTGGACATGTAAAAATACAGTCATTATGGATTGTATGTATCTGGACGTGTAAAAATACAGTCATTATGGATTGTATGTATCTGGACGTGTACAAATACAGTCATTATGGATTGTATGTATCTGGACGTGTACAAATACAGTCATTATGGATTGTATGTATCTGGACATGTAAAAATACAGTCATTATGGATTGTATGTATCTGGACGTGTAAAAATACAGTCATTATGGATTGTATGTATCTGGACATGTAAAAATACAGTCATTATGGATTGTATGTATCTGGACATGTAAAAATACAGTCATTATGGATTGTATGTATCTGGACATGTAAAAATACAGTCATTATGGATTGTATGTATCTGGATATGTAAAAATACAGTCATTATGGATTGTATGTATCTGGATATGTAAAAATACAGTCATTATGGATTGTAAGTATCTGGACATGTAAAAATAATAGACCTAAGAGAACATATAGTACAGTGTAGTTTGTTCAGGTGTCCGAAAACATAGTCATTACAATATCCATATGCTTAACTTATTTATGGAGATAATTTGGGTGACCTTAATTGCAGAGTGGTTGTATTTGCAAGGTGACTATAAAGCAAGGTTCAACTGTACACAACCTTTTGTGTAAATTTGCGTCTCATTTCAAACTCAGTTTCCATAAACTGTTAAATTATTATTACACAAGGCAGGTTCACATTTGTTATTTAGTTCTGGAGAAAAGATCGGACAAGCTGTTAAATTATTATTATATTTGGGAGGTAAACGTGTTGGAAAAGATACAATTTATACCATAGAACAAGAGTTTTGCCATAAAAGTCACAATACCTTGTATCTGTGATGTCAAACTGGAAAAAGATGGCTGCCATAAATAACAAAATGCTGAAATGGAGACATATTTGACCTTGACCTACCTGCCAAAATGTCCGTTTTAAGTTGGGCGAGTGTCTGGATAGAGGTCAGATACATGTCACACGCCACGCAAGTGGACATCACAATCGGACTGGTCAGTTTTACATGGGCCGAACTCTGCTTTGAGGTAAATGTTGCTTTCTCCAGGACCTTCTTAAAGACACCTGCAGACAAGAAACAATCTCTTGACAATATACATACCATTGCAAATTAATAATCTTTATTATTACTAGCAAAAATGCCCATTCTTCAGATGATGCTACACACAGATGTTGAAGACGGTTTCCTCGAGTATTCATATCTAACATTTGCCATGACATAAATTTTAGCAGTTTTTCGCAACTCAAGTTACATAAAATGTCCACGACTGATCAGTGGCTGGTTTATGTAGCTCAGAACAATCGCACAAAACACGCACAACATTCCAACAATCGATTCTGAACAATCAATTCCGAATAAACATGGTGTACAAACCTCAAAGCCGGTAAAAACCCTTAACCCAAGAGGAATTTAAAAAAGTTAAAGAATTACTTTTTTTCATGGAATCAAAGATCAATCCCTGAAAGTTTGGCTCGTGAGGTGGAAACCATCTAGGAGGAAAACATTAACAAACATACACACACACACACACACACACACACACACTCACACACACACTCACACACACTCACACACACACACACACTCACACACACACACACTCACACACACACACACACTCACACACCACACACACACACACACACACACTCACACACCACACACACAATCACACACGCACGAACGCACACACACACACACTCACACATTCACACACACTCATGCACTTACACACGCACGCACACCACACACACACAATCACACATGCATGCATGCACGCACGCACGCACGCTCGCACGCACGCACGCACACATTAGCTTAAGAACAGTTATACTATTATTAACCAGGGATTTAAGTGTATCTATTCATTGCACAGATGTAATCAAAACATTTACGCACTTTTACGTTCCGTGCTGTGTGCCACCTTTGCCATCTGAGACGCCACCTGTTGGTCATTGTAGGCAAACAGGTCCTCGAAGAGAAGATGGATCATCTTGACATTCCACAGCAGCCGAAGTTGCTTCACAACAAACGGCATCGCCTCATGTAACCTATATTTAATAACAAGAAAAACAGCTGTTAAAAATGAACGGGAGTTTATCATCAGATTAACTACTCATGCATATATTCAAATATCAAACACAAATCAAAATATGTAAAGACAATACAAATATAGATTTTTGCAATAATATTTACTCATCCAATATATAAAAAAATCAGCAAAGATACCAGTGATAAAAAGTGAAACTGAATGCTGCTAAGTGACCTTTATCAAAAGTGAAAGTGACAGCAATCTGACCCAATTTAACCCATTATCAAAAGTGAAGGTGATTGTGGTCTAGTTTGCACCTAGTGGCTGCACCTATTAAGGCTCTACATTTCAGTGTTGATTTTTAATAGTTTTAGACAGTCTTATGAATGTACAAAGATTCTCCTTGACTGCTGGTTCGGCAAGCGTTTATGACTCTTTATACGTTTTGACTACATTTCCTGTGATACTGCCATATTGATTCAGTCAGTTGTGACTGATGCAGCCAGAACAATGTGCCGACCAAGCATGACCACATGACATTACAACAGCAGTAAAACACAGCATGATCAGGTACACTGCCAGTCAATTGCTTCACCATTCCTGTGCTTCACACATGAACGCCAATACTTGGAGGACACTAGTCAATCACAGCATTGCCGCCCGGTTGCCTATGAGACGCAGCTGCCAAGGCGGCGCTGGGAAACAATGAGCGATTGAACTTGTGGTTTGACATTGACCATACCTCGGCCAGCCATGCACACGCCATTGTGACAACAATTTAACACACATAGAACAATGGGACTCGCCCACTCCACACAATACTCCATCAGTCAATGGGGCTCTGCAAAATGCTCGACGCAATGCCAGATCACCCGTTATATTGAGCCTTGTCAACGCCTGTTCCATTCGCAATAAAACACACGTTTTTATTGACCACGTCATTCATGCCAACTTAGATCTCATGGCAGTTACTGAGACCTGGCTCAGCCTGGGAGATAAGGATACAAAAACAGTGAAAGATTTAACACCAATCAGCTACAATTTCGTGCATGCACCCAGTAAGAACCTGTGAGGGGGTGGCATTGGCTTCTTATACAGATCGATCTTAAATTTTATCGTCAACAACAACAGCCGATGCAATCGTCCGAATTTATGGACATCAATGTCACGTTGCCTACGAGTTTCATCAAGCTGGTCATTATATATCACCCATGTCGGTCGAGCAAAAACAAACTCTCTCATGTTGACTTTCTTGCCGAATTTGCGTATTTCGTTGAACGTTATGCCATGATGTTATGCCATTTCACGATGATCGGACACTTCAACGTTGTTCACAACAACGTGAAGCATTTCATAGAGATAATTGATGCCGTTAACATAATCCAACATGTTCGTGAGCCTACACACATCGATGGCCACACTATCGACCTGATCCTCACATGGGCGGAGAACCACAGAATCGTTTCCACCAAAACATATTTACTTCTTTCCGATCTTTTTTGGATCAAATGCGTTAGCGACATTATAAAATCAAGTGTGCCCAGGAAACTAATAACCTATCGGAAATATACGAGCATCAGCAAGCTGGCGTTTCACGATGACACTGCAGCGTCGACATTGCAGTGTCGACATTGGTCGAAATGCCCAATGCCAGCAATGCAGACGAACTTATCAGTGAATACAACACCGTGTTGTCCAACCACGTCCAGAAACACGCGCCCTTACTGTCACGTCGTGTAGCTGTCCGCCCACTGGTGCCTTGGTACAATGAGAGGCTGCTGCCGACGCCAAGAAAATATGGCAACAACTTGAACGAAGATGGCGATGCACATGCCTTACTGTACATCGCGAGATATACAAGGCACAATGCGCATTCGTCAAGAAACTAATCAACACTGCAAAGTCGGACTACTTTGCCTCCGAACTTGATCAATGAGGGGGCAATTCAAGATGACTGTACCGTTTAATGAACGGGCTCCTGTAGCGACGGAAATCCGCTCGCCTACCACAAAACGACAACACGCAAGAACTTGCAACACGTTTCGTTACTTTCTTTTCAGCAAAGGTTGAGACGATTCATGGGACGCTAGGTGGCAACACCGCTGCCACATCTAGCCTAGATGTGGCAACACCGCTGCCACATCTAGCCTAGATGTCAATAAGCAACAGACCTCCAGTGTACCACGATTACACACGTTCGCGATATCCGCAGTCTCATCACCAAGTCGCCAACAACATCTGGCGCTCTCGACCCACTGCCAACCATGGCTACTTAAAGACATTTCGGACGGATTATTCTGACACAACCGATTAATTCATCTATTACACACAGTGTCGTCGCTTGTTGTCTAAAACATGCTGACATCACCCCGTTACTAAAGAAGGCTAAACCAGATGTTGACAACTTGATACATTACAGACTCATCTTGAATCTTTCTTTTGTTTCCACGGTGCCTATTCAAATATTGCTTTTCACCACCTACGTGTCCCCAATCGGCAACATCATCAGACAACACAACTTGAACTATCACTTAACGCAGATGACACACAGCTCTATATCAAATTTGACATCACTGATGAAAACAACAGACTGTCATCGTTGCATACAATTGAACACTGCGCCAACGACATCCGCGCACGGATGAACACCAGTCTATTGAAAGTCAACAAGGACAAAACAGTCATGCTTGTCTTGGCATCATGCACCAACCAGAAGAAACACAACATCACAATGATAAAGATCGGCGACTGTGGCAATACTCCTAGTCCGAGTGCCTACAACATCGGCCTTGTGTTCGACGTTGAAATGTCGATGGTACGTCATGTGCAACACGTATGTCATACCGCATACTATCACCTGCGTAACACTGCTTCCACACGATCATGTTTATCTGAGAAAGCAGCAGCTCGAATAAATATTCACTGGTGATTTTGAAACCAGACTACGGGAATGCTCTGTTGTTCGGCATCTCAGACGTTCTTGTCTCTAAAATACAGAGAGTGCAGAACTAAGCAGCTCAATTGGTAGTCCGCTGCAACAGGCGAGAGCACATCACCCCGGTGCTAAAGAAGCTCCATTGGCTTCCGGTGAAACAGCGCATCGTGTACAAAATACTGCTGCTTTCGTTCCAAGCCCAACATGGCATTGCACCGTCGTACATCACCGACTTGCTCGACGCGTACTGACCAGCGCGTGCGCTAAGTTCTACCAACAACAACGACCTGCGTGTGCCGCCATCCAACAGCAGATACGGCGATCGATCTTTCTCAGTTTTGGCCCCACGGATGTGGTACACTCGTCCGTCAGAATTAAAGACAGTTACTGCGCTAGTCACATTCAAACGACTTTAAAAAAAAAAACACCCTTCCGTGTGGCATTCCACGTTTAGTTTAGTTTGTCAACTCGTACATAATGTTGTGTTTTTAAATAATTTATTATCATTTAACTAACTTATTTATGACTTATGATGCACATATTATGTCATGTTTTAATTACCACATAATCTTATTTGCCTATGCATTTTGTACCACTGTTTTAGTAATTTATTTATTATCATTTATTTAACTAGCTAGTTTTAATATTCATATATTAATGTATCTTAGCACCTCTGAATGGACCTTTGTCTAGATTTACGGCCCTCTACAAGTTGACTCATTATTATTATCATTATTACAGGTATCAAAACTGAAAGTATTAGTTATGTGGCATTATCAAAAGTGAAAATTACAGCAATGTGACCCATTATCAAAGGTGAAAATTACAGCAATGTGTCGCATTATCAAAAGTGAAAATTACAGCAGTGTCCCATTATCAAAAGTGAAAATTGCAGCAATGTGTCCCATTATCAAAAGTGAAAATTGCAGCAATGTGTCCCATTATCAAAAGTGAAAATTACAGCAATGCGTCCCATTATCAAAAGTGAAAATTGCAGCAATGTGTCTCATTATCAAAAGTGAAAATTGCAGCAACGTGTCCCATTATCAAAAGTGAAAATTACAGCAATGTGTCCCATTATCAAAAGTGAAAATTGCAGCAATGTGTCTCATTATCAAAAGTGAAAATTATAGCAATGTGTCCCATCATCAAAAGTGAAAATTACAGCAATGTGTCCCATTATCAAAAGTGAAAATTGCAGCAATGTGTCTCATTATCAAAAGTGAAAATTACAGCAATGTGTCCCATTATCAAAAGTGAAAATTGCAGCAATGTGTCTCATTATCAAAAGTGAAAATTACAGCAATGTGTCCCATTATCAAAAGTAAAAATTACAGCAATGTGGGCATTATCCAAAGTGAAAGTGTCAAAAATAAGAATGAAGGTCGTGACCCTGACCTCTGGTCGGCCCGCTGAGAGAACCAGCCGAGAACCGGGTGCCAGTGGGTCAGACTTGATTTGTTGCTCTTCACATACGTCTGACATCGCTTCAGGAGTCTTGTCACAACTCTCTGCAACAACACGTCATATTCATTCACACGCCACATTTTCTTGCTTGAAATCCATATTTTTTATGTGAAATTTTGTATACAGTAAACTGAACCTTCTTCAAGATTTGTGTGTAATAACTTCATCTAAACTTATCCAAAGATTACAGTTACCTGTCATAGACATTCACCTCTTGTTTTCAGGAAATCAATCTGATGTGGCATATCTGCTATTGGACATACAATGTGCAGTATATTCAACACATTTCTCAATCCTGATGAAATTATATTTTGTATTTGCAACATAAACAAACCTGATTCATCAGACTTAATGAAATGTTACTCCTCTGCTCACAGCAGCAAAACAACACTTCTCCAATGCACTCTGTTCACAGTAGAGCACAGCAACAAAACAACACTTCTCCAACGCACTCTGTTCACAGTAGAGCACAGCAACAAAACAACACTTCTCCAACGCACTCTGTTCACAGTAGAGCACAGCAACAAAACAACACTTCTCCAATGCACTCTGTTCACAGTAGAGCACAGCAACAAAACAACACTTCTCCAATGCACTCTGTTCACAGTAGAGCACAGCAACAAAACAACACTTCTCCAACGCACTCTGTTCACAGTAGAGCACAGCAACAAAACAACACTTCTCCAACGCACTCTGTTCACAGTAGAGCACAGCAACAAAACAACACTTCTCCAACGCACTCTGTTCACAGTAGAGCACAGCAACAAAACAACACTTCTCCAACGCACTCTGTTCACAGTAGAGCACAGCAACAAAACCACACACTTCTCCAACGCACTCTGTTCACAGTAGAGCACAGCAACAAAACAACACTTCTCCAACGCACTCTGTTCACAGTAGAGCACAGCAACAAAACAACACTTCTCCAACGCACTCTGTTCACAGTAGAGCACAGCAACAAAACAACACTTCTCCAACGCACTCTGTTCACAGTAGAGCACAGCAACAAAACAACACTTCTCCAATGCACTCTGTTCACAGTAGAGCACAGCAACAAAACAACACTTCTCCAATGCACTCTGTTCACAGTAGAGCACAACAACAAAACAACACTTCTCCAACTCTGTTCACTAGAGCACAACAACAAACAACACTTCTCAACGCACTCTGTTCACAGTAGAGCACAACAACAAAACAACACTTCTCCAACGCACTCTGTTCACAGTAGAGCACAGCAACAAAACAACACTTCTCCAATGCACTCTGTTCACGGTAGAGCACAGCAACAAAACAACACTTCTCCAATGCACTCTGTTCACAGTAGAGCACAGCAACAAAACAACACTTCTCCAATGCACTCTGTTCACAGTAGAGCACAGCAACAAAACAACACTTCTCCAACGCACTCTGTTCACAGTAGAGCACAGCAACAAAACAACACTTCTCCAACGCACTCTGTTCACAGTAGAGCACAGCAACAAAACAACACTTCTCCAACGCACTCTGTTCACAGTAGAGCACAGCAACAAAACAACACTTCTCCAACGCACTCTGTTCACAGTAGAGCACAGCAACAAAACAACACTTCTCCAATGCGCTCTGTTCACAGTAGAGCACAGCAACAAAACAACACTTCTCCAACGCACTCTGTTCACAGTAGAGCACAGCAACAAAACAACACTTCTCCAATGCACTCTGTTCACAGTAGAGCACAGCAACAAAACAACACTTCTCCAACGCACTCTGTTCACAGTAGAGCACAGCAACAAAACAACACTTCTCCAACGCACTCTGTTCACAGTAGAGCACAGCAACAAAACAACACTTCTCCAACGCACTCTGTTCACAGTAGAGCACAGCAACAAAACAACACTTCTTCAACGCACTCTGTTCACAGTAGAGCACAGCAACAAAACAACACTTCTCCAACGCACTCTGTTCACAGTAGAGCACAGCAACAAAACAACACTTCTCCAACGCACTCTGTTCACAGTAGAGCACAGCAACAAAACAACACTTCTCCAACGCACTCTGTTCACAGTAGAGCACAGCAACAAAACAACACTTCTCCAACGCACTCTGTTCACAGTAGAGCACAGCAACAAAACAACACTTCTCCAACGCACTCTGTTCACAGTAGAGCACAGCAACAAAACAACACTTCTCCAACGCACTCTGTTCACAGTAGAGCACAGCAACAAAACAACACTTCTCCAACGCACTCTGTTCACAGTAGAGCACAGCAACAAAACAACACTTCTCCAACGCACTCTGTTCACAGTAGAGCACAGCAACAAAACAACACTTCTCCAACGCACTCTGTTCACAGTAGAGCACAGCAACAAAACAACACTTCTCCAACGCACTCTGTTCACAGTAGAGCACAGCAACAAAACAACACTTCTCCAACGCACTCTGTTCACAGTAGAGCACAGCAACAAAACAACACTTCTCCAACGCACTCTGTTCACGGTAGAGCACAGCAACAACCATACCAATGCTCTCTGTTCACGGTAAGAACAGCAATAAAACAACACTTCTCAATGCGCTGTTTCACGGTAAGAGGGCACAACAACAAAACAACACTTCTCCAACGCACTCTGTTCACAGTCAAGCACAGCAGCAAAACAACACTTCTCCAGCGCACTCTGTTCACAGTAGAGCACAGCAACAAAACAACAGTTCTCCAACGCACTCTGTTCACAGTACAGCACAGCAACAAAACCACACTTCTCCA